>VZRZ01005009.1:20397-58662 GCA_013398175.1 Climacteris rufus | reverse complement strand
CTCCCTCCCTCCCCAAATTGTATTTGATTTTAAAAAGAATATAAGACTATTTTTAGTTTTTTATTTTTTAATAAGATGCATTATAACATGGATATGGATTCAATATGTCATATCATTACTATCTTAAATCATTCCTCCTATTGCTTTAAGTTAGTTAAAAACAGAGAAAAAAAGTCTGGTTTTACAGATTGCTTTAATGCAGAAACAGCCCTAAAAGTGAACAGGCCCAAAAAACTGAGGCAAGAAGTAAATGAACTGTGTAGCACATATTCTACTGAGATGCCTTCATCAGAGCCCTTAGACCTGGGGTTTGCTCTTGCTGATTCCTGGACTGTGTAAGGAAGACTTCTCAGATAGCTGTGCCTAACTGTTAAAGCAACTTCTATAAAAGAAAAAAAGAAAGAACCTGGGAATAAATATGATCTCATTACTGACCTTAGAAATGTATGCTGTGGATGAGATTGTCTGGTAAGCTTCAGTTCAACACATCAATTTTCATTAAATCCCATGAAAATTAGTAAACATAACATTGTATTACTTTAAGAGAAGTTTTCTGTATGTATTTCGGAGCTAGCCACACAGTGCTCTTTGTAGAAACTAAGGTAGTAAATCACAAGGACATAGTTATGACCAAAGACACTCACGATCATATACATGCAACCCACATACAAAGTACAAATCTTTTTGCATGGCCTAGAAGTCCTTTTGGAAAAAAGATATACAATACCATCAATTAAGTGGGAAAAAAATCATTTGGGAAACTTCATTATATAGAAGAACATTTGCATCTATCTAATTTGTCTTGTGAAAGAAAAGTAAACAAATATATAAGCCAGGAAATATTCCAATCAATACACAGTGGGAAGTAACAGTTGTACTGATTGTTTCAGGGCAATTTAGATCAGGAATTTAAAAATATAATAAAGAGAGTATCTAATTGATTTTTCTAATTCCAAATGTAAATATTCATACTGGAATTTGCTTGGGTAGAATCTTAGCCAACCCACTACTCCCAGCTATGGTGCTCTACTCATTGCTTCAGCTCAGTTCATAGGCATTTTTTCAATAGTGAATCATCAAGGCAAGCAACAGAAAAATCCAGAAATCAAGATAATATTTAGAGCAAAATATATTCTATTCACAGAGAGACATAGTAGTTTTTGATACTGTACTGATTTTGCTTGCTGATTTTGGTGGCAGGAAGGGACTGAAAGAAATGCTTCTGTGAGAAGACAGGAGAAGCTGCCCCTAGGCTAGGCAGAGCCACTGCCAGCCAGCTCCAAGACTGTCCCACTGTTGGCAAAAACTGAACCCATCAGTTTGTAGTGACTCTATGTAATGTATTTAAGAAAGCATTAAAAAACAGCTGTGCAACAGCATTTGGGAGAATAGAGTGAAAATATGTCAGAGAAGTGATCCTCTAGAGACCAAGGTCAGTGTAAAAGGAGGAGAACGAGGTGCCCTAGGCACAACAGTACAAATTCTCCTGCAGCCCTTGGAGATCCATGATACAGCATGTTAATATGTCCTGAAGAAAGCTGTAGCCCACGGGGAACCCACACATGGACAGACGCCTGGCCAGAGCTGGAGCCCATGGAGAGAAGCACCTGCAGATTCAGACTTGCTGTCAGGATCAATGGTCTCATGGGAGACCCATATGGGAGCAGTCTGCTTCTGAAGGAAGCTTTCTGCTTGGAAAGAATCCATGCTGGAACAGTCATTGAACAGTTATTGCAGAACTGTAGTCCCCACAAAGAAAAAGTTAATGAAGAACTTTCTCCGATGGGATGGGCTCCAGGTTGAAGCAGGAAAAGAGTGGGAAGGAAAAAAATACAGAGATGAAGGGCTATGAAATTACTTCAACCCCAATTTCCCATCACTCTGGGCCACGCAAGTAGGCAGTGAAGGGTAGAGGAGTTCAGAGTCAATTGAACCTGTGAAGAAGAGAGAGGTTGGGGGAAGACATTTTTAGTTTTGTTTTTTTTCACCATCCTCCTCTGTTACAACAAATTTGAAATAAATTAAATTTATTTCCTCTAGTCAGATCTGTTTTGCTCATGACCCTGAGATTAACTCTGTTGGATAGAGCATGGTGCTAACACCAAGGTTGCTGGTTCAAACACCATATGGGCCATTCACTTATGAGTCTGGACTTGCTGATCCTTGTGGGTCTCTTCTAACTCAGAATATTCTGTGATTCTGTGTAATTCTGGGTAATCTTTCCTTATCTCAATCCATGATCTTTTAGTTGTCTTTTCTCTGACTGTCCTTTTGAAGAGGTGAAATGATAAGAGTGATTTGGTGGGCATCTAGTGTCCAGTAAAGACCCACCCAACGCATAGACACAACCAGACTTTTAGGTCCCCTTCTGTCTTTATGACAGGCTTGCAGCCCCACACGAAATGCAACACTATGAACTCTGGAAATGCATGGATTTCAAAATTCACCTGGGATTCAAGCTCTGTACTTACAACTGTGAAACATACCATAAAAATTTCATCCCATCTGCTCTCTCTTCCCTTTCAGAGTATACTCATGTTGGTCGGCACATATGTGTTGTGGTAGGTCCATCTTATTATATTTTAAATACTCTCCAACTTCTGTTAAAGGTATATATTTTACCCCAAATTATCTCTGAAGTAAGTGAGAAAGAAAAGGGAGAAGACACATGGCACAGTTTGTAGAAGGAAAGCTGAGAAATGATACATAATGTCTTGCAATTTAGTAGAAAACACAATGTAAAATTCTTGCCTGAAATTTATAATGAAATAAAAGAATAGCAGAATATGAGGGAGGGCAAAGACAGCTAGTGGAGCAATAAATCATTATTTGCTGATCCAATAGAAGTACATGGGAGCAATTACACTTTGGCAGCTATTTTATTTTTCCCTTATGGAGTTTCAGACTTACACACTAAGATAGCTTTCATGTGATTAAAACTTGTACCATGTTTAATTTCCTTCAAAAGAACAATCACTTTAAAAGAGAGAGAGAGGGAGTGAAAGAGACTCACAAGAGAGTGAAATAATGCTGGGGGTGGAAAAGGGGCAGTAATTTTGTCCAGATAATGTTGTCATACTTTGTAAAGCCTTTAATGCTGGAATTTATTTATTAATGATGCATGGGTTATTACCCACCATCTGTCTTGTGTTAGCAGTGGGCTGTTTCAGATTATGGTAATGTGTTTCTGATTTGAGTCATGTTGAAAGCCAGAACAAGGCATCTCATGTGCAGTCCTCTTTGAGGCCTGCTGTTTTCAATTCCTCTTCACAGAATGGGCTTTTATTTGATTTGTTATGGGGATTTTTTCTTCTGTTGCCAAAACAGCTGCAAGCCTGGAAGGGAATGAGACACAGGGCCGCAGCAAACTTGTTAGCACATAAGAGAAACAGAATGTTCCAGGAACAAAAAAGGGAGCTGAAGGGAGAGGGACAGAAAGATGAGGGGAAGAGAGATGATAAGAAGGGACAGAAGAGAAGAGAGTAAGTGAAAAGATAAAAAGCTCGAATGATCTTTTTACTTGGTTTTTCATACCAAGACCACATCAAAAAATGTTTTCTATTCTAAGTATCATACAGCAAACTTTCATTTTTAATTTAATATCTTACTTAACACAGATAGTCTTCTTTTCTTTTTCTTTCTCATGTTTTTGAAAGACTTCAACTTTTTTTATGCTAATGCAAGGCAGGAAATAAAACATTTATCCCAAATGAGCTTACATCAAAAAGCCAAAAAACCCGAATCCAAACCCAGAAAAATCCAGGTCTGCTAATGTTTCTGACGTGGCATGCAGTATGTCCATGGTAGAGAGAAGAAAAGACAAGGAGAAAAAACCCAGGCAGCTTCATTTTTGAGAATTTTACAGTCTGTCAGTCAGAATATTGAGCTGTAAGTTCTGTAATTAAATAAGCAAATTGACCAGTTCATTTCTCTCCTTAAAAGCTGATTCCTCTTCATAAGACCTGGACTATAGGTTTCTTATCCCAGGTGCATTTGCGGTAGATTTTTAATTTAGGGAACATTTTTGGAAAATAGCATGTCCTTTATAAATAAACATGTTTCAGTTGAACCTTATGCAATATTTTACAGAAGTCTTTGATAAAGAAAGGTTGAACATTCCATGTGAAAAAATTAAGTTCTTTTATGTTACATACTAGAGCAATATGACATCCTATTTTAAGACAGGACATATGCTTGTCTCACATGCTATCATATACAGAATAGCTCCTAATTTCTGTGTAGAAAGTATCTTTGCTTACTGATGGAGAAACCAAAGACAAACATTTCTTATTCTTTTCTTCAGACTGATGCTCTAACCAGCAGCCTTTTTTCTGTCAATTCAGTAATGGTTTCAATGTTTTTCATGTAAACAATAAGGAAAAAAATGTGCGTTGTTGTTATTTTTGTGGTTGGTTGGTTGGTTGGTTGGTTTGGTGGGCTTTTAGGGGCTTTGTTTGATTGGTTGGTTGGTTGGGTTTTTTTTTTTTTGGTACAGTGTTGAGAAAAAAGTGTGTATAGGGAACTTCTGTACAGTAGAATTTCATACCTGCAACCAGTATTCTTCTATTTTTTTGCAAAGTATGCTGAGTTTTTAAGAGCTACAATGCCACTCACAGCCACTTACTGAACTGTGACTAAATTACTGTACATCAGTTTCTGGTATGTACCAGAAGCATCAGTTCTCCTGCTCAATTGAAGGGCTAGTTAGGTGTCAGAGTCATCAACAAGCAGTTCACAAACAATGCAGCCATTTTGCAATTTAATATTTGCTTTAGAGTTATTCAAAAGATATTGACAACCAAGTGCTTTTTTTCTTTTTTCTTTATTTTTATTTTATTTTATTTTATTTTAAGCAGCTTTCCTTCCCCAAACTTTCTTGATTTTTACCAGCCAAGATCTAGGAAATGGTATTATGTGGGCCATCTTAAAACTGATTTGGTGTTGAATTCCTATCTCATTTCTTAGAGCAATGAATTAGGTTGAAATACTAGTCTTTAAAAGACCTTTAAGAATGGATGGTGTTGTGATAGGACTTCCTCTGTTTTTTTTGGCAGAGCTCATCAGCTAGGAACAACTGCTAATCTCTTGCTAACAATCTTCAGTAGAAACCTCTGTTTCTGAAAGCAAACATAATGATGTCACAGTGACTGAGATTTCCACCTTAAATTGGCTATGAATGATCTAATCTGTTTTATCGGGCTGCTTTTATTTTAACAGTAGGAAAATAAATTTATTCATTGAGGGAAAATTTGAGTGAACATTTTCTATATTGAAAATACAAAAGAAGGCAAATATGGCTTTTATAGAAAATTTAAATCTGAAAAGGATATTTGCCTTTTAGAGGACATTTTGTGGAATAGAGAGGTACTTATTTAGAATCCCTCAAAAAACCACAAAACCTTCCAACTTCTTTGTGTATGAGAAAACAAACACCAAAAAAATTAGGAAGTGGTGACAAAGAACATTGAAAGACACAAATTGAATCATCTAAAATTGAAACCTATAAAGAGCATTATAAGTTACTATCTCTTTCTACACCACAAACACTTGGACTGCATTTGATCATAGCACATATGTATTCTGATAATAGTTTATCCTTAGAGTTAGATAATCCAATTCAATTTTTTCTTGTGCAGTTCAAGTAAATAAGAAAAAGCAAAATGTGCCTATGTAAATCTCAATGATTTCATATGTTCCCTCACACTCCTTTACTGCCATCATTCCATCATTCATAAGATGAAAATTACCAAAGTGTTTTTTTATGTTTATTCTTAGTATGCATGGCTTCAGAGAAATTGATATATGTGAGTTCTACTGACAGACAACAGTTGATATCTGTTAGGAATTAAGGAAGATTAGAGGACAAATGCTTTAAAACAAATGGCTGTTTTGTCCCAACGTTGTTAAACATAGTCTTTCACCTGTTACTAATTTTCTTCATAGTATCAAAGGTTTTTGCTTGTTTGAACACAAGGGGAAACCATCTATTTCAAGTTGTTTACACAGAGCAAACAAGGACACAAACAGGGAAGGATGTGCATGTTAATTAAGTATGGGCTTCAGTAAGACAAAAACCTGTCATGTTCTCTGGAATTGTTTCACCACTCAAAGCTCACAGAAGCCCACCAATGATTTTATGTTAATTCAGTGGATGAACCAGACGTGTTCTTTTTTATTTTATTCTCATGACACAGCCTTCTTTTCATCATTGTGTTGTTTGCAAACACCTTTAAATGCACAATTGCTTTCTGCATATTTCCAGTGGGATGAAAAATGAAGTGCATGTGATGGTGGTTATCTGAACAAATGCTCCAGTCTCAATGTCAGCCCTCTGCAGCTCATATCTGTCTAGCAACATGTGAGATCAAGAAGCCATCTAATTTGAAAAAGGTGGTTCTAACAGTAGTCAAAAGTATATATTTAAGAAAAGACTGTATGAACAAGAAAGGATGCCATGAATACTGTCACTGGTTTATTTTCTGACAAGCCGAGCTGTAAGTCTGAGATAAGGGTTATATAGAGACCTTTGAACTAATAGCCTTCATGTAGGAGTTTTATTCCATGGCTTACCTACTCACTATTTGAACTTCTTTGTACTTCTGACCTGCAGAAACTCTTGTGCTCAGTTCCATGATTCAGTTACATGTGTCAGAGCAATAGCCCTTTGATTTTAAAACTGATGCCTTCTAAGTTTTATATTTTATTCCTACTTATTTTACAAGTAACAATGTGCAAGCATTCCCAATTGATATTCATCATACTGTTCACATAATTTTTCTGTATGTCAAGCTAGTCAGCCATTATTTCACTCTGAGTTCTCATAAAAACAAATTCCTGTATAAAAGATACTGTATGACCCAGTATGTATTCACAAAGAGTTGTGGATTAGATACCTATGATCTAACATTTGACTGGGTTGTACTCCTAACAATAATTCAAAAGCTGTAGGGGTAAAAAAGAAAGTATCAGACAAAAATCTGCCACTGATAGGAATTAAATCACATTTACATTTAAAGAATTTAAATCATATTTACATAATCTCTAAGTAATCAAAGATGAAAAAAACTGTCATAAAAGTCAACAGGAACTTTAGCCTACTGTTTTACTAAGTCATAAGCCTGTCTTCCTTTTTTTAATGCAAGTTTTTCAGAATCACATGAGCAAGTGAGTAGCTTTGTACTCAGGATGATACATAAATATTTAATTTTAAGTACAATCATAAATTCACAGGAATCAGTGAAAAAAAAAACAAACCCCACAACAAAACACCAAAATAACAAGCCAAGACACAAAAGAAAGAACAAACCAACAAAAGAGTGAGGAAGTATTTCAAACATATTTGACCAAAACTCTTGACATATGAATGTTCCCACTTGTACTTCCAGTCATCTCCTAGTCATTGGTGAAAAAAATGACATGTGTGATCCTAAAGATATATACAGGTCTAAATGAAAGGAACAAGAAAACTTAAGTGTGGAAGGAACCATCACAGGAAAAAGGAAAAAGTGTATTATTCAATAACTTCATGGCTTAAACCTCCACAAACAAACCAAATACATTTTCAGCTTTCTAACACCTGCAATTTTGTTTGAAAATGTGATAAATACTCTGTAATTTTTCTTCACTCAAGTGCATATACTGTCATAAATATCTTTAATTATATCTTTTTTTTGTTGTTCTGTTATTCCCCAATCCTCTGATCACAATATGATGTAGACTTCTAACTTTATCCTTGTAAGAAGAAAAGAAATTTCTCTTCTGAGCTCATACTGTCTTCTAAAGGTTTCAGTTAGTCCAATACATTGATCAGATCCTAAGAGGAGACATAAATGACAAAAATAAATATTTTCTCATACCCATTGAAAAAAGATGTAAGATCTACAAAAACAGACAGCATAATTGATAAGAAACGTGCATGTAAAGCATCTTGGGATTCAGTTATATGATCAGTGAATGACTATATTTGTCGGCTAATTAAAACACTTTAATTAAACAAAACTATAAATTTGAATGCCTTCCAAACTCTGGTGTATGAAATGAAACCAGAAGAGCTAACTATATACAGTACACATGCTTTACAGCTTATTTTAACAGATTGTAAAGTAGGACTTATTAAAACAATGGCTTTACATTCAAACTAATAAGATTGAATGCATCTGCAGGTCAGTCTCCTTAAAGCAATTTTTCTGTTGGTCAGTATAAGGTATTGATTTGTCATCTTCCTTTCACTTCAAGTGGTATGTATCAGTGCATGCCATAATGTCTCAAAGACTTGTGGTGTGGGGATATATGACACCACTTGTGATGTGGTGTCATCTGTTTCTCTGAAAAAGACTACTTAACTATTGAATTGGCATATCCTGTCCCTCCTCCTCACCCCACCCTTATCCCCCACCACATGAACAACAGTTTTTCTATAAGAAAATTGTAGCTCTATTATGCACATGTGAATCTTTCCTTCTCTATTCTGAGTTCCACACTGAGTAATGACACAGCCAAAGTCTCTGAAATCTGGGTGGCAAAGTTGTACTTTGAAAGACAAACAGCGGCTGCCCTGTATTATTGTTGGAAAATACACAATAATATAGAAAATCACAGCAGGACAAATTCTCCCTTCATAGGCATACACAAAACTTTCATTGACGTCAAAAGGTTTTCTGGCATTATATATCTAATGGAAAAAATATGGCCCATTGTGTCAGCTACAATGCACTGAAATTCAGACTGACTTAGACTTCAGGATGTGAAAGACTCATATCCCAATGCAATTGTCACCTTCTTTTTTAATAACTCATTTCTATGTCCTTAGTAAATATTTTCACCTATGTGCTACTGTGTTTACAGTAGATGTAAACATTCTATAAAATGAAATTTAAATATATTCTAAAATATAAATTAAAGAAAATTTTATATATGTGGCTTTCTGCTGTGGATAAAAAATAATTCTGTGCACCTGAATTCCTTTAAATATGTCATTTTCCTCAAGATTTCCATTTACTTGCTCATACTAAATTTACTGCTGCAAATCCTATTTTTTGAGCTTAATTTTCCCCTGAAGATGAGCTTAGCATACTTATGGCGTGCTGTTTTTCCATCAATGTAAAGATGCAGTCAGATAAAAGCTATCAACAGTCCCTACAAACCTTGCCCTTTATTCTCAAGCTAAAAAAAACATTCACATTACAATCCATAGTTGCTTGAATATTCATAAAGTGTTTTTAACTGGTCTCCAAAAGGTGGGTTTAGGAGAACACCATTCACAGGCTATGGAAAATGCTTGTCTACTGAGAATATATATATATATATATATATCCACACAGTGTGAGGAAGATGAATTATCACTGTCTTAAAGTGTCAGAGCTACTGTTCTGTTTGCTTTATCCACTACTTGGATAAGAAAGCTAAACTTTTAACTCAAAGTGGGGATCACATGAAACAGCTATGCATATTAAGTCTCCATTGCACATCCACTCAAAATCTATGAAACGGAAAAAATATTTGGTTTTTTTGGGGTTATTGGGGTGGAGCGATGGGGAGAAATGTTTTTGGTTTAGAGGTTTTTTTGGTTGTTTTGTTTTGCATTCACTCTTTCTGTTTGGTTGGTTTTTTTTTGGTTTTTTTTTTTTTTTTTTTTTTTGTTATTTATATATGTATTCATTCATTTTCTTTCCTTAAAGACAAAATCTATCCAAATCCCTAGTGTGCAATTTCTGCCATTAACTTCTCTCAGGACGTTGGTCAGCTCTCTGAAAGAAAAATCTCCCATTGGAATCAGAGGAGATAAAAGCAGAACATCAAGCAGTCAGGGAACTAGTGTGTGCCATCTACCATATTATATTTATTAGGCTCAACAATGGGAAAGAACCAGTGATTTACTGACTGGTTAGAACACCTCCTCCCATTTAAAAGCCTTTCACCAAGGCCAAATTGCTAATTACTTGGAGATCTAGCAGAGACCAACTAGAGACAGACCAGCTGGGATGCAAAGCCTGCCAGAACAGCCAGACAGACCTGCTTTTTTTGTCCAGCTGGCTTGGACGATAATGACTGAGTTTGGCAAAACAGACAAAAGGCAAAAAACTGCAATCAAGTTTAAAATGTCAGTAACCCAAAGATTGATGTCTTGATCCCAAGAGGTCAGAAATTATGTAACCTACAAATTTTGTAATTCTGCAGGATCTAACAACATACCTCTTGACCCAGAAACAGATATTTAACCAGGAATGAGAATTACAGGTTTTAAGGTATACTTAACTCTTAAAATTAATGTATTCAACAGCACTGCCTTAGGTTTGATTCATGAATACCCTTATGACCTTCTGAGTAAACTGTTTACTTTTTTAAACTACTAAGTCCACATCATAGTTGAGAATTTATACCCCTTTGCTCCAGAAGACTACTGTTAATTTTAGATTTATTAATCTAAATTTCATACTTATTTCTTGATTAAAAAAATAAAGCAAAGCAAAACATTAACCTACTACTGACTGCCATTAGCAATATTAAATTATTTGATAGCCTTAAATTCATATTAAAAAATAAAGCACTTCTTTTTAGCTATAAAATTTTAACTAATTAAAATCCTGAGATATCTCTTATGTAATTAAAAAGAGCCAAAACAAACAAACAAAACCACCCACATTTTCAGGAGATATGAAAAACAAAGAAAGAAGATTCATCTTTCAAAATAAATTTAGGCTAGCGGGCCTGACAACATCACCCAGGTAGGCATGAGTTCTGTACTGTTTTATTTCTGTTCCCTTAAAAACCTCAATTGGAGTGCAATTATTTCCTCATGGGTCCAGGGTGTTGATTATTTGAATTAGTTGCAAAATCAGGGACTAAACTTGGAAGTGATGATTTGTTCCAGATACACATGTGGAGGTATTTGAAGAAAGATAAGTAGAATGATTAGAAATGCAGACCTTTTCTCCCATGGATTTTAGAGAAAGTAATAATTGTTGTTTTTCTTGCCTTCTACATGTGTACTGAACTTAGGAGAGTGCTAAATTTGTAATATAATTAATTATAATTTTCTTATAATAGAAATGTAACTTGACAAGGTAATTGAAACATTAGCAAAAAATCACATTAAATTTATGCAACACACTGTGTTTTTCTTAGGAGATGTAACTTTGAAGAATGAGTGAATAGTTCTGTATTTCTGTCTTTTCAGCTTGTTTTACTGTTACAAAGGTTTTTCTACACATCTGAAAGTCAGTAGTATCTGCTAAGAAATTTTCTTGCAATATGCACAGCTATTCACCAGGAACCAGACTGAGATCACCAAACTTCCTTCCTAAAGCTGAAATTAGTGTAAGCAAGGTTTAGGCAATAGAAGATGAATATAAGATTTGAATCGGACTGTGAGAATATCACTTTCAAACTGGTACATTTTCCAGAGGAAGAATGAAACAATTTGTCCATGTAAATGGTCAGCTTTAGAATAAAAAATCTTAAAAAGTGCATCATTTCTTTGGTAGCAGGGAAAGGAGGAGTGGTTATTAAAGAAAAGCCAGAAAGGTGCATATAGGTCAGTAGGGTCATTTACCCTAATTCTGCAACCCCATTTAAGATTGCTTTATTTGACCCAGAGGCCCTGCTCATCACATGAATTTGCTCACCTGTTAAAAAAAAAAGAATGCCTACTAACCATTTTCCTGGGCTTTGATGCATTTGTTTCCAAAGTATTTCTTTTAAATTGAGTGAGAATCAAGCTTAATGGATAGTTCCATAACAACATTCCTTGTAATGAGAGACATCTTTTGATGGAAAGTACTGCCCTACTAAATTAAAAACATACACAGTATAAACCACATATATCAGTATGTAAAAAATAGAGCCCTTTCATTTGTTCATTTCACTAAACAATGTGATGATGCATACTAAAACAAAACACATACACAACAAGGAGGTTATATCCCCAACAGCATAAAAATCCTCTTGTAAAAAGGTGAAATAGTGAAAAATCTGATCCCAGTTAAGTAGGCAAACAAGGAATACTATCAATTACATTATCAAAACAACAATTATTTTAATCTCCCTTGAATTTATATTCCATGATATGTTTAATGAAATCACAGAGTCAATACAGTAACAAACATGAACACTTTGGGGTTTGGTTGCAAAACTTCAAAATTTTTTCAGTTTGTGTTTATGAAATTCTAAGTGGCAAGTATTCCATCATGTTTCATTGCTAGTTGAGGAGTGTATATGTTAAGAGCAAGAAAGGAAAACTATTCTCACAACTTCTGAAATTTGACTAAATTTTCTTTTGAAATGTTGGTCTTCTTCTATTCCATACTGCATAAACTGTGATCAACAGGTAACATCAGCTTAAAGAGATACAAAACGTTCAAAGCAACATTACTTTTAACTTACTTTCTAAGGATGTTATGCACAAGGGTATGGATCATGTCGCAATCCCTGTTTGAAAATATATTTAGTCTAAATTAATGGAAAAGGAAACGGAAGTGATAGATTAGAATAATCTTTTGAAATGACATTTTCAGCAATGCATAAGATTATGGTTTAAAGACAAGAAAAAACTCACAAGCTCTTTTTCTTATTTTTTATTTTTACAGACATCTTGAAACATAAGAAACAGACCACACAATACTGAACATGTCAGAGCCAGCAAAAGTGTGCCACATTTCATTAAGCGTAAGCTGTCTAAATTGCATGCTAAGAATAAAGTGTTGTCAAAGGGGAAGTTCAAAAGGAAAACACATAAGCCCAAATTGTATAAAGAATGTTTATAACCGCAGTGGAAGATCACAGTCACAACAATTAATCTAAAAAATATTGCAGCCTAGTTTATTCCATACAGTGTTCTTCAAAAGCATTATGTGTCAAACTTACTCTACAGTTCATAAAAGCCATCTGTCAACACTTTCATGATGACATTTTTGCTTTCACTCTGTTCAGAGACACAGAGACTCCAGAAACATGAAATCTCTGGGATGCTACTGGCTGAACACCATGTATTCTGTGACTCTTTTACCAATTTTTAAGTTTCAGAGTTTACCTTTCCAAAATGAACCTTTGGTTCATTTTCTTCTGTGCAGTTTCTGCCAACAACACTATTTTACATACTGTATCTTATACAAAGAATTAATCTGAGTGTGCAGGCTGCTTGTTCCTAGACATTTAGCTGAAAATCTGGTCTTTATTCTGATATAATGGCTAAAAGAAATCACAATTTCTTATTGCCCCTAAATCCTTCTGCTGTAAGATATTTTTAAAAGAAAAATAATATTATTCCAAGAAAAAAGTGTTACTAAACAATTTTTTGCCTCAGTCTTCAATGGCAACCCATCTTCCCATACCTCTCAAAACAAAGTAATCAATAATTGTAGAAGAAGTTTCAGATATGCAAAGGACAACAGTAATTTGGAAAATATTTGTAAGAAATAGGAAATCAGATAAGCAGAACCAACAGTCTATGGATGTATCTAGAGTTTTGTTTGGATCAGGAGTGTTATCTTGAAACAAATTTTACTGTTGTCTCTATTTATATTTTGGTTCACATCACAGCAGACTCCTGAAACATATGGATGAATTAAGCCCAGAGGATGCATTTCAATTGTCTAAAGTAAAAAGCCTATGAAATGCTGCAGTACAAAGCTCAGGTTCTCAATAAGAATGATTTCACTCTGCATTTCTAGGTTCACACTGATTTCATCAGGTACTGAAAATCTCTGGACTAAGAGCAACAAAAAAAGATGTTTTCCACAGTTCTTTATGGAAACATCCAGTTCCAATGAAAATTAAAAGCTTTGGACCCTTTTTTTTTGTTAACTTCTGGAAATGCTGAGTGAGCAGAATACACCGATAACAGGTGTAATGCCTTCACAATAGAGGTTATATTCAAAGCATTAATCAATCTACTGAAAACTTGTCACACAGAAACTGTATCAAGACACGTCAGATAAACTGCACACACACTTTTTTTTTAGGAACTCCTTATGAAGTAGGTATAACAAAGGATTTAATGAATAGACATTCAGAAAAGTAATGGTTGAATTACATGAAGAAATAATAAAGAACAAAGGAAATTTGAATGCACATAAGATTTAAAAAGTTTAGGATTGTCTGAACTTCAGGGATAAGCGTTACAGAGAATGAAAAATGAACTTAGAAATGCTCATTTTCTCAAAAGAAGTATAATCCTGGTTTTGATATTCCTAGTAGCAGAAACTGGAAATTAACAGACTTTTGGAAGGAAAACAAGTGGCAAGTAAGCAAATAATTCACAAAAGAAGGACAAATTTAAAAAACTCTTTACTTGAAAAAGTGTATTTCAGTTGATGATATTAATTAGCCACCACATGTACAAGAGAGAAAACTTAAAACATTTCTTATAATTACTATTGCTTTTTAGTGCTGTTTTAGAATCCTGTTTATCTTTTTCCTTGTATTCTACTTCAATGTGCAAACCAGTGCTCCTGTTTGTGGCCATTCACATATAAGATTAAAAGATTAAAAGATTTGGGGGACATAATTGAAAATTTGGGGGACACTATCCCTTATTAGATTTATTGAAAAAGCATGTATACTTTAAGAACAAATTCAATGTATTTTTTTTTCAGATCTTGAAAAGCCAAGTTCATTATTCACACAAAGAGTCACAATGTTTCAATCCCTATATATCTGTTATGGACATCTTAGATTTACCTATATGGCTGGGCTTGCTGCTCTATATGTAAATGTCTGAATGTGCATACTGTTTGATAACAAATCATTTCAGAGACTCAAGTTGAAGGCTCAGTTTTAGGATCAGTGTTCTTTAATGGTTTTACAAATTACATGGATGCAGGAATCATATATATGTTAAATAAGGTTGTCAATGATACCAGGATGGAAGGTTCTGTGGACTTATTTAAGAGTACAGAGGCCTTGAAGAGAGATCTGGATAGACTAGAGGGCAGGGCAATCCTGAGCAGTATGCAATTTATCAGCTGCAGGATTCTCCACCTGGAATGGCATAATCTTGGTTATACATGCAAACTGAGGAATGAGAGCAGCCCCCAGGAAAGAGATCTGGGGTTTTGGGTTAACAGCAAGTCGAATATGAGTCAGCAGTGCCCTGGCAGTCAGGAGGGCTAATCATGTCCTGGGATGCATCAGGCACAGCATCACCAGCCAGGCAAGGGAGGGGATTATCCCTTTCTATTCTGTGCTGGAGTACTCTCACCTTGAGTTCTGTGTGCAGTTTTGAATGCCACAATATAAGAAGCACGTCAAAGTATTAGAATGTGCCCAGAGCAGCATGATCAAGATGTTGAAAAGCCTCAAGAGAAGGCATTCTACATAGCAGTCGAGGTTAATTGGCTTGTTCAGCTTGGAGGAGTAAAGTCTGAGAAGGCTGTCAGAGTTCAAGGAGCATCTGGGCAACGCTATATAGTTTAGTTTTAGGTTGCTGTCTCTAGAGAGGAGCAGAGAGTTGGACTTGATGACACTTTATTGGTCTTTACGCAATGAAGATCAATACTTCAGAAAAATGCTTACATAACCTGATGGTTAAACTAACAAACAGGAGACTAATTAGTTTCTTTCCTTTTAAAATCAGAAAAGTTCAACCTATTTGCTTTCAAAATCAGCTCATTAGTGAAGGTCACAAAGGACAGTCAAAGGTATTTGAGTAAATGCCACACTTCTATGTCCAAAATAATTTTGGAGGTAGGAGGAAAAAAATTCCATTTCTTTTTTATATGATCAAGTGGCCTACTAATTTTCGTGGCAAGAACAACCAAACAAAATCTTTGATAAAGTTTTAAAATGGAGCAGTGGTAGAGGAAAAAATTAATCCTAGCCCTTCGTCTGAGGAGAGCTGGCAGAATTTAACATGTATATCAAAACCCATATACTGTTTTTATATCAGCAAGTTGGATACACTATTGAAAGTAGAATTTTCAATACTATTACATATTTAGATTGATTTAAGTCTTTGATTTTTACTGCAGTCATACAAACAGGATGGTTCAAATTTAAGTTCTTGTCTGTATTCTGATTTCACACAGATTTCTAACAACTGTTCACAAGATAACTTAGCCTTCCAAAACACCTTTACTTAAAAAGATATTATAAATCATGGGTCTTTTTTTTTTTTTTTTTTTTAAAAAAAGCAGTACAACTGTTGCTTTGTATCAGAAAAAAAATTTTTGCTACAATCATGAAACACTTGATAATGCAGCTTTAATTGCTTGTTCAGAAACCACTCAGATGGTTTTGGGGGTCTTTTCATAATTGTTGGTCATTTTTATTCTACCCACAACTTCTGTGTTGTACACTATTTTGAAAAAAATACCCGTGTGGGATGGGAAGTAGGGAAAAAAGGCAAAAGAGAAGCAGCTTCTGAGTATTAGTTTTTCCTTTGTGGTCTAAGCTATTTTTTGTCATCTAGAAGTAAACAAAATGACTAATCATGAGTCCTGGAGCAGGACATCTTGTATATGCCTAACTGAAATGAGAGTTGTGCATCTCATTTAGTGTATGAGCCCATTCAGGTTAGTGTATACCACAGCCCCCTTTTCAGCATATTGAAAATTTTATTTTAATCGTGATGCTCACTGGAACATCACACTTAGAAAGCTATCCTCTTTCCTCTTAATGACCTGAGGAAATATTCACAGTAGTAGTATTATCAAACAGTTGTAACTGTTTCCTTTTTTTTCATTAGCTTGACAAATATGTCAGTTGCTGAGTCTTGTCTTACAGTGATCTTTCCATCAAAATGCCTAAAAGACGCAAGCTACATCACTCAAGGTCCAAGGACTTCCAATTTCTTATAGATAATTGTGAAACCGTCACCTTTCAGTCTTGGCCTCTGTTGCATCTGTCAGTAACGCTGGCTCTGAGGGCCTGCTCGAAGCCATTCAGTGTTACTCTGGGAGTGACCCTGGTTTCCTGGGGGCTGCCACTCACAGCTTCCCCAAATGCAGGGCGTCCTCTGGCAGCTCTTTTAGTGCTGGCTCCTTTGGGTGAGAGAGAGCCCCAGGCCGATGTCCTGGGTGCAGGTGAGAATAAAGGCCAGAGAGAAGGGCCCTAGTGTGATTTCCAGCTCTTTTATTTCCCGGAGAGAGGCAGCAGGGAAGGCAGGAGATGGTCTGGGATCCGGGAGAGGCGGCGCAGGGATCCAGGAGAGCTGAAGGCTGCAGTAACCAGGAGCCAGGACTGAGGGGCAGCAGTGGATTTATACGGATACAAGAAGGGGAAAGTAACCAGTTGGGGTACAAAGATTTGCATGTAACCAATCGAGAACCGAACAGCAACAAAGTTTCTAGAACATAACCTTATACAGAACATGAAGTAATAGGGTATCTAACCAATGAACTGAAACGTGTAAACAACGTTGCAAGGGACGCTGGGGGTGAGCCAGAAAGCTCATCCTGACAAGGGAGTGTGGCTCAGACAGTGGCAACCTCAGACCGCACCTACCACTCTTGAGCCTGTGGGGCTGTGGCTTTTGCCACATATGCCGCCACATGTCAGGAAAGCAGGAAACTAAGCAGTGGACATACCTGCTTAAGAATAAAAAAATTGTTAGTTTACTCATATGCCCTACCTAGCAGTCATTAGAGAGAAGTGACTTCAGGTGGGTACCATTATTGGCTGTCCCTACGACTGACCCATGAGTGATTATGTCTATATCCTACCAACATGAATCATCTTTCTCTGATCTGCATTTCAATATGCGCCTCTTTCTTACAAGTGTGAGGCAACAAACGAAAAAGACAACATCAACAAAATATCAACTGTGTCAGATTTTCCAAGGTATGGTTACCTTATAACTGTACGCATGTTTAAAATCCTGATATATTGCCTACTCACCTCTCCCTCAGAACTCACATTTTGCATGTTTCTATTACTCCTTCTGTTCCCCATTCAGAAATAAAGCTTTGAGAATTATAGTAGTGAAGCCTTGAAAAACAAAACCCGTACCTCTGTTACATGGAGAAAGCTTACCTTCCAAGGCATTCCTTGACAATGAAATACAAATCTCAGCATTCTCTGGCAAAAACACAGCCAGGCTCAGAAAGATTAGAGGTCAGGGGAGGGCAAAATTTGGCAGCATTAGCCTTGGTCAAGTTATTAGAAGTGATTCTCTATTAAAGAAATGGTCAAAACTCCAGCAGTTAAGACTTCTCAGAAATATAATTGGGTGCTATATCAGTACTGAATTGTATGAATAAAGTAAAAAATCCAAATGAGTCCATTTAAAAATAAAACATTTGGAAAGTCTTTCTTTTTATTTTTTTCCCCACATTTCTGCAGAAATTAAAATCGTAGTAATAGCTTATGTCTCAGAAACTTGATGGTTCTGCAATGACCTAGTAGAGACCACTATATCACAGAAAATTTAACAATTAGCTATTTCAGTACTGCTTATGTGGGTTCTATGGGTGAAAAACTCAAAATTATACTTGAGTGTTATGAACAAAATAACTATGGGCTTTAAGCTTTGTTATTCATTATCTCAGGGAATTGCGTCCTCAAGCCATCCCATGAGACAGCTGATAATAAAAAGATCACTGGAATAAAGAAAAGTATGGATCTGTGGCAGGTAGTGGCTACAGAGCAAAGAAGAATGCAGCAGAGAATTCCCCATAATTCTTATCTCATCCTCATTCATCTGTGGTATTCTGTTGTACAGAAAGCCTTGTACAGAAAGCCATACAAGAAATTGTTGTAGTTTTCATAATACTTGTTGTAGTTTTCATAATACATTCATAATACATATATGACCAACGGGCATGTTACTGTGTTATCAGATTCTCTGTAGTTTATCTGGATGCAAAAGTGCTGGGGAAAAATCATTCAATAGCAATAAATTAAAAAAAACCCCACAGTTTCTTTGGGAATTCTGCGTAATTTAAGTTGGACATTGGAAAATTCTTCACAGAAAAGGTGATTTGGCATCGGAATGGGCTGCTTCCGGGAGGGAGGTGGTAGACTCACCATCCCGGAGGTGTTTAATGAAAGACTTGATGTGGCACTTAGTGTCATGGTCTAGTTGACAAGTTAGTATTGTGTCCTAAGTTGGACTCGGTGATCTCAGAGATCCATTCCAATGTGATTAATTTTGTGGTTCTGTGATAATCCTTCTATCTCAAATTACTACGTAGTACAAGGTCTGTCCATGGCTGAGGTTGACGCCAAGGAGTGCAATTGAAACACCTTACTAATGGTAAATATATCATTTCTTTGACGGCAAAGGGTTTTTTCTCTGTTCATAATATAAGAAAGCAGAGCTTTCTCATATCTCATGCATCTAACAAATAACACAGCCCTCTTCTTGACACCCATGCTCACACACACACAACTTTCTGCAAGTCTGGAAAACCAGCCTCTAAAACACAAGTTAAAATTCAGTCTTGTTATCAGACTTGCAGAGGAAGAGGACATCTTATCCCTTCTTGAGAGATGATCAAAACTGGCAACACTACCTCAACATTACTGAAAATTAGTACTCCCTCCTTCAGCACTCCACCACAAATACTGTTTCTTTTCTACCCTTATGTAAGTGACCCTTTCTTAGGGTCACTTCTTCGTTTTTGCTTTCTGGCACATTCCTTTTTTTTTTTCTCACAACTTTTCCACTTAAGTCATAACTGTTTCCACAAAGCATCATCATTATTCTTCCCTGTTCAATGAAAACAAAATATAAAGTTGACTACAATATAAACAGCAGATATTCAGTCAACACCTTCGGTTGAAGCAGTTCAGTAAACCCTACATTTGGTTTATCTTTTCAAGTGAGAAAGAGTCCAGACTTCAGGCTCTTGCTTCTTACTATTCTAGAAACGAGTCATCACATCTCTGACAGCTTCAAAGTACCACCCAATTAGAGAAAGAAACAGAGGAGAAAACCACAAGTGTTGTATTAATATACTGCTTGTGATCTCTACTTCCCCTCATCTCTTGTTTTCCTCCAAACATATCTAATATTAATTCTTGTTTGTCATCAAAGCTTTGATTAGTAACATACCCACAAAGGGATAAATTGCCTATTTAATCTTTCATCAGAACAAAAAATTAGTTTCTGAGCAACTGAACAAATACAGCCAGAGAGCAGAGACTCCTCATGGCTCTGCACTGACTATGGCCAAGCCCTCACTTGACTTGGACTTATAAAATATATATTTCTCCTTGCTTTCCTATTATACTGCAAGAAAAAAAAAAAAAAAGCTTATCTGAAAACATCGATTTTTTTATCCAGTAATTATATAATTATGTCCAAGGGAATAATCTGTAGTTACCATGGTTCCATTATAACAATACTGCATTGTTTCCATGCTGAGATCTTAAAATATTGGATTGTTTGTTGTGGGTGGTTTTCTACAAGGATGCTGTTAATCACAGGCTAATGATTGTACCAAAAATTGACCTAGTTTCAAATTAGACATCACTGGGCCTGCTAGAATAGACAAAACCTAAGTCCAGACAATGACATACATATTCAGAAATAAATCATAGTTTAGGTTAAAAAAAAATTTAAATCTACTAACAAAATAACAAGAAGAACCTTGAGGATAGTCACTAGTTTATTCTACCAGGCTTTACTAGAAAAAAATCTGCTTTTTACAGTTTGTTTCATTGTTTCTTTCACATTTTTGTCTTAAAAATGGTATTTTCTGGCATACGCGTTTTTTAAAAGAAATACACATAAAATATAGAACCATTGTTTAGACAAATATTAGCAAAACCAGCTGTTATTGTTAAAAATTCGGGGAAAATAAGCATGGGTCAGCATTATGTAGGGTGTAGTGCAGGTGCAAGTAATGCTAGAATACCTGTCTTCCCTAGGAAGGGTGTGAGGGTACAGGAAGCAACACATGCATTTTGGAATAGGGTGTTGTGAGAGACTGGAAGGATTGCTGGCTTGAAATATTGTGTGTGTGTGTGTGTCTGTGTGTGTGAGGGGAAGGGGCAGTCAAGGCCTTGCCTTTGGTGAGGCAATGCCCAGTGCTGCACACCCCACCCCCAGGCCTGTATCCCAGCCCAGCAGGCGCTGCCAATCCCAGGCACACCAGAGGCAATGCTCGACACCCCACCCCTGAAGTCCAAGTCCAGCCTCAGAGCGGCCAGGTGACCAGAAGTCTCATGTGGGGCAATGGCCCAGGAAGGCCAAAGGGTATTTAAACCAAAGCATGTGTTAAGCATGTGTCTTGACCCTACCTCCTCTTGGAATTTCTATCAGCTGAACGGTACTGGAACCAGGAGTGGTAGCTCTATTAGTTCTTTTCTACATCTTTTCTCTCTTCCTCTCTTACTTCTTCTAATTCCCTCTTCTCAGAGTTTTGAATAACTTAAAATCAAATGGGCTTGGAGTTTGCTAAGTTCAATGAGCTAAGTTAATGCTTTGTGAAATGTTTTATGTGGATTAAATGCTGCCTTACACTTTTGACAAAGTTCTCTGATTTTCTGAAGTTGACAGTAAAGTTTTCTGTTGTTTTGACTTCTTGAGAATATCTTGTCAGTATTTCTCCCTTGCATCTAACTCAGGCAATATAAAAGATTGTGGGACCTTATGGGTGTGACTGTGACCCCAAAGATTGTGTGATGACTGAGGATATGCATGTGACTCTGTGTCTGCATACACATATGATAAGGACTTCTTGGTATTAGCTTTTGAAGACTGTTTGGTAATTTATGGGTGTTATTCTTCTTGTGTCTACTGTTATAGTTCATCTGTTGTATCATTGATATTGATCCTGAATGTGTTGTTCACTGAGTGCTGATCCATCATGTAATTCATAAATTAATGAAGTGCTTTGATCCTAATTTTGCTTTAAAGTATGTAAACTAAGTAACATTTTCCTGTTACAAGCTATTTCAGTGCATGTTATTCTCAGAGACTGGTGCAGCAGGTTTGACCTTACTCTCATGAATCAGTGACACATGCATAATTTTTGAAAGATTCTGAAATTCAAATTCTTGCATTTCTTAGCCTGCATCCAAATCTTATGTGTGGCCCTGTTTTTGTAAGTGAAGATATCTTCTGTGCTCTTTGTTCACAATCTATTTCCTTCACTTTTGCTGTTTGAATCACTGATGTTGAAAATAGATAACTAATCTCTTCTTCAAAAGCTGGATTTTGCCATTGACTTTATTTCCACTTAACCATATCTCTGTTGATGAACTTGTTTAACATTGAGGTGAGAGCAGAATAAAGCACAGGATAGTGAAGCAGAGTAGTTGAGAGAAGTTTGACCAGGTGTGAGAATTATGTGATTATGGTAGATGATTATGATTAGATTTATTGCTAATACAGTATCTAAATATTGCCAATGCAGTATCTATATAACAACTCCATCATCTATTACTATGGATTATAGTATAATCAAATCTTGATTATGAAACTGTTCAGTCACGAGCTTCAGTGAGACCCCCTTGGTTTCTAAACTTAGAAAAGTCTTGTTGTGGTTGGATTTACTTAGTCTCAGATTTGGTCAATGGTCTACACCTAAAGAGCTACATTATACACAGTTTTGGCTAGAAATGTACAGGTTTACACTTTTTTGTGTTACAGAATTTATAAATGTAAAATTACAAATTATATCTATCTATCTATATATATCTCTATAGTTACTTTAAGATTTTATCTCCATATTTGACTGGATCTTAGTGCTTTCACTCAGCCATCCAAAGAAGAGTGATCCCAGTGCAGAGTAATGACCTGCAGACATCCCTCTGAGGACAGTGTTGCCCTGCTTTTGCAGCTGGATGATTTTTACTTTCTCTCTCACGATTCTTTTATGTAAACATAGCTATGTTATTGTAACTGTATCTTATCATTCACATTCCTTCCTCATGGACACAGAACTTTGATGGACATTTCCTTTGACCACTGCTGTTGAGGGAGGAAGAACTGATTTCCTCCAATGAGTAGTGATTTCCAAATGGATATAAAAAATAAAGAAGGCGGGTCTTGTGCCCCTTCCTGCCTTTCCTCTGATCCTGGACACAGGTGTCACTGGCTCTTCCTTTTGTGTGTTGCTGTATCAGGACAGGGAGGAGAGGCTGGGAGGAGATGTACCCAGAAGCTGCCTTCAGCCTTAAAAGACCAGTTTGCCCAGCTGGTCCAGTCTGCAATGGTCTTTTATATCCTTTTGCAGGCCAATGTGTACCTAAGTCAATTGCTAACTTGTCTATTCCCCCATTTCTGGAATGCATTAACTATGTGACCATCCATATAACTCCCCCAGCAATACCCACCCATGTTCTTACTTTAGGACAACCCACATTGCCCGTCAGAGACAGCTGAAAGGGAGAAGGGGTGGGTGTTTGGTGGGAGGGAGGACAAATGGGATGACAAACCTGGTTGTTTTTCTGCTCTGTCAAAGAAGGGAAGTAACTCAGACATTAAATAACTGTAAGGGAGGCAAAAACCATAATGTATCCTAAAACCACAAACTTTAGATGTAATATTTACCCATCTTCACTCAGAAAACACCAGTTTTCCTTGGCAGAAATGACAAAGTCTCCATAGAATATTCACTGCTGAGAAGCATCAATGCTATCACTTCAGGAAACATATACTCTTCTCCATGTTTGAAGATCATGACATCTGACCTTTCGAAAAGCAGAAATTTTTGTGTCAGTTCAAATACCCAAAAAATTGAAAAATTTTGAATTAAACTCTTTTTCTGTATAAAGCCTGTTTACAAACATCTTCTTAAACTTACTGAACATAGAGAACACTGACAGCTGTTGGACACCTAAGTCACACCCACACTATGTTTCTTATTAGCGTTTTAGTCCTCCTTTAAAGCAACTGTTGACTTCACAGTTTGTTTACAAGAGGCAAGTTAGACGTTTTAGCCTCATCTCTCATAAGGAAGCAACATGAAGAGTAAGGTTGCACAAGGTTGTTTGCTTAAAAAAGGAAATTTGTATTTCTATAATATAAATATCCTGAGGTCTGGAGACAGGAGAGTTTCTGAGAAATGAAATAAAATTCATTGTGATCCACAGCATTACAAAATAATTTTGTCTTTATCTAATAAAAATCAAATAAAAAGTCCACACCTTAAAGATGCCAAAGAAATAAAGGAACTGGTTGACAGTATTTTGCCCTTGAATCATAGCAGGAGTTTAATGACACAAAACATTTTTATGTAAATTTATATATAATGTTCCAATATGACATTACCGCAATTAGTTATATTAATAACATATATATAGTGTATATATATATATATATATAAAAATATTAATATTAGTTATATTAATTTCTCTGTTAAAAAAATTTCTCCAAATTCAGACCAGAAAATTCTTATGAGTAAATCTTAATCCACTAATTAATTCTCAAACCTAGAGTGGTATTGAAGAACAGAAAATCATTTCACTCTTTCTGTCTTTTTTTCTTAGGTAGACCAGCTAATCTGTAACTCGTGTTGTCTGTTTTAGAAGCATTCTAATTGGCAGATCTTGAAGACTGTGCTGTCATGTAAGGTTTCCAGTGGTACATATGTTCCTAATGTACAGTGCATAATTTAATGAAGAGACACTTCCGTGGTCTACCTACTGCAAATTCCAGTTGTTAACATTGTCTGGACCAAGATGTCTTTAAATAGTAGACACTTTCTTGGTACATCAATTTTCTCACATTCAAAAGCAGAAAATGTAATAGTAGCTATCACTTAGTGTAAAGCTCTGTTTACTTTTAAAAGCTATTTACAGTTTAAATGTCTTCTTTGAACTGATTAGCTCTAGCAGGATTTAAAACTTTTATAAGACCTACTTACTACAGTTAACGTGTTTTTTTCTCAGATTATAGTTAAGGAAATCTGTCCCATCAGCACTGGGACAAGAGTGAAAGTTTGGTTTTTCTTGTTTTGTTTTGTTTTTTTTTCTGGCTACACCTGATAAATATAAATCAGTGGGATTTTGCGAACAACTGAAATGAAAAACATAAAACTCTGACATACAAGTAAAGCTGTGGCATTTACATTTAATCTCTTTCCTTCACATTTACAAACAGAGGGAGCCAGAACAGGTTCCCAACACAATACTTCAACAGTCACAAACCCATACCCTCATCTATAATTCATCTTGGCTAACAATGTGCTTACTGACTGACACTGTATCCAACAAGCCCTTCACAATATGGAAGATCTAATTACAAAAGGTGTAACATTGTTATTCCACAACTAAAAGATTATTTGAGAAACATTTCCAAATATGAAGAAACATATATAAATAATAAAAAAAATTCCAGATTTAATATAAATGCTAAATAAATCCCCCTTTCAAGACAAAGATGAAAAAGCACTAAAAGATGTAAAAATTCAGTGGAAAGAGATTTTTTACTATTCAGTCTCAGACTACATTGATCATTAAAATGGTGTTTCAAATGTCATAGTCTTCATTAGCAATTTTATCTCTCCAGCAGTTTTTTCCTCCTAGTTTTTTTCTTTTTCTTTTTGCAGTCCAGGCAAATTTGTCTGTGTCACTTACAGTCTCTGATTTCCTTGAAGCTGAGATGACTAATTGGAATGACTAGGAAAAAGGGGAGATTTGGCTGGCTTATTTTCGTGTCTTGAAATTCATGTTGTCCTTCCGCCAATCAGTTTCTACATTACGGAGAAACTTGAGCTTACTGGCTTTCAAGCTGAGTTAGGAAATAATACGTTTCAGGAATGGCTTTTTAATACAGGGTAGTAAAAGGCAGTAGAGTATTATCTTTCCTCACATTTTACTCGAGATTGCAGAAAAGAGTTGTCTCCTCTTGCACACACTTCTAGCTGACACTACCTCCTGTATCTCTGTACTGGGAAGATCTGTTGATTTACCCTCTACTAGGAAGAAAGTACAGGTATCTTATAATCTACTTTATTGTTTTTTATTATTGTGTTATGGCTGTCAACAACATTATTGTACCATCCACACAATTTGGTGGATGAGAACAGGATCATTTGCACTCTCAGTCATGCCACTGAGCCAAAGGTTATGTGGGTTTCTGTCTTCCAAAAGACAACACTGAACAATAGTTAGCTCTTTACACACTGAACTCTCAGTTGGTACAAGAGTAGACTTCTGTAAGTTTTCTCTCTTTAGCTGGAACCCAATCCCAACTTGTTTCAGGCACATTCAATACATTTGGCAATCTGTAAAGTTTGCCCATATGCATTGTTTGTGTTTGCTTTATTGTTTACAACTGAATTATCAAGAGTTATTTGTGGTACACATATTCTCAGATTTACTTGAGCAAGACTTCTGTTTTCATTTTGAGTTATTTTGGAAGTTATAATTTTCATAAAAATAAGCAAATGCAAAATTCAAAAACTTCATTTTCTTTCCCTTTATGTGGTGTATATCTAGGAGGAAAATGGAACCATTCCTTTCAGGAACATGTGCCAAATTCTAAATGGTTTAGTCCTACATAGAACTAATACTTTTCTTTAGTCCTAGAAAAATAACCAGACTTTACAGAGTAGTGACTGTCAACAATTACAAAATCAAAACTTTCTGTAAGCAAAACTTAAATGATGCAAATCTGAGCCTAATGTATTGTTTTGCTCCCAACATGACAGTTAGCCATGGATGCCAAAAGGTTTGCAAAACTGTAAGCATACTTAGGAATGGTTTGCTAATAATCCTGAGCAAGCTTTTTGTGGATGTGGACATATTTGCTGTCTGTGTAGGAAAATATTATAATTGAGTTAGTTTTGGGTTGATATGAGGCAACCAAGGCACTGATGAATGCTTTTTGTTGTTTTGGTCAGCAGAAGTGTAATGAGAACATAGTAAAACAGCTCAAGCAGAAACAGGTAGAGATGACATACTATGAAGGAAGTGCACCTTATCCTACTACCTTAAACTACATCCCCTTTCCATTCTGAACAGTACTGTTGGAACAGAAGATACTCGAGAGATAAAAAAGAAAGACAAGGACTTAGACTTAAGTGACTTGCAGTCTAATGATCACTTACTACTTTGTACATCCTTACTTTGCCTTGGTACAATAATTTATCTTAATTTACATTGCAAATAGGTTTTAAGCTACACACCAGTGTGCCTGCACATCAGAACTAAAAGTGACAGAAGAGGCCACATTTAGCTAGCCTTCCAGCATGTGAGAGGCTACAGATTTTGACCAGCTGTTTCATTCCATTCAGAATATTACTTTATCAGTTATTACTGGCCATTCTCAAGATACCTGTCAAAATGACACTGTGCATGTTCACATAGGAATATTACTTGCTTTAATTTTCAAACATATCACAAGTGCTGCAGAAGCCCTGGGTACAGGATGTTTGCACTTTGTTAAATATTTTCCTCATTTGAGCGAAGATCAAGATGCTATGGCATAAATTCAGAAAAGTAGTCTGATCCACCTGTCCTGACTCGTGTTACCCACTTGATTGTACTTATTTTTCTCATATCATGAACATTACCTTTGATCTGAAGTTCTTCTGCATTGGCCTGTGACATAAAGTAGTTTAAAAATCGTGTTTTCTATCTGACTGAGATTTAGCAAGAATCAGCCCAGTTCTGTGTTTTGTCACTAGACATGAGTGGAAATAACATGAGGAAAATTTTACAATGCTTCTTCCTTTCATCTAGCAAAATCGAGGTTTTGGTAAATTTCATGTGAGCTTTTTTTATCTGAAGATAAATTATTTAGATTAGCTTGGGTTTGATTTCAGTCAGTGAGTCTACATTTAATTTTTGAAGGCCTGAAATCTTTGATCTAAGACAACAGTTAGATTCCATATGTGGAACTTCTTAAGCTAAGGGAAGGGATGCTCGAACCCTCCCACTAGTCTGGCATTCATTCAGGCACCTGAAAAGAAATTATTCAGATACAAAGGAATTACCATGTGAATAGTGTTTCCACACAGTTTCTGCATATGCTGTCCTGCATTTTTATCAAGACTGCAAACATGAACCAGCGTGAGAAAGCAGGTGCTATTTTCCTCTGTCTTTTGAGCATCAGTCTTTCCCAGCAGTAAGCTCTGTGTGTTAAAAACCACAGCAAGGCACTCTAAAACCAGATTTTGTTTTTTTTAAGGCTGGGGCTTTTGATCCAGTTTTAATTAAGGGGCAGTATGTTTAAATAAGGAGAGACAGAAAGCATAAGCCATATGATTCTTAATATTTTCTAAGAGCATCTGAGGCAACTGCAGTGTAGAAGCAAGACTTTAAACAGTTTATAAACCATCAAGATGTTTCAATTCTTCTTCACAGATTTTTAGTTTGCACAGAATGTATAACTGAAAGGCCTTTTGAATTATATCTGACTTTCAGTAACACATACATATTGATTTATAATCTCTGTTTCTAGGTAATCAGTACTATGGAAAACAAATAAAATATTTTCTTCCTCATTTCAGTCAAAAAGTATAATAGGAACTATTTAATTGTGGTTAATAAAAATTACCACTACTATTAAAACAGTCATTAACTTGTAAATAATCCACTTTCTTCTGTGGAATTACTCACTGATCATTAAGTTAAACAACACAGGATATGGTATGTCTGTTGCATAAGTACCTAAATATTTATAGGTATATTCAGGTGAAATTAAAACACAAAGAGGAAAACAAACAAATAAAAAGTACAAAAAGAACAGAAAGAAAAGTAAAAAAAAAAAAAGAGAGAGAGAGAAAACTCCATGGAAATGTGTTTTAAAAAATCCCACAAACAACAAAGTGTAAACCTTTGGGGGGAAAATATGTCACAATATAAGGCTGAAAAAAAAAAAGTAAGACCAATACCAAAAATAAGTGTAAATGAGAAATTACTGATAGTTCAAACTTAGAAAAGGAAAGCTAAAATAGTATACTTACACACTGTGAATTGAAGATAAAAGTAGACAGGAAAGAAACAAAAGGCAAAACAAGGATGTCCAGTGGTACACATAGGATTAAAAGAAAGGAAAATAAGTATTCCTAATGCTTATCCCTAGTAAGATACTTCATTGTGCTACAACCATTTATATTTCATGCACCCAGAAAAAAGATGTAAAATTCAGCCTGTCAGGCAAAACCACCTTAATCTCTCATAATCTTCCCTAGCTTGTCTTTACTTTCACCCATCACCAATCATAATCAGTGTAACATCATTATTACAAGCTGTAGTTTTCAGAAATATTGTTCTGATGCCTAAAAGGCTAGCCTAAAAACTGAGGCCAGGCAGGAGTAAGTGAATAAAAGGTGGGTATTTATTTGAAGGGCCTTCAAAGGTACATTTAGGGCAGACAAAACCCCCTCCTTGGGGCATCACCCAAAATGGATGACGAGTCACGAGTTCTCCACACTTTTATAGACTTGGTCCATTCGCATATCAGCATAAATTCACCAATTAAAACTTTACCATTTCTCCCTAGCTAGCTCCCTCCCCCCTGGCTTTAGAAGCTTGGGTCCAGGCGGCCTGAATGTCCTTGAAGGGTAAGTGCAGAGTGGCACTGTTATGTCTATAGAGAACAGCAACCAATAAAGCATACATGCCAGACAATGCAGGATTTGAAAAATATAAGGGTTAAAACCTAAGGCAACAGTTCCACTAAAAACATAAAACATGCTTGGAAGTAAATGACATTTATCCTTTTAAAGTAACTTGGGTATTTCTTCTACACAGACACTGAAAACTCAAAGTTTAACCAGATTAGATTTTCAAGTACTTTAGAATCTATCAAGTGCCATGCTGGCAACATAGTGCTGTGCCAAAAAACATCCTAATGAAGCCTGATATCCCTCAAGTATTTCCCCAAACATTATGTTTGGCAAGGAAAAGAAAAATTAAAGACAGCACAAAATGCAGAAATTAACGAGTGAAAAGATTTAGAAGTAATAAAATGAACAAAAAACAAAAGGAAAACTTGTCTCAATTTTCAGCAAGGTTTTGCTGTATAGCATGTCATCGAGGAATGTACAATAGCTGACAGGTGCATACAATAAGGGAAAAGATTTTCAGTAGAAAGGATATATATTTTTCATAATTTGCTAAATCATTGGGGGAAAAATAGTTATGATCAATATAGAGAAAAGACCTGTATGCAGAAATAGGATATCTAAAGAGAACTTGTGCCTTCAACACAGTAGTATCAAGCTTTTGAAACTAAATCCTCCCTGTTTAAATTGACAGTTCGAGTAACTCAGTTGTTGACAACTGCATTTCCACTGCATATTACTTGTCAGACAGCAATCTAATTTCCTTCAGAATAGCTCCAAAAAACCAAATATAAACTAAACTGAAGAAAATTGATCAATCAAAAGACACTAAAATAGGACTTGTACTTCCTTAGTCTACACAATCAATCTTATCATATGTATTGAGTTGTAACATAAGAAGCAGATGAATTTATGACCTCTAAATTTGGAATGAGGCACAAAAAGAAAAATTTGTCTCAATTACACTAACCACTACTTAAACAAAAAGAAAAAAAGAAAAAAAAAAAGATCCCACAACCTGAAAAACATGCATGGGTTCATTTCTTCCAAACTTAAGGGGGACCTTACACATTTTCCTCTTTTTAAAACAGTAGTTTCCTCTTTTTAAAACTTACTACCACATCAAGTAAACCAAAAAAAAAAAAAAAAAAGGACTTTGAAAAGCATCAGAAACCATCAAAATCCTTAATGTGTTCACTGAAAAACTGGGAAACTCATGTTCATGTACCCGCGCTATCTTGTGCTACATTCTAGTCAAAATGAGGAACTTACTCTTTACTTTTTTCACCCTCACATAATGAAGGTGACTTCTGAATGAAAAAGTAAGTATCTTTTTTTTGAAACCTGAAATATTCCTGCAAAATTTAGATTTTCTCAAATAGAAATCTGTTCATAAATTATTCTCCTGTTGAAGCTTCTAATCAGCTCTGCTTGTGTATATTGATTACCATTTAGTTTCAATAACCATAGAATTGTACTTCATGCATTGATACATTGTTACTCAGTAGGAGTATAATTGGTGAAATAAGAAAAATTAAAAACTGGTCAATAAAATCAGTTGTAAAACCTTGAAAAATGGGACTTGGGAAAGCTCCACTGGAATTTTTTATCACTTAAATGTGAAATGGCCATTAAACAATTAAGCTCCATTGAGCCTGCCATGTTCAATAAAACATTAATTCATGTGCTTCATTTTGTCTCAAAAGAATTTATATATATGATAATTTTTCTTAAATTTTATCATAAACAAGAACTAAATACTCAGTTGACTTGGGCCTTTTAATGTTACATAATTCCATTATGGCTTTGATATTGAAAATGTGAGATTTGGGGTCTCATGTTTTTAAAAAAAATTAAAGAAACAAAAATACAAAAAGACAGTCTTTAGAGCATCACTGAATATGGTGTTTTAATCCAGGCATATAAATTAGTTCATAGACTTCATGACTATCATCTATACCTGAGAAATGCTATTTCAAGGTTTCGAAAAATCTGTTAGCTTGGGACACAGGTGAGAAAATGTATTTATATACATCAGCATTTTCTGCTCAAAATTGTCATACCTCCTTGACAGTTAAATAATTTACATCGGCCAAAGATATGACAAAAAAATAAACATTCATTTTGCTCTTATCTGGGGGAAAAAAACCCCACAATAATTTCTACAGGGCAGATGAGTTTCTGAAGAATTTTCAAAACTCGTAGAAAGCAGCACCTGCAATCACTTTTTTCTGAATGAGAAGGCATGGCTTCTTGCAGAGACAAGCAAGCTTTGTTGTGCTATTAAAGTATATTATCAGAAATAGTAGTGTCATATAATAAAAAGAAATAAATTTAAAGACAAAGAGTGCATTACTGAATCAGAAATAGAACTTTTTTTAAAGCCATTTTTAGAACCTCAGTGAATTATTAAAATTTGAGCAAGATCTAATATCAATGCTCAGCTGAGATGGACAAAATACTCTCTAACGTGTCAAAGTTAGAAAGGGTATGTTTATTCCAGCACTGGAAAACAGTGAGGATTCTTCCTAAAGCATGGCTCCAAAGTTACAGGGTTTAACAAAAGATATTTATCTATAACAATTTTAAATATTCAAAATACAAATACATATTTATAACATAGGTACCTCCCATTCTCTGCTTCATATGGAAATTAGGTAAATGTCATTAAGCATGTGTAGTTGGTGCTTCAAAATCGGTCAGTGGTCTTTTAATTATGGAAGTGGTCTCTCTGGATGAAACAAACCCTCATCACTGTCAATTTGAACTTTTCACTTGTGAATTTTAACAATGCTTATGACATATCCATGACCCTGGAAACTCTCCCAGTTTCTCCCCTTTATTATTATTATTTATTTATTTTATTTATTTATTATTATTTTGAATAAGTTTCAGATGAAACAATTAATACCTGTCTAGCTTTTCTTAGATGTCCTAGTCTTAACGGTTTCTACAGTGGGATAAATATTAAATTAATAATAAACACTAGTACTATTCAATTTCCAATTCTTTAACCTAATCATTAATCTTCTTAATTAAATTCAGCTGCATTTGCTTTTTATTCATTCTTAACTATCTTCTACAAAGTTAACTCTTAATTAAAGCTGCCTATACACTAAAACCTTAATTAAATGTTTTAAAAGAAATTCTGTATTTCATTCCCCACTTCTCACTGAGTAAATTCTTTTACTCAATATGGTGATTCTTCATCTAGCCACAGAGAGCGGCTTTCGTCTCTTAAGACTAGGCCATACGCCTTAGAGATCGATGTCAAAAGGGGTATTTTTTGCAACATTTTCCCATTCTAAATAAACATTCCAATAGACAAAATCAAACTAATGCTTACTAAGATAAGTAATACAATAATAAAATAAATTAATGCATTTAATATACCAGTTGCTGTTGGTGACCACCCAAAAAGCACATCCCATCAATGATGAGACAAATGTCCCTAAAATCATTTGAAAACTGCCTTAATTGTTTCTGTGTCATGATGTATTATAACTAGGGTTTTCTTTCCTGTATCTTTAATTTCTTTTAAAATATCTTTCAGTTCTTGGTGCTTCAACAATTGAGTCACTAGGGTCAAGTTCATTCCTATAGGCACAAGCAGGATCTCCTGCACCATAACCAGGCTTGCTTTTATATACTGATGTGATATTACAGGTGTCTTATAGGAAAAGTCACACCCGTCAATTTTGTACAAAATTACAAATGCACAAATTAGATTGGGTTTTGTTTACAACTAAGTCATCTATCATTATGGTGGGACATGCTGTCTGAAGACATACATAGCCTTGCCCAGTATACGCCAATCGGGTTGTTTTGTTAATTTAATGTATCTCAAAGTGACAAATGCTCTGGTCTGTGTCTAAGCATATATTCATGTCTTCTTCTAAAACTCCATCACGTATATATCCCAATTGTCTTTTCATAGAACAGGGTTTTAAGTTAATGGTCTGCCACTGTCCTTTAATTTTCCGTGCCCAGGTTTTGTGTTCAGAGAGATATAACACTGTTCTCACATGATTTAATCCTAGGATAACTATTGGATATATTGAACTAATGGTTGCCTTGTGAATAGTTAATACAAAGGCTGTGGCCACATTTGTTACAGAGTTATAGGTAAAATTGACTAATTTTACCACCACGATTGAAGTCCTCTCTCTATTTTGGAGGCATCATCCCAAACAATTTTACAAATTTCAGGAGGGAATATTTCTTCTTCACCTTCTCTGATTACTGAGGCAGCTACGGACTGCATCCATAATTGTGCCTGAGTGCACCCTAAAGAATTTTTACTAGCTACATCCAAAGCTTTAATCATTACCTCATGGTCTTGCTCTTCCACCTTTTCCCAGTCTGGTAATATTTTGGACAACTTCCAACAACTATTACCTAGGGCTAGTAAAGAAGATTAAAGTGGTTGTTGTAATTGAACTAAATCGCTCTCCACTGTAGCCAATTTGTTCATTAATACCTCTGAATCTATTGTGTTTAAAACTCCTAACCCTGTTCCCAATAACCCAAATAGATCCCTCTTCATTTTGGGTCTATAAAGAAGGCGGTTTTGAAGCCAGACATTCCAATCCATAAAAGAATTTTTGAGAAATGGGGCACATTCCAGCCGAATAGTGGATACATTCACTTGCATTTCCATTTCTACTCGCTTCAAAGACCATTCTGGGTTAGTAAACAGTCTTTGAATTCCTGTTCTCTTAATGGCATATGGTCCAATTCTAACAATCATAGGGACCATAAACAATTTCTTTTTTGATGTTTGGGCTGTTGTTTCGGCCTTTTCTGGCACTGGTGTGGTTGTTCTTGCTCAACTTCTATCAGGCTCAGTACATACCTAAGTAATATTAAAGTCAGTGACACATCCTCTTTTCGCAGTCTAAATTTAAGTCTAAATTCAAGTCTAAATTCAGGATACTTACTCAAGCATTTGTCACAACATTCAGGGCCAATTCGGATGAATTCCATGGGTGGATGATAAAACTCATGGAACCCATCTTGTACAAAAACATATTCACAATCTCAAATATCTCTTCCCTCCCACTGTTGCCTTAGGTTTTAACCCTTATATTTTTCAAATCCTGCATTGCCTGGCCTGTATGCTTTATTGGTTGCTGTTCTCTATAGACATAACAGTGCCACTCTGCACTTACCCTTCAAGGACATTCAGGCCGCCTGGACCCAAGCTTCTAAAGCCAGGGGGGAGGGAGCTAGCTAGGGAGAAATGGTAAAGTTTTAATTGATGAATTTATGCTGATATGCGAATGGACCAAGTCTATAAAAGTGTGGAGAACTCATGACTTGTTGTCCATTTTAGGTGGTACCCCAAGGAGGGGGTTTTGTCTGCCCTAAATGTACCTTTGAAGGCCCTTCAAATAAATACCCACCTTTTATTCACTTACTCCTGCCTGGCCTCAGTTTTTAGGCTAGCCTTTTAGGCAACACCACAAGCTTGCATTTGTAACTTTGAGCATTTTGTTCAAAGCCTTCTGAGAGTAGGGATCATATGCTTTCCCTTAACACCGACAAATCTGAGTGACATTATGCTTGTGTGGTGTTGCCCTGATTTTTGCAGTTCTGGATGTTATCATTTTTCTGTAGCTAGTTTCTCACAGTTTTCTCTGTAAACATGACCATGTTATTGTAACTGTATCTTATCATTGCATTCCTTTCTCATGGACACAGAACTTTGATGGACAGTTCCTTTGACCACTGTAATTGAGGGAGGAAGAACTGATTTCCTCCAATGAATAGTGATTTCTAAATGAATATAAAAAATAAAGAAGGCAGGTCTTGCCCCCCTTCCTTCCTTCTCTCTGGTCCTGGTAACAGGTGCCTCTGTCACTTCCTTTTGTGTCGTTACTGCGACAGTGTGGTGTTGCATTTGTCACAATTACGACTACGACTACTAGAGTCTTAAATTTCCACATTATGTCCATGAAGGTTACAAAGTTTTGTTTTCATTCATTCACTTTTTCGGTCAGTTTCAGCTTCAATTCTTCATTGCCTAGTGTTACTTTCCAAATCTCTTCTGGGGCCCTCTTTACCCAAGAGTGGTGAATCCAGGCATTCTGTTCCTTGATCTTGATCACTGTGAATGTCGTGAGGAGCACCTGGAATGGTCCCTCCCACTGTGGTTCTAAAGTTTTCTCTACAAAAGACTTAACATACACATAATCTCCAGCTTGTACATCATGCACTGTCCCATCCAGTTCTCTGTTTTGGGCCACAGACACATATTTTTTAATTTCCCCAAGTTGTTTATTTAGGGCTATTATATATTTGTGTAAGGTCTCTTCTCCCACTTAGGTGGGTGAAGTGCCTTCTTGAACTGCATATGGTCTCCCACACAAAATTTCAAAGGGGCTTAATTTAAATTTTGTTCTTGGTTTTGTCTGAATTCGAACCAATGACAAAGGGAGGGCCTGTGGCCAAGGCAAATTTACTTCTTGGCCTAATCTTACAATTTGCTGTTTAATTAGATGGTTCATTTTTTCTACTTGACCACTAGACTGAGGATTATATGGAGTATGCAACTCCCAGTCTATCCCCAAATGGTGACTAATTTGTTGCACAATTTTTGAAATAAAATCTGGCCTTCTATCTGAAGATATATTGGCTGGAACCCCAAAACATGGCATTATTTCTTGTAACGGTACTCTAGTTACTTCTCGTGCTTTGGCTGTCTGGGTAGGGAATGTCTCTGGCCATCCTGAAAAGGTGTCTGTTAATACCAATAGGCAATGACACCCTCCTTTCCTGGGCAACTGCCATTGCTGCCCAGGTCCACAGCCTTTCCCAATTTATCTAGTTTTAGGCTTTGGGATACTTTTGGTGTTAGTTCGGAGACAAAGACTACACTGACAATTACCTGTATTACAGTGCTCTGTAATTTTCTAGCTAGGATTCTATCTTTCAAATAATGATATAAGGCATCCATTCCCAAATGTGTTTTTTCATGTTCTTTTTGCGCTAATGGCCATAACAAGTCGGAGGGCACTATAAGTTTTCCTTCTTTAGTTATGGCCCATCCTTCCTCATTATAACTTGCATCCTCTGCTTGGATAAGTTCCTTGTCCTTTTTATTATATACTGGCTTATTTTCAACGGAAATCTTTCCATCTGGAATTAATGCTGCCTCAGTCTCTTCATTAGATATTTATTTTTTTGCTGCGTTTTTTGCCTCCCTGTCAGCCAGCATATTTCAGTCTTTTAGCTCAGAATTCACCTTTTGGTGTGCTTTAACATGCATAATAGCTGCCCTCTCAGATAATTGGACCGCATCCAGCAACTTCAATATTTCTGATGCATGTTTGATATTTTTCCCTTGCGAGTTTAGCAGTCCTCTTTCTTTCCATATGGCTCCATGCACATGAACTACCCCAAATGCATACCTCGAGTCAGTGTAAATATTAACTTCTTTTCCTCTTGCTAATTCTAAGGCCCTGGTTAAACCAATTATTTTGGCCTTCTGTGCAGAGGTATTTGTTGGTAATGGTCCAGACTCTATTATTTCCTTTCTGGTGGTAACTGCATACCCAGCATGTCTTTTTCCATTGATAACATTGTGGCTTCCTTCGGTGAACCAAGTTTCACCATCTTTGAAAGGAGTGTCCTTCAGATCTGGGCGACTGGAGTAAGTGGCTTCGATGGTCTCCAGGCAATCATGGATCACTGGCTCTCCTATACTTTCACTAAGGAATGAGGCTGGGTTTACAATGTTAGTTACTACAATTTCCACATCATCTTGTTCTACCTGTATGGCCTGGTACCTCATGAACCTTTGTGGGGAGACCCAATGTCCTCCTTTTGCTTCCAGAACTGCAGATACAGTGTGGGATACTAGCATGTTCATTTTCTGGCCTAGGGTAAACTTGCGTGCTTCTTGGATGTTTATTACCATAGCAGAAACAGCTCTGAGACATCCCAGCCACCCTTTGGCTGTTGTATCTGATTGTTTAGAAAGATAGGCCACCACCCGCTGATACGGGCCCAGGTTTTGTGCTAGAATTCCCAAAGCTATTCCTTGCTTTTCATGAGAGAACAAGAAAAATGGTTTACTTATGTCTGGAAGCCCCAGGGCTGGTGCTGACATTAAGGCCTTCTTTAGTTGATCGAAGGCTTGTGTTGCTTCTTTTGTCCATTGAATATTCTGACATCCTTCCATGAGTAACACATACAAAGGCTTGACAAACAGCCCATAATCATGAATCCACAGCCTGTCATGCTCAGGAAAGTTCTTAGTTCTTTTACTGTCTGGAGCTTTGGTGTTTGGCATATTGCTTCCTTGTGGTCCTGTCCCAAAGTCCTTTGCCCAGCACTTACTTCATATCCCAGGTAAATAACTGTCCGTTTTACCATCTGGGCTTTCTTTTGGGACACTCGATACACTTGTAGGCTGTCGTGGTTTGAGAAGTTTGGGGGGTCTAGCTTTTTGGGTGTGGTAGGGGCCAAAAGATGGCTCCTGTAAGGAGCTTCCAGAAGCTCCCACAGCGGTCCAGTCAGGGCCTATCTCTGATGGCTCCTGGAAGATTGATGTGCTGTTTTCCACAGTTGGGCCAATTAGGAAGGACAGAAACGCCTCTGCGACAGTACATTTAAGAAGCAATCTCTATAGTACGCACGCGCGCGCCATGTAACCCTGTAGTCATGTAGTTAGTAGATTAGGCAGGGGAGAAGGAGTACAGCAAATAACTAGGAAAAACAACTGAAACATCAGATATGAAAGCCAGCAAATGATGCCAGTCTGCCAAAGAAGAGAAGCAATGGAGGAGGAGGTTCCTGCATCATCGGAACTGATACATCTTCAAAGCCTGTGGCGAGAGACTTTAATCAAACTTGGAGC
>VZRZ01005009.1:0-20151 GCA_013398175.1 Climacteris rufus | reverse complement strand
AAACAGCGGCAGCAGTTTCGGGCGGGCTGCGTGCCAACTTCTGCAAACCGTGCCATGGTGCCAGAGGAGGAGAGAGAAAGAGACCCCTCCAGGTATAATTGCTAAGAAGAGGAAACACCTGAGCATCTGAGGACTAAACTCATTAGAGATAAAGCCCCCTCCCTGGGTTCCCCTTATGATCTGGGAGGAGAGAGAGAGGGCTGTGAAGCTTTTGGGAAAGGGGGGGGGGAATGGAAGGACGGCAGAAAAAAAAATGTTTAGAAGATATTCCTTTGTTTTTGCTTACTCCTTTTACTCTGTAATAAATTCACTTTATCACTCAGAAGCTCTGACCTTGTCTCAGCCTAATTTTACTCCTCTACCAGCATTTCTTATCATGGGTTTAGTAACACAGTTCAATTCGGAAAGGAGAAAAAAAGCAGTCTTAGTGGGGCCTTAGCCGTTGGCCGGGGCTAAACCACTACATAGGCCGAAAAAGTTTAAGGGGCTTACTGTCCAGTTCACACATGCCTCTTGGGTCTTGGTGGCTATTAGGAGGTTGTCTACATACTGAAGTAGCTGTCCTCCCAGTGGAGGTTCCCAAGATTCTAGGTCTTTTGCAAGTTGTTGTCCAAATATCGTAGGGGAGTTCTTATATCCCCAGGGTAATACACACCATGTAAGCTGAACTTTACGGCCAGTTTTGGGATTCTCCCATTCGAATGCAAAAATTTTCTGGCTGGCCTCATGGAGGGGAAGGCAAAAGAAAGCATCTTTTAAATGTAGAACAGTAAACCAGGTTAGTTCAGGTGCTAAATGAGTTGACAAGGTATAAGAGTTGGCAACCACTGGATACAGGTCTTCAGTTACTTTGTTAACTGCTCTCAAATCTTGTACTAACCTGTATGATCCATCGGGCTTTTTTACAGGCAGAATCGGAGTATTGAAATCTGATTGGCACTCCTTTAACAATTCAGTTTGCAAAAAGTTTTCAATGATTGGGCTAATTCCTTCCCTTTCTTCCCTTTTTAGAGGATATTGTTTGACTCTTACAGGCTTCCCTCTTTTAAGCCTGATCTGCACTGGTAGTGCATTCTTTGCTCTCCCTGGGGTACCTGAAGCCCACATCCCAGGAAATACCTGATCTACTATTTTCTTGGCATTTTGTTCCTCATTTGCCATTTCAATTTCTTCAGTTATTAACATTAAGCTTAACAATTCTACATACTGTTGATCTTCCACCTTCAAATTAATTTCACCATTTTTGAAAATGATTTTTGCTTCCAACTGCTCTAGCAGATCCCTGTTCAAAAGTGCAGATGGAGCGTTAGGCATACATAAAAATCAATGGATTCCCCATTGTTTTCCCAACTTGTATTTCAATGGTTTACAAAAATATGCCTTCTCAGATTGGACAGTTTCTCCTTTTACCACAATATAATCATCTGTTACGGGTATTAAATTCTTGTTTAAGACCAAACATGTTGCTCTGGTAGCCACGAAAATTGCACTTTCTTTTCTTGATTCCCTAGTTCAACTATAACCAGAGGGTCCCCTAGAGTAGGGCCCTCTGATCCTCCTCAATCTTCCTTTATGTGAGCAATGACTCTCTCCCCCTTCTGATTGCATTTTCTTTGTTCATCACCCTTCTTCCTTTCTGGGCACTGGTTCTTCCAATGCCCAAACTTTCTGCAGAAGGCACACTGATCTTTTCCCAGACGGGGTGACCCCTGTTTTGATGGACCCTGTCCACATTTTGTCTTTTTTTCCTCTTTTACTGTTTCTATTGATTTTTTCATCCCTTGCTTGTATCCCACTTCTTGGTTGCTATACACTCTCCACGCTACATCAAGCAAAGTTTCTAAGTTCCAGCTTGCTGGGGCTTGAATCTTCTGAAGCTTCCATCTGATGTCCCCTGTGGATTGTCCTAAAAATAAATTTACTAGTTGCTGTATCCCTTCCTCAGACCCGAGGTCCAAGGTAGTGTGCCTGACTATTGCATCCCGCAAATTGTCTAAAAATTCAAAGGGTGTCTGAGAGGGACCTTGCTTAACTGCACAGAGGGCCAACCAATTTATTGTCTTAGGGATTGCCTTTTCCAAACCCCTTACTGCTAATTCTTGGTATCTCTTTAGCTGTTCCATCTCTTCTGGCTCATTAGGGTCCCACTCTGGATCCTAGAGGGGAAATACCCCTTTAACGTCTTGTGTTATCCTACAGTTATCACTTGCTATATCTCCAGCTACCTTCAAAACTAATTGTTTTTCTGATTCTGTTAATGCATCAAGTAATAATTGAATATTGGTCCAATCTGGGCTGTGTTGTTTAATCATAAATTTTAATTCCTTGGCAACACCTATTAGAGCACTCCGATAATTCTTAGCTATTTTCTCCCAAGCCTCTAAACCAATTGTAAAAGAGGGGACTTTAATTAATATGGGTTTCCCCTCGTGGTTTATTGCCTCCCTCAAACGTGCTTGTATAACTTCTGTAGTTCAGTTTTGGGTTCTGGAGGCTATAGGACGCTGTGAAGAAATTCTGGTTTGGTTCCGGGTCCTAGATGCTATAGGGCCCTGTGCGGAGGTTGGTTCATCTCACTCGCTGTCACTGCTAGGCAACGGTGGGTATAGATTAATAAATTCTTGTGGTTCAGGAGTGGGCGGGGGACCTACAGTTCTCCCAGCAAAAAATGAAGCAGGGAGTGGAGGGGAAGCTGGGGCTAAAGGTGACAGCAATTCTAAATTTGTGTCTTCCACAACTCCTTCCCTCTCCTGCTTTCTAGCGGGTGGCTCAAGCAAGGTTGCATGTTCTTGTTCCTGAGCCTCTGCCATGTATCCCTTGTCAGGATGCATACGTCTTTGATTTATTAAATATGTACTACAACACTGTTTAGGTTTTTTTCTATTAGTTTTGGTTTTTTTTTCAAGAGCCAGCACTAAGGGGTCAGAAAGTGGTCTAAGCCCACAGTCCTGTTGCCACTCAGGGTGGCTTTGGAGGGATAATAATAAATCAACATAAGCAATTTCTGACCACTTCTGTTCACGCCTAAAAAAGGGCATTAATTCCAATAATGTTTCATAATCTAATGTGCCAACCACTGGCCATTTTACTTCCCCTTCTGATACAGGGAAGAAAAGAGTTAAAAGGATGCTTAGTAGGAATTAGTTATTAAAACAATGTATATGGTTTGCTTAATACTTACCTTGCTTGCCAAGCAGAAAAGGAAGATGCAGGACCATTGATAAAGGGAAGCAACCATGACCAAAGGTCCTGCTTTCAGATCCTGAAACCAGCCCAAACCAGCCTTGAGACTCGGACTCAAGCCAGAGACTCAGGGAGCTTGCGCAAAGAAGCAGGGTGAAAAGTTCAACCCAGAGGAAGACTTCTTTCTTTATCTGAAGACCCGTGCCCACGACCACCAGGAGGCAAGTGGGCATGTGCAGATTAATGTAAATTACTTTTGAACTCATTATAATATGAAGCGGACATAGGTTATGAATATGTATTGGCATATTGTGTAACCTGTTGTATATGTAACCTGTAACCTGATATATAGCCAGCCGAGTGTGGTGAACGGTGCACGTGCTTTGGAGGGTTACCCCCACGCGTCCCAGCGCTTGGAATAAAACATACCTACTTTACAACTTACAAAGTTGTGGAGTTCTATCCGCGTATCACTTCAAGTTTATACAGTGGCCACCATGGAGTACACAGCTTCATAAGTTCTCCTTTAGTTTCTGTACCATGGCTGTCCACTAGCCTTTTCCAGTTTGCTAAGATGCATCCTAAAGGGCTGTTCTTAGGGATTTCTTTACTTTCACTTGCTCCCATCTTAAATATAAAATTTACTAATTATACTTAATTTTACAAATTTTACTGATCTTAATAAAATTGATATAAACCTCTTTATTTTCTTTTCCTTGTCTTATTTTACCCAAAGTTTCCACCCGAATTTTCTTTTACACTTTCTAACAGTCTTTTCCTAATCTTCTGCTCATACTTGCCAAGTGTCAGGAACTAAATGACTTTTTCCACATATAAATTTAACAATATTGGGCTTTAGAGGTCTATTACACTCCAAATATTTACTTTTACTGGCCTGCAGACGGACAGACGAACAATACCACTGAGTGGGACAAACAACACACTATATTACAACCCACACAATACGTCATGAACTTAAAACTGTTATATTTCCACAAACAAAACAAGGAATTTCTCTCCTAAAGCGTGAGGTTGAAATAGTGTAACACCAATTTAAAAAGTCTCGTGAAATACTTCTCTTATATAACCAATGGAGAATGTTTTCTCTCTTAAAAATCTGATATATTGTTTGTGGAGTTTTGCTTGTGGTGTTTTTTTTTATACTGTTGCAGCCGCTTTATTTTTATTATTTCCTCTTTCTGCGGCTGCTCTTTTACCAGGAAACTGCCGAGTTTTCCTCTTGCAGCTACTTTTAGCCTTTAATAAACTTAAATTCACAAAAATTACCACAGGTTTTTAATGGCACCAACCAAATATTTTATCGGGACTCTGAGGAGCCTCTACCCCCTAAAATTCAACTGATTTATGTTGTCTAATTCCTTCTTACAACACACAATTCAAACACTTTCAGCCCCTCCATCCCTTTAGGCACAGGTATCCTTCCGCCAACTAGATCAAAACTCTTCAACTCCTTCTTCTTCTACCATTCAATTAATTCACTTCAAATACACATTTCAAAACATATATAGCGTAAAATATTCGTGGTGCTACTGACTTATGGCTCAAGCACACTTAAGCTTGTTTAGTACGGTTTGTACTTCTTGGTCCTCTGGGGTATTCGTAGTTTTCAGGCACCATAGCTTCCGCGCTTGTGCAAATCCCTGGACTGCAAACCAAAATGGACTCAACTGTGCTCTGGTCACACTTAATAGCTTAGAGCGCAAGTTAATACACCATTTTAAAACCTCCAAACCACTCTGGGACCAGCTGCGTCACCGCAGCTGCTGCCCCGAATGCGACTGCCACGCACACTTTGCAAGTCCTGCTTCGCTCTATGGAAAACGAAATGAAACTGCGTGGTCGGATGGAACCTATTTTCCTCCAAACTTCCAAGGACCAGCCGTGCCACTGCGGCTGCTGCCCCAACGCAACTACCACGCGGACCTTACAAATCCTGCTTCCCTCCATGGAAGACAAGACAAAATCACGTGGTCAGACAGAACCTATTTTTCCTCCTTTGGGGAATGTACACTCCAGCTGGCTTAGGCTTTTACCCCATGCACAGCATCCCCACACGTCTTACAGGCTGCTTCTCCAAGGTTTCTTCAAATTTTATAAAACATACCTTTTGTCTGTGGTTTTGGCGGGTCCTGGCCTTTCCCCCGAGTGTGAGCGGGTCAGAGGAAGCCCTCTCCCCAGAAAGCCCTGGACGGGCGCCCAGAGGGATCCCTAGACCCCCAGCCCCTCGGCTGGAGAGAGTAGGTCCTGCCATGGTCGCCAAAATGAATTATTAAAATTTGAGCAAGATCTAATATCAAGGCTCAACAGGGTAATGGTCAACTGAGCAATGCTCGACTGATGGACAAAATACTCTCTAATGTGTCGAAGTCAGAAAGGGTATGTTTATTCCACCACTGGAAAACCATGAGGATCCTTCCTAAAGCATAGCTCCAAAGTTACAGGGTTTAACAAAAGATATTTATCTATAACAATTTTAAATATTCAAAATACAAATACATATTTATAACACAGGTACCTCCCATTCTCTGCTTCATATGGAAATTAGGTAAATGTTATTAAGCATGTGTAGTTGGTGCTTCAAAATTGGTCAGTGGTCTTTTAATTATGGAAGTGGTCTCTCTGGAGGAAACAAACCCTCATCATTGTCAATTTGAACTTTTCACTTGTGAGTTTTAACAATGATTATGACATATCCATGACCCTGGAAAACTCTCCTAGTTTCTCCTTTTATTACTTTTGAATAAGTTTCAGATGAAACAATTAATACCTGTCTAGCTTTTCTTAGATGTCCTAGTCTTAGTTGTTTTTACAGCGGGATAAATATTAAATTAATAATAAACACTAGTACTATTCAATTTCCAATTCTTTAACCTAATCATTAATCTTCTTAATTAAATTCAGCTGCATTTGCTTTTTATTCATTCTTAACTATCTTCTACAAAGTTAACTCTTAATTAAAGCTACCTATACACTAAAAATTTAATTAAATGTTTTAAAAGAAATTCAATGTTTCATCAGAATTTTGGCAATGTACTGCTATACACAGTTATGCAGCTCATTACTTTCTGCACAAAACCACTTTAAAACCTCATATGCTTCTAATATATCACTTAGCATTATGCAATTGCTACTTCCTGTTAGTTTTCAGACTCTGAAGTCTTTGAACTCTTAAAACTACAGTGTTCTGACAGTTTTTATAAAACCACAGGGAATGCAAACCATTTTTTGTTTACCAGGTCATAAGCATTTTATAAAAGTGGGCTTGCTACAATTTCTTCTACTTTAAAATCTTTTAAGTTAGTAATGGGTCAGGCTTAATCTTTGTTTTGCAAGTCTTCTTATCAAATAATGTGGGAACTTGCATGGCATGTATATTTGCTGGAAATGCAGTTACTTATACAAAATTCACTGTATGCTTTAGGAAGGAAAGAACGGTATACATGGAAGAACAGCAGGGAAGCAATTGTGAAGTTATATTCTTGTGTTTCACTCTGTAAAAAATATTCAAAGCATTGACAAATGGCAACAATATTAGATACTTCTCTGTATAAATCATCTATGATGCACAATGTGCACTTTTGTTTTGGATGTCAGTGTCTACATTTTGAAGTTCATTTCCTTTCTGCTTCTTTTCAGAGAAATAATAAAGTTCACAAGACAAAACATAAATGTCTGCATTAAAAATTGCTTTACAGTATAGATGAAAAAGTCAAAGAATATGCTATTGACCCTGGTGTCTCATATAACTGTTAGAAATAGAATGTTGAAGGTCTTGTGGTGGGAAAGGTACATCATCAGTGAAGCACTGGCAAGGCACTGAGAAAAAGCTGCTAAATCTTTCTGATTACCAAAACTTTACTTCATAGACCTTTAGACTAAATATTAATTCTTGTTATTCATTAATTACAAATGAAAGAGAATTCAACACCAGGCCTATCTTTTCTTCATATTTCATCATACAAAAATGATCACTCACTTTAACTGAGCTTTATTTCATATCCTGTTATATATGGCTGAATTTAAATCTGTAACTGCCTTCTTATTAATCCTATTGACTGAATATTGCAGGTTAACAAATTCTTCATTCAGCTTCGTTTGATATAATAGTATTTTAAAACCAAATGCAGTCCAGAAGATGATCTTGGCACAAAAAAACCTTTGACAGACCCTCCAAGGCATGGAAATAGTCCAGGCAACTGCGAAAGTACAGAATGCAAAAGGCTGCAGGCATTGCACGGGATGATGACAAGAAAATCAAGACCAAAAGCAGATGATGTATTTCAGACGAAATTTTTTCAAGTAATAGCTAAATACTGGCAAAAGGTTGAAGGATTCCTAAACATAACCATATTACACACTTTCAGATCAAAGAATATTGTTTCAGTGGTTGCAAAGAATTCAACACTTGTATTAGGGAACATTTGCAACTTAGGGAAAACCTTGCTGTTTTAATACTTCAGTAATGTCAAAGTTTTGTAAGCAATTAAATGCAAAGGAAATACAGTATATTGATTATTTACATAACATTTTTTATATTAGAAAGATGCTTCTCAAATAGATGTCAGAAGAAAATACCAATAGTCGCATTTAATCATCCTTTAAGGATCTTATTAGAGAAAAATAGTTACAATTAATTTCACGTGTTTTCTTAATTTCTCTTGTAAAATCTGTTAATTTGAAACAGCATTTAAGGAAGATATACTCTATCTACTTTATATACATACAAAGAGAAAAGCAAATTACATCAGAGGTAGAAATAGTAGAAAAAATTATACCATTACTAATTTTAATGAATTTAGAAATCACAAAATGGTTTCATTTGTATTTTTTATTCCTAAGAACGTATGATAATGTCTGTAAATTTGACACAGAATTTAATATATATTGGAATATCAAGGAATTCTTAGATATCATTAGTAATCACAATCTAAATCCTTCAAAAACACACCAAGCATCTTGTCAAAATTAGCCATAATTTTCCCTTATAATAACTGTTTGAGCAAAGTTTAAGACTTTCACTTCTAGAATGTTTGGATAACTCCTTTTAATAACCTCTTTTTCTTACAGTGATGGATTTCATGATAAGAAATATGATGTTCATGGTGAAAACAACTAAATGCAGAACTTATGAATTGGCTCCTGTCTTTGCACTACTGATGCCTCCATTTTATTGAATATTAATAGTTCAGAATATCAGTTACCGCTTGTCTGTACTTCATTTATCAGTGTCTGATTCAAGACTTTATCTCCTTTTAGAAGGTTGGTCTATGGAGGTAAGTGAAGTCAACAAAAACTGTACTTGAATATTTGAAGTGCAGTCTAATAATAACCACTCTAAAAAAAAAACAGTCCAAAACCAACCAAGCAAAAGAGATCTTTATGCCAAAAATTTTATGAGATTAATGTAGATACTTTTGGTTCTGAGCTCTCTTATTATTCTTTTCCATTTCTAAAACATGATGGCAAACACTTTTGAGTTGAATAGGGTTTTCAAATACAAGTTGATTTGAGGGAAATACACTAAGGCAAATGCCAATAGGAAGCCTACATGTAAATAAGTAAATATTCCATTGAAAAATAGTTTGCATGGAATTAAGTATGATGACCAAGGGCTAACATTGACCCCAGGGGAAAGGAAAATTAAAAGTATGGGTTGACTTCTGATTTAGTATCACTTATCCTGTCCATGGCACGTGTTACAGAATATAAAGAAAACACAGACTGTAAATCATAGAATCATAAACTATTCTGAGTTGAAAGGGCCTACAAGCTTTATTAAGTCCAAATCCTGGCCCGTCCCAGGACAACCTCAGTGAAAGGCCATGCTATACAGCATTCCGCTCCGAAAGTAACTGACATCATTGCTTTTCCCCAGTTGAACTGTTAAAACTTGTTTCTTCAGTGTGAGGGAAGAGACCCTAGTTGCTCTATATGTAGTGCACTCTTTGTAATTTGATAAATTGTTTTTTTTCTGTACAGGTTCAGAAGATGAACAAAATGTGAGTATTCTTTCTTCTCTGCATGAGAGAGTTTCAGTCCCAGGTCTGCTGCTCTTCTCTCTGTATCCTCACCAGGCAGCACAGAGCAGTAAGCACTTCTTCTACTGAAGAATGCCCCAGTAGCAGATATCTTCACTTTGAAACAAGACAGTTTGACGTTTAGTGTTGCTGTTGGTTGCCAATGCTTCTCTATCCCAATGCCTAGTCTAGTTAAGAACTGGATCTTGCTCAGGATAGTTTATTTAATCACAGCTAAAGCCTTAAAACAAGAGTCTGTAATGCAAGCAGGCCTTCCAGAGGAAGCCAACTGAGACAGTTTAGTTAGCCCACATGCAGAAGATAATGCTCTAATTGAAACTGTACTAGATGTATATTGCGTGGTTAATCTACCGTGATCCATCTTAATTTTTTACAATCCACCTGGTGGTAACCAAATTCTGGCTTCTGGAATTCTCAGGCATTTTCATTAAAATATGTATATAAGTTGAAGAACAGAATTCTCTGTGATGAATGTTGTTTATGTTTTATTTTTGTGTTGTATATGTTATATGTCAAAATATATGGTTTCGGTATTCCAAGGTAGTTCCATTTCTGTAATGTAAAAAAGATATGATTGTAGCAGCCCGAAGCTGCTGCTTGCTGCTTGTGAGAAAATCCTTCTTTTCCATGGAAGGTATGAAAACAATAAGATAACCACCTGTTGTTATCGTTCTTGTACGATATGTTTTGGAATAGGGTGGTGTAGAACCCAGCCAATCATATACCTGGGTTCCTACTACAAAAAAGGACAATACACTAAATGGGGCTGCTGCTGGCTGGCTCTCGGATCCCTGCAAACCAAGGTGTGTGCGGTCTCATTATTACGGATCGCTGCAATTGCTGCCATATATGATCTATTGTAGTGAAAAAGATTCCCATTATTATTACTATGACTGTACATTAATTTCACTTATGTATGCTGTCTAGAGATATATGACACCCTTCTTTTGCTTATTTAAATGTTCTGCTAAAAAGCCACAGGTTCCAAGCTCTCTTAATTGAACAGGAAAACAGCCAGAGTTCTTCATCTGGCTCCTTGTATGACTCTTTAATAAAATATTATTTCAAATAATAACACAAGATAATAATTTAATTATTCAAAGCAATAAAACTCCCTATAAAAATAATATTTTCTAAAAACTTCAAGAAACCACAGTTTATTTATAATTCTGCATGGTGAATTTTGTTTTATTCTTTTATAATTTTATTCTTTTAATAGGGACTTCAACTATACAGTAGCCCTGGGTTGCCTTGCTTGACCAGTGAGTTTGACCACATGACCTTCTGACCTTAACCATTCTGTGACTCTGCACTATATATGAATGAATTTAAAAGTCATCAAGCCAATACAGAGGCAGTGTTGGGTTCTTCTCTTACCTATTCCTTCAGTTTAGCTCTCTATCTTCATTATTAGAATGGCTGCTAAATACAGCTGTTACTTTTTCTCTCTTCTGCAGCCACTTACTTACCTCTGTCTGGGTTCTCTGCTTGAAGTCTGGGAGCTTGGATTTGGCTTTTTGGGTGCCAGATATTATTTTCCTTTGATAAAATGTTCTTTGGAGAAATGGTTTAGGAATTCTCTTAAAAGCGGAAGTGTTCAGCTACCTGCCTATTTTAATGAACAGCTGCATCTTTGGATGTTTTGCATACCAATCTTGTTGCAAAGCATGATAGAACATGAGAAAAGGCATAGCATTCATTATTTTAATACAATGTTATGACTATGATATGAATAAAAGGCACAGCATGTCCATTTTCATGAGAGCTGTGTGGGAAAATGACTGGGGGTAACATCAGATAAAGCTAAGATTTCATATTCATATTCTAACAGAAGTTATAACACTAGGGAAATTATAAATAAAATGCAATTGTTATCCTATGATTGGATGTGCTCAACATGTCCGACCACAATGCCACAGGCAGTACATGTGGCCAGCATGCCACAAACAATACATCTTAAGGGGGACAAAATAGAGCGTGGAACAGAGAGTAGCCACCATGACCAGTCTCTGCCAAAACCTTTGCAGAGGAGGGAACTCAGTGATGCCTTGTAGGGAACACTATGATACCCTGTAGCTGATAAGTCATATAACAGCTATTCAACCAAGGAAGATGAAAGATTTCTTGCTGTTGAACCATCAAGTGTGGCAAGATCACAGATGCCCACCTTCATCCTAAAGGTCACCTCAAATGTAAGGCCTACTGGTGTTACCCACCTCCAAGATTCGACCACTCACCACTGAATGTGATGTATGACTAGACTCAAGCTTCATCTAAACGTAAAAATAGTATAGAAGTAAGGTAAAAATGGAAAGAAGTTAGGGAAGAATATATAGTAACTCTTGGAATCAGCCAATGGTCTGAAACTGTCTTGAGGCCCATAAAGATGCCTTTTGAGTAAGAACTGTGCTCTATACCTGCTGATTGATTATCTCAAGCTAGCTTTTGTTAGGGGTTAAAGTATCCGTATTTTGCTTTGAATATGTTTTGGAGACAGATACTATCACTGGCAATCTTCAAACCTTAACCTGTCAGAATTTTATATCATATTAATAAAGAGTGTTACTCCATTAGGTGTTAATTGTGAGTTCTTCAAGGGTTCCAACAGCTGCCAGCAGCAGCAAATCTCCACACACCTATGGAGACCCAGAACAGCCTCTCTCATGCTGTTAGCGTGTGTCCCTGAATCCTTCCTTTTGCTGACAGACCAATTAAAGGTGTGGAAACCCAGGAGAGGGACCTTCTGTTTGCACAGGACCCTGAACAAGTCAGTCGAACCAGCCCCCGATCCAGCAGGACTGTTCAATGAAGGGTCCCCACAACACGACACAGACAGACTGGTCGGCACAATGGTCTCAGCTTTTCTGTGGCACTGACAAACTAATCAAACACAAATGGTTTGAGAAAATCTCTACTTTCACATGAAAGAGGTGTTTAAATAAGAACAGGAAAGGAAATAATATCCATCTATTTCAATTATCCTCAAGCATAACAACTCTGACTAGAAAAATTCTGGATTAAGGAAAAAACAACAAACAAAAACAAAAAGATAAAGAATAAAAGAACCACAACAAAAAGAAAGTTTCAAAATTAGAACCACCTTCTGAATCATCAGTACATGAAAGTAAGGGAAACAACAGCAATTTATGAAAACTAGTGTTTACTTTTAGGAAGAAAAAGAAATATTTGGGTTTTTTAAATTAATCCCACAAAGAACACACTCTTCTTCCAAGAATACTACACTTCTAATGGTTAAAAATTAGTCTTGCATGAAAGAACATCAAATAAAAATCTAGGTAATACCTCCAAATACAAAGGAGCTGATGACAGAGCCATCCATGCACATACCAAAAAAATCAACTGAGCACAGGAGATCTCTTTCAATAAAGGCTCTGGCTCATCCAGCACACATATTCCTGTCAGTATTTTGCACTGAATATCTGAATATTTTATCCTCAAAATGGCAAAACTTAACAATTCATCATCTGGAAAATGTTTCCCCCAGTTTGTAATGAATTCTTTTTTTGCATTACTGTAATTGTAGCCATTGGCTTCAGAGATGGAGCTCTTAAGGTCTTATTAAACTCCAAAGCAAGAAAATCCTGCTAACTATATTAGCTTTAATATTATGAGGTAAATTATTTAACACGGATCGTTTAGAAAACGCCAACATAAGTTACAGTAAAAAGCATTTCTTACTATTCACTCTTTTATACTATAGGCAATAAAGTAACTTTAAAATGTTATTTCAAGTAAATGAATGCCAAACTGAAGCATTTGTGAAACACTTATCATATGATGATGATAACATAAAGAAAGAAAAGTTAACAAAATATTTCTTTTTGTCAATGATGAAGGTACTGAAAACAGATATGTAATTTTTGTAAATGTCTTAGTTAAACCTAAACTGTTGCTATAAGAATCATCTCCTTTCTGTCTTAGTTTCCTGATCATGGCATTACGTTATCTGATGTACATGCTATCTATACCTACAGTTATCTTTTAGACAGTTGATACTAAAATGCCCAAGATGAACAGCAAATTCAGAAATACAGAACTTTGCATAATAGGAATACTAAGCATAACAACAAATACAGTTTTCTTCTCTTATATGCTTGGTATTCGATGAGATAACTCTAAGTCTGGGAACGGGCATGAAAAAAACCATTGAGAGGCAGAAATGTCTTAACTGCTTACAGAAATGTACGCTGCAGAATCTGAGCATTTTCAAAAGTACTAATTGGGCAAAACATGCAGGCGAGTGTCTCCATGATTTAAAAAAACTTACATGAATGAGTGCAGACAGGAAGTCTGCTCATTCTAAAACTTGTGTACATTATGCATCTGGAAGTAGCATCTTGATGGTTTCAGAATTTGCATTTAAACAATTTAGATAACGCTATGCCTACTATAGAACAAGGGCTGTAGTGTCCAGTTTGGACCTGACCAGGTCACCACAGGCAAGACTTATCAAGTCATAAATGGAATAGTGTGAACTATCCCAGTAAAAATTCAAGACTAAGTCACAAATCTTTGTGAACACATGCAAGTTTCCACCCCACATTTGAAATAAACCACACGGATATCAAGAAAAAAAAGGAAGTAAGATGACACACATAAGAACTAATTACAGTATTTGGTGATATTTTTAATATTGTTTTAAGGATATTCTAAGTAAAAGACAAGCATAAACCAAGCCTGAACTATGTGTAATCATTATTATAAAAACCCTGAAATCCAATACCCAAAAAGTTTAAAAAAACTGTCACAAGAACAACCATAAAGAGAAAGGAAGTCACATTCACCACCAAATAAGTTTCAAAGTTGAGAAAATATCTAAAATTCCCTCTATTTGATGCAAAATCTGAAAGACAATACCCCTCCACTGATTTAATGCTGCATGCACATAGAGGAAATTTTGACATTAATGTTGACACTATCTAACCCTAGTGCAATATTGTTGGAAAAATAAAAAATTTCAAACACCAGTATTTTCTTCCCTTTCCCAACATATTTTAAACTAAGTCTTTCTTCCCTTCTACTTTCCCTTCCTCCAACTAAGTTGGACTTTTACTGTTAGGTGAAAGTCAGTCTGCTTGGTTTTGCTTGTTAAAAGTCCCCAAATTTCTGTTTAGAACTTCCTTCCCTCTTATTGGTTGTGCTCCTCACAAATGTACAGTGAGAACAGTATACAAAATTGTCCATTCTTGTAAGCACCTTGCATTTCCCCACTCTGTCTCCCTCAACCTCCAGCCATAAAATTTTCAAAACACCAGTGAATATCCTAAGCAACTCATCTTGCCAGACCGTTCCATTAATCTGTTGAAAATCACACTTTATTGCAAGTGGGTTTGTGTTTGGATAAGGTCTTCAAATTCACCTTCTCCACTATTTCCTCAGGAAAATGAACAATAACATGAAAATAACAGAATTCAACACTTCTGATGACCAAACAAAATCCTGCATTAACTTACAAACACTGAACATAGACTACATAGTCTAGACTGAAAAATTAACAGCATTTCTATGAAAATGGATATAGAATACTAAATAGATGCTCATATATGCAAACATAAACATGATACAGAGAAGTATCAATTTGAAATGTAATAAGGAGCAATATACTCAACATATCTTTGCCATAAAATTTCAGTTGGTCACAAGATATATATCTGTTATTGGCTAGCAAGCAGACTAACTGAAGAACTATAGTAAACACTAAATCAGAATTTATTAGCTTTGGTGGTGAGTAAAGCCATGCAAACTTTTAGTGTTGAAAACAAAGTGAAATATTCGATAAGAATCTTAGTTCCTTAATAGACCGAATATTAATTTTAAACTATCTGAGCAGTTAAATCCAACTATTTCTCTATTAATATTCAGGGATTTAGGTCCTAGGTTTTTTTTGTAATTTTAGTTTAAATGAAGGTAAAAATAAAATGTAACAGAAGTGAAAAAGGAAGACAAACAAGGGGATTTTATAATTAAATTATAAAAACAAAGAGAAACTTTACAGAAATGTCACAGTACTAGTTCAAATTTGCTCATGCAGAGGCTTGCCTGTATTACTAAAACACTCTGTAAAACTACAAACAAGGAATAATGAATTCAATACATGTATTGTTTGAGAATACAGCCATCAGGTTTTATCTGCCTGACATGGATATTCCAGTTTTTTTACCTGGAACTTACACTGGAAATCAAAAATAAATTATATGAAAGTTTGTTACATCATGATATATCGCTTTTCCCTGAAATAGTTAAAGCTATCAGAAGTTTGCAATGCTCTTTTTAGTTTCTGTTCACCTCTCTCTGAAGTAACAGTGACAGCCCATTGTCCTTGAGAAGAGGACCTGAGGCCGGATTCCTATAAGAGTTTTGAAGCAAAGATATTGCTGTGCGAGAACATAACTCAAGTATCACTTATACTATACTCAAATATTTTGCTTATGTTTGCCTGGGCAATAAAAGCTATATTATTTGAAATGTACCATATGTCACAGATATATAAAGTATCAAGCATCATCTGTTCAATCTAAAGAAATGTAAACCTTGATGAAAAGAGATTAGAAGAAAGGCTTTAAAATGTCTTACTCGGCAAAAGAATGCTGCAGAGAAAAGTAAGATAGTGAAATACCTTTTAGTTGTCCAGAAAAGCAACAATGATGAATTTATTCTGATTATCATAAAGCATTATCCAACAGAGACTCTTTTCTTTCAAATTACTATTTTTATAAAGGCGCTAGATAGGTTTTCAGCCCTCTTCTGTTTTTCTTTTCTTCCAAGAAAAGTACGGCTAGGTTTTTCTTTCTTTAATGATAACAATCAATTGCAATGTTCCAAAACACTCATGCTGTTGTTAACAGTAGCATTGGAAAAGAATGGTAAGTGTAACGATCGCCATTAATAAAAAAAAATGAAAGAAAATTAAGTGGTGTAATGAAAAAATCCAGGAAGAGTTTGAAATCAAAGATTGAATGAGGTGAAACAGAAGGAAAAAAACCCAAACACTAAAGCATATTTATATTTTTAACGTAAATATCTGTGATAATTTTTAAAGAAACACTGGTAGCCAGTAAAACTTGATATCAATTTATACTTTGAGCTCTTCAACACAAAAGTTACTGCTGTGGGATACCATTAAAAAATGGTAGACATCTAGACAAAGGCATGGTGAATGATACACTAAATGAAAAAAGTACATAGGAAACTAAGAAGGATGATTAGAAAGAATACAACTATATTTTGTTTTGAAGTTTTCTATATATGTTTTCTTGGGCATGTTTGCAGGCAAGAAATCTAAAAAAAACTAAACCTTTCCTTCTTTCTCTTATTCAGATAGTCATGTAGCATGTGCTGCTCTGATAAAATATTTGCACTAAACAAAGAGTAAGTACAAAACATGCAGTGATGGATAGCACTGTCTTCCTTGAATTTTTACTTTTTTAAATCAGGAAATTCTAAACATGGTTCCCCCTGTGCTCTCAAATCACAGAATAACTGGATTAATTTGGAGTTGCAGCAGTATCAGAGCAGTCACTAATTTTGCATGGTAAATAAATAAATAAATCCTACAAACGCTTGACACTTTTCCAGCTCCTGAAATAATGCATTATTAAAAACAAATTATGGTGTGTCAAACTGCATGATATTATGATGTGATGTGGATTTAAAGTGGGCATAAATCCTAGACTTTGGGAAAGAAATTTGTGACATGCTGTGTAGCTTCATGTCATGAAATGAAGTCACAAAATTATTTTAGAGTGTATGACTGGAAGCAGTTTTATTTCCCTCCAGTATCATTTAAATTCTCAGCTGAGCAAAACTTATTCCGGAAAGCATTCTGATCTAGAATGAGGTAAAATCAGAAATATTTTTTCCCCTTTCCTTATCTTTCAAAATTGTTTTGTTGGGGTTTTCTTTTGTTTACCTAAACTTAACAAAATTTTGAACTTCTCAGGTTCTGTTTACCTTGGCAACAAATCCACCACCAGTTGACTCCATTTCATCAATTTCAAGTGTACTGAATTTGAATCAGTCATGAATATGACATAAAAAAATATTTAAACTGTAAAGGGAAATCTTTTGGCAAATTCTGCATTGCAGCTACTTCCTGGCCTACTGATTGGCATCTGCCCTAGTATTTGCCCATACTACAACAGTGTCAGGAAATCTTTGCAGCCCTGAACAAAGATTCTCTACTTGAAGACCTTTCTGAGAGATAACTCCAGACAGACTAGTTAGCCAGCAGTGACATTGCGGTATGAACATAACTCATATCGTTCTATTTTTTTTAACTATTTTTGGGGTCTTTGATCATTTTCAAGGAAGATAACTCAACAGAGCTTTGGCCAAGTATGTCTCTAAGTTATGATACATATAGTAGACATTAATGTTTAAAATTCTCCTTTAATAACACAGACTTCAGATTAATGCCTTTGTTTAATCTGCTATTATACTAAAACTGTTCGTTCTTTAGAAGAAATTGTCTTTTCAGTCATATTTGGATATTTTGACTATGATATTTGCCCTCTGCTCAGACAAAAGGGCCATGCAGACAGTATTATGTCTCTGGAATTGACCAGTACAGGATCTTTAGGGGACTGCTCTGGACAGGTCAGATGAAGCACATAGTCATACTGCTCCAAAACTGCAATTAGGTTTTTTATAACAGAGCCATTTCCCATTTTTCTACATGGAGAGTGTAGAAAGGAATCTCTTTAAAAAGAATCTCTCTTTAAAATTCTTAGGATACATATAATTACTACTCAGAAAATATGGTTCCAAATAATGGACATCAACAAATTACTGTGAACTAATAAAGCTGTATCTCCAATTTAAGTGTTTCCTTACTATCAATCTAGTGATATGGAATCATGGGTTTATCCTACTATATGTAAAGCATAGCATACACAGCATATTTCAAACATGATATGTTTAAAATATCATTATTAGCTAGCTGATAAAATTTATAAAAACTATTTTACAGGCCTCTTGAATCACAATATTCATGTCCTGCTTTTGGCCAAGGACAGTGTTAATATTCTGCAGCAGCCGTGAGGGGGCACAGCCTGTAGATGCATGGATGTGGGCAAGACCCTAATGTTCTTCTATACCATCTTAAGTCACTATCAGGGGCAGGAGAAACAGACTGTCTCTCACTTCCGAGAAGAAGGGCGGGAGAAAGTGTGGTGGGGTGGGCAATTGNTTACCGGGATAAGCCGTAATAACGGGGCATCGCGGTAATAACATTGTTCTGTGCAAATAGTTTATTTTTTTTTATAACTTTTGTTTCTGATATTGTTGCTGTTACTGTTTGTCTTATATCAGTGACATTTCCAATAAATTTTTCTTATCTCATGATCTTTGCCTGTTCTACTCCCAATTCTCTTCTCCGGCCACCTGTGGGGAGAAGACAAGACAAAGGGGAAGGAAGTGAGCAGCATGCAGTTTCGGAGTCTCAGTGGGTGGGACACTAAATTGGGGAGTACCATTCCTAAGCTATGACAGCCTTAGTTGGCTCCAAATGTTGGGCACGAAGGATTGATATAACAACAGATATGCCCATAGTGGGTGGGAAAAAATTTGATCTAAGCATTTATGTATTAGGTGTGGAGCCAATGGTCACAATGTTGCTTGGTCTGTTCATGTGGGTGTGGGACCTAACACTTATGTTCCCTTATGTGTTCCTTGCGGTGCTTTTTTGCAGACCATAGAGAAGGATCACGATTACTTTTTTTGCTGTACCGTGTGCTATCAGTTGATGACATTGTAACATCAAGGGCCATAAGGATCATTTGGGATGTGTATTCAATGTTGCTCTCCTGCCCTGGCCTTGTGTGATACCTCTGGGAATTCATTAATAAACATGCCCAGCTTTTGGGGAAAATGGACAAGGATTATTTTCCCCAGTTTTTCACCTCCTTTTGCTCTTAAGGCTGGTTACAACAGCTTTTGAAACTTTTGAATTCCCTTTGGATGTTGGGGAAGGCATGTTCTTGTTGCCAAGTCTGCCAGGTCTCCTCAGTTCAAGTCACACCATGCTTAGAGTGACAAAAGAGATTTCTAGGAAGGTCATTGGCAGATCTGCCCTGAGGGTGAATAGTCATGAGTGGCATGGAATGTGGGAGAAAATGGGTTAGTCTGGCGGGAAATTCTCTGCTCCAGTGGTTTGGAAGTTCACCCCTGAACAACTACAGGACCCTGATAAAATGACAGAATATTTGGAAGGAAAATACTTTGCCAACTCCGGATAGGGGCAGTTCATTTCAGTGTGTTGGGCCCTGGCTACTATTTATTGGATGCTGCTCATCACTAGAGAAAACCCTTAGGAGACAGAGAGGAAAGCAGACCAACAGGCACTGTGGTCACTCCAACTGCAGCTGAACCAGAGGAACAACTCATGCTGGTAGCAGGAAGTCGCAGGAAGACAAAGAAGAAATCCAAGACCAAATCAGTCTGTGTAGTGAGGGATGAAAAGGAGGCAGGACCCCCAGAACAAGAGGAAGAGGCAGGGCCAGAGATAATCATGTGATCCCTATTCCTGGGTGAGCTGTGCAATGCGTGAAAAGAATTCAGCTGCCAATCTGGTGAGCTCCCAGTGACCTGGCTTCTCTGATGCTGGGATATCATGGCCCATGATGTGAAACCACACATGGCCCCTGATATGAAACCACAAGATAGTGAAACCAAGCAGCTGGGATCCCTATCCTAGGATGTAGGCATTGATAAGGGAAGAGGACAGACATCTGAAGGTGACTTCTGTCAAGCAGAGGGAAGGGTATTCTCTCAAGGATGATCTAATAATGTACTCAAGCAGATGGAAAGGTATGCGGTACCTGAAAATTACCTATGATGGAGGAAATCTATAGGAATTCGAATGACAAGCAGTGTCGCAGTAACGACACAA
>VZRZ01005008.1:188840-267416 GCA_013398175.1 Climacteris rufus | reverse complement strand
CCCCCAGGTTCTTTCTCACCAGTCTGCTTTCCAGCCACTCTTCCTGCATCCAGTAGTGCTACGTGGGGTTATTTTGGCTGAAGTGTAGGACCTGGCACCTGGTCTTGTTGAACCTCATACAATTGATCTCAGCCCGTTGATCCAGTCTGTCCAGATCCCTCTGCAGAGCTTTCCTGCCCTCCAGCAAATCAACACTACCACCCAACTTAGTGTCTTCTGCAATTTTACTGAGTGCATGCTCAATCCCCACATCCAGATCATCAATAAAGATGTTAAACAGGACACTGAGCCCTGGGGAGCACCACTAGGGATCAGTGGTGGATGTAGCTCCATCCATCACCACTCTCTGGGCCTGGCCATCCAGGCAGTCTTCAACCCATCAAAGAGTCCACCCACGCAACCCATGAGCAGCCAGTTTTTCTAGGAGGATACTGTGGGAAACACTTTACTGTCAAACACTTTACTGAAGTCTAAATAGACACACCCACAGCCTTTCCTTCATCTACTAAGTGGGTCGCTTTGTCACAGAAGGAGAGGTTGGTCAAGCAGGACCTGTCTTTTCTAAGTCCATGCTGGCTGGGATAACCCTGGTTGTCCTGCATGTGCCTTGTAATGGCACTCAGAATGATCTGCTCCATAACCTTGCCCAGAACCAAGGTTAGGCTGACAGGCCTGTAATTCCCTGGATCCTGGCCCTATTGAAATGGGTTAGAAGTGATGATTAGTATGACTCTAAATGAGGTGTATGAGCAGCATACAATCCAGTTTTTACACATCTGAACATACAGTTATACAAATTATATGAATCTTCATACATTTTATAGACAGATGTTTCTCTGAGGAGATGCCACTAAAATCCAGCAACGTTCCCCATTTGTTGAGTGTTTGTTAATACTTTCTGCCCAAGAGCTGTGTTTGCCCTCTTGCAGGGGGCAGCCAACCTTGGTGAGAAACAGTGTTTCCAGCTATGATCCCTCAGACCTGACAGACCAAGAAGTCTACGAGTCTTCCCAACAACTGTAGGAACCACAAACCCACCTGATGCTGCCAGGGCTGGATCCAGCCTGTCCCTGGCACAGCAGCCACTGCTGACTAAAGGTTTGAGCCCAGCCTGGGAAACAGCTTGGGCCCATCCTAGCTCCTCTGGTGCCCTTCACAGAGGAACACCAGGCTGTGTGACTCAGCCCATTTATTCCCCAGCCCTCTTTTCATACCTTGTCTTTCTTGCAGGCATTCCAGTACCTGAAGGAAGCCTACAAGAAAGATTGAGAGCAACTGTTTACAAGAGCAGGTAGTGACAGGACAAAGGGAATAGCTTCAAACTGAAAAAGAGTAGGTTTAGATTAGGTATTAGGAAGAAATTCTTTACTGTGAAGGTCATGAGGGACTGTAACACACAGAAGCCGTGGATGCCCCAACACTGGAAACATTCAAGGCCAGGTTGGATGGAGTTCTGAGCAGCCTGGTCTAGTGCAAGGTGTCCAAGCCCACGGCAGGGGTGTTGCACTGGGGTGATCTTTAAGGTCCCTGCTAACCAAAGCCATTCTACGATTCCAATCTAAACTGCTAAATAGCAAAACTGTACATCACCAAAATCTGCTGCGTTTCCCCTCTCCCTCCCCAGCCCCCACTTGGTGGCTGTAATTTCATAATCCTTTAGGTACAGTAGGCTTTTCAGTTGTTCCTTCCTAATACAATAGGTTGTGTAATACTAACAACACCTCAGACATCTCAGGAAAGGAGCTTGAGTTTCTATGGAAACACAAAACACCTTTATTTAAAATTCAGGGAAAATTGCCAGCAGACTATAATGAGCATACATCAGGTTTCAGCCTTAGCCAAACAATTTGTCTATTTAATGACTGTATCTGCAATGAAAGTGTTTTGAAGCGTGAAGGTGGCTCTGTGTCTTCCCCACCACCCACAGTCAGAGTCTACGATGGGCAGATTGACTGCTGAGTTGAAAAACATGCTGAATCTTTAGAAAAACACAGATCACATCTTGAGCTGAAGTAAATAATACGTAGTTTCAGAGGCATCACTGCCTTTGGAAGTGTTTGGTGCAAGAAAAGAGAGCCTGAAAAACTAAACTTTTAACACATTCAGAGAGTTCTGATACACAGGTAATAAATGCTCTTTTATTTAGATGGCTGAAACAGTCTTTGGGACCTTCAAGCCCAGTCTTGGAGCTTCCTCAAAGCCAGGAATACCAAAAAAAGAAACAGGAGCCTGTGAACCTCAGGCTCTTGGTGCTGCAGGAGGTAAAGATTACTTCTTCTAGAAGACAAGTCTATTCTTCCCCTAAAAAACAATAAGCAATGATTTAGTAAGCAAAACTGCTGGATGAATTATTAAGACAAGAGCACTGGGAGTTTCTCTCTTAACATTTAGATTTTTTTCAGTTTTGTTTCTATTCTTTTTTTTTAATGTATTTGTCAGCACATGACTATCAGAAGCAATACTGTTAAACTACAATTTTTTAAAAAAGGAGAAAGACAGCTAAATATATATATACAAAAGGTGATTTTAAGGAAATTATTAAATGATTGCCATAACCATAATTGCTTTTCAGTTTGTTAATCTTTCAGAAGGGCAGAAGATGGGTTTCATCTTCAAGAGAGCTCTCACTGGATTATCAGTGGAGTCTGAGCTTTAGTGGCAGGCAGGCAGGCTGCTCCCTGCACTGCTAACTCTGTCCTTACCAGAACAACTCCCTTCAAGTTAGTGAATCTAATTTGCTTTTTAAAAATAACATACGCTGTGCTTTAATAACAAGATTTGTTCTGAGAGTTGCAACTATGCACTGGCCTCTCTAAGCTAAACCTTGTGCTATGCTGTCAGTATTGAATTAGGATTTTCACAGTTTTGTAGTTGCTCTCACGTTTGTCTCCATCAGCAATACTCACGCAGGGTCTCCCCGAGAGAGCTGCTGGCAGTGCCTTTGATTCTTTAAAGGCTCTGCCTCTGAGGCTCTGGGGAGGGTAGAGCTCTGGTGCCAGCCCGGCCACAGAGGAGCGAGCCATGGGTGCAGCAAATCCCCCTGGGCCGCTGGGGCACAGCCTGAGCCGGGCTTTGGGGAGCAAGAATCAAGACTGTGCAATGAAGACACAGCACGGGCTGTGCATCTCTAGGCATTGGGCAGGGGAGCTGTTCCAGTGGTGCATCTTTCCTGCTCAGTCATCTTATAAAAATAGCTTATAAAGAGCTCTATATTCCCAGGCACTGTATGTGCAGAGTGAGCTCCTGTATTTGCTTTCCTGTTGCAGGAGCCTTCCCAAACCTTCATCGTCTCTGTAGCCAACAGTGCACTAAGCTGTGCTTCTGCTCCTCCTTGCTGTGCTGCACTGATTCACGTGTGAATATGAGCATTTTAAAAGCTTTTCCCTGCAAAATACCTTTATACACTGTGGTAATTACATTGGACTCTGCTGTGCTGTGTCAAACAACCGGTGTAGGGCTGCTTCACACGCTGCAGCTGAACAGGCCTTCAGTGTCACAGGGTGGATGTTCCTCAGGGCAGGTAGGGATAGATGCTATTTACCATAATTTAAATCATCCACATTATGATTAGTTTTTACTAATGCAAATTACCATCTTTTTATGTAAGTTCAGCCTATTCACATTCAGAACTTGCCTGCTTGCCTTTGTTTTCCCAGCTGAGAAAATCTTTTCATTATCAACAATGATATAAAAGAAAAATCTGAGGGGATTATGTAAATAAGTGATTGAGTCAGCACTTCTGCATTCATTGCCAACATGAAAGTGATGTGACATTTGCACAGAAGAAAATCAAAGTAAATACAGTTTCTTTTTTTGTCTATTCCCTGCGTTCAGTTAAAAAAATTAAATGATGGCAGCACTTGTCACAGCAGCCTTTACTTAGCAAGGAAACATGACAAGCGATTAATTACAACATCAATTCCTCTAGGCTAATGAGAAATCCACCTTTCAGCAGATTGGTCATCACCATCCATCTCTATAGGTTCTGTCACTGATACTGCATCCATTAAAATAAACAGCACAGGTTTGTCTCACGAGTTTCTGTTTTGGGCCAAAACTCCAGTGGCTCAGTTCAGGTCTAGCTGGGATTCTGGCCTTGTGGTCTCTGGAGAATACAAGGAGAGATCGATGCCAGCGGGGTGGGTGTGGTACAAGGTTTACAATAAAAGCCAACTCTCCAAATGTAGTTCATCTGAGAGAGCCATTACATTACAGTAATGCAATGTAATGGCTCGTGGCTTCCTTCCATAAGTGAGGCATTATTTTGCAATCTGCTGTCAGGAGTTATGTAAAGCCTTTCACAGCAGAAATGCATGCATATGGAAAGGGCAAGCTGGGCAAACTGTTTACCTCTGTATTTCTATATTTGTATTGATATTTATGATACGAGGCAAATGGAGGGAAGTGCTGAAAGAGCTCTGCATTTATTTTATCTTTCTGTCTCAGTGAATCCACTCCTGACTTTTCTGCAGGCTGTAAGAGTTCAAGGTCCCTCTCTGCTAATGCAAGGTCAGTCAGGGCTCTGGCACACTGCAGCAGTCCCCATGTCACATACATGGGGAGCACGCCATGTTCTGCACGTGGTTTCAATTAGTGACATATGTCATGCTCTTAGCAGTGCAATTCCTGGTGCATGTCCCTTCCTTCAGCAAAGGAGACAATGCTGCAAATACAAGGAACAGCATCTTGTAGGTGAGACAGGGCTTCAGCTCTTTAACCACGATCTGTAAGTCCACAGCTCTGACTTCATCCCTTGCAGCGTGAAGAATAGCTTCTGCAGTTGTTTCTTTAATCCAAAATTTATAAATAGCCTCTGCCAGCCCTGACCCAGTAGGACCTCAGATGCCCTGCATGTATTGCTCATGGGAGAGACAAGGTCAGTGCTGCTCCACACACTTTGTCTGCTGCTCCTTGTTCTTCTACCACAGAGAGCTTTTGCCAGAGGCACAGAGGCAGACATGCCCAAAAAGGAGCCACAGTTTCTTCCTCATACAGAGTAATCCACTAGGATTGCTCTAATAAATCTGTGCTCCCTGTCTTGTATTCAAAGGGATCAGCACTAAAAGTAAAGTCACTATGAATCCAGAACATGCTCTACCCCGTGCAAGCTATTTCATTCCAATCTTTGCTGCTGCCTGCATGGAAACACCACAGCCAGGAAGAGATACATTAAAGGCAAAGTAAGATTGTGTTTATGATACAACTCCAGGCATTTTTAGTTTATCATTACTTTCCTCAACCTTGTTGCTAAGCAGAGGGGCTTTCAATAACCACAACAAGAAGACTGGGAACCCCTCCATGCAGTGTCTCTATTTTCTTCCCTTGCTTGCTATTTCGGTCACTTTTCCAAAGCACATATCAAGCAAGCCCTGGGTGGATGTGGGCCCCTCATTCACACTTTGGTGTGGGTAGGAAATGAGGAGTGTTCACTCAGCACCTTGCTGGCCTGGGTCAGCGGCAGCGATGCGGTTGCACTGCAGATGCCTGCGTTAATGAGGAGATCTTTACTTGGCCAGCAGACCTGGGCAAGGCACAGTGAAAGCTCAAAGGGAGTGAATTGCATTTTGCTCTGTTAGTCTTTTTTTCTGTTAGCATTTTCAGGCTTTGTCAGATCTTGTCTTACCGATTGCATTTGATTCTACTTCCACTGGTCTCTGTGGTGTAACATTGACAATATCCTTTTTCTTTTAGATCCATCTTCCCTAATAATTGCAAGAGTGGGAATCTCTGTATTCATCTTTATTCAGGAAACCATTCACTACCATTGCTTATCCCTGGCAACCACACTATCACACAGAGTATTTCTTATAAACAAAATTCCAATAATTCCACATAGACCTGCATTCAAAGACAGCATTGTGCAAGGTGAGTCAGATACATCAGGTGACCACAAATATTGACACTATGACAATATTTTGTGTTCTGAGCTTGCAAACCGTGGTGGTGTCCACGCTGACCAGGATCAACCCTTTGTCTACTGGCATTATCCATGATGGATGCCAAATTCACAAGCAGTCAAAATGTGCACAAACACAGCGTAAAGTCTTGCTCCATTCAGATCAGGAGTGACACTACTTTTACACGAAGGGAGATGCTGTCCGTTGCGTTTCATTCAGATTCAATCTCCACCGGAGACAAGCTGAGAGCCGGCTCTCCCGGTGCTGCGAACAGCATCGATTTTGTGCTACCGCACTTCCAGGTTTGAGTGGAGCACCGGGGCGGCGGATGCCCTACTTGCTCTGTTCCCATGACAACGCCCTGCCAAGCAGCTCCTGCGAGCTTCCCCCGCCTGCCTCAGCGCATCCGACAGCCCAGGCTCCGACTTTCGACCCAGACAACGCCTCTTCCTTTAATTACCAAAAAGCCTTTCACAAGGAAAATGGGTCTGTTTGAAATAGGGGTGTTGTGATCCTCGGAGCAGAGGTATTAAGCTCTCCGTCACCCAAACACGGGGAGGATGGCTGAGTTTGGTTTGCCATTCACACTGCACGCTGCTGCTCAGTAATGTAATCAGGAATGACTTTTGGTTTGGCTCCAGGGACTATATTCTTTTTTTTTGCAGTGGTGCTGCTTCTCCTTGTATGCTGAAGTGAATTAATATCTAAGAGCACTTCAAGTAACTCCAGATTTCATGTAGTAGACGGCAAGAAGTTGCTTGGACCAATATTCTGGAGAGGCCAATCTGCTTTTGTTGGGGATGAGCCTTGTCCTGCCAATCCTCTAAAAGCTTCCTGGCACTCCAAGAGCAAAGCCTTGGGCCAAATAAAGATCACTCAAGCCAGAAGCTCTCCAGGCAGCAGTCTTTTGGGCAGACAAAATGTGGAGCATAAAGATGAGTTCAGGGCATTGAAACTGGGTGGCAGCGGAAGAAAGTGGGATCAGTTGTCCTGTCTGCCAGTCCATTGTAATGCTCTAATGAGGTACGGTATGTTCTTCTTCTTCTTTTTTTTTTTTTTTTAGTTAAAAAATACTTCAAAATATTTTTTCTAGTACAGATTCTAAGCTTTTTTGTATGTAGACTGAAAGCTCAGTGTGTGGCTTTGGCTGTACTCAAAAATGGCTGAGATCCTTAGTGGGACTCACCAAAGGACTAGAGCCTACAAAAAGAATCCTCCAGGACTACCCGAGTGAGAGGCACTTGCAGCTGAATGCTGACAAGGTTATCCCCTTTCTGGTACATGAACAGCACTGGGACTGGGCAGTGCTCTGTCCTGGCACAGCCATGGCCATGCCAAGGACAGGTTTTGTGAGGTGTGAGTAACAGGGGCTCCCTGCACTGCACCCGAGGATGGTGACAGGCCCATGGGTGACAGCACATAGCCCATCCTGGGCATTCACCTCACCAGCAGCGACTGTACTCACTCTGCCTTGGCTGCTGAGTTTTATAGCTGTGCAAAGACTCGGTATAAAGCCCACTGCAAGAGCTCAGAAAGCATACCCTGAGCATACTGAGCTCAGGGTGCCTGCTGGAAGGCTCTTCATCCTGCTGCTGCGTGTCCACAACAGGCTCATTTTCATTTGTTCCATTGTTAGTGTTGTCCAGCCCAAGCATTTCTATGACCCCAGCATCAGCCTGCTCAGTACCTTCCACTTAACTCAATTACTGCCTAATTTGCTATTTCTTTTTATTTTATCTGAGCCTGAAAGACCAAATCACGTGTACTGCAAATTACACAATGTCCATCCTTAACTTGGACGGCTTCAAGCAGGTGCTGAGGAACAATTAGATCACTGTCTGTAGAAGCTGCTATTTAACTGAGAAAGAAAAGACAACTCTAAATAAGACAGATGCAGAGAGAGCTCAAAGCTTGCTCACACTGATAATGAAAATTAATCAAACATCATTAGCAGTCTCCAGAGAGTTCAGTACATCATGTGCTTCTGAGATGTGCTTCTGGTTGTTCTCTGCCTGACAAGAGCACCCACTTCTTTTGGCTCAAGGGCAGAAAAGAGATTTACTGCATCAATAAAGATATTAAAACATGGGGCCTTTTCCAGAGAGAGTTGGGTGGCTTTCTTTGAAAGTCATTTGGGCCAGCCTGTGGCTTAGTGGTGGTGAGCAGCCAGGATCTCTGGGGAGGTCAATAAATACATGCAGGCAATTCTACTAAATAGAGAACCTTGCTTTTCTTCCCACAGAGTAGGACTTACCTGGAGACAGTCCATTCTAAGCAGTGCTCCCTGGGAGGCTGTTTCTACACCTAAGTGTAGCTGTGATGAGTAGGCAGCATATTCCATGCAAAAGAGTTGTTGGAAGAGTTGGTTATTAATACCAATAACCCTAAGGATTATTTTAGCACACAGTTAATTCTGCTAAAACTTCATGTCCTTCCTCATGCCATCCTGCCTCTCCTCTTCACTAACCAAGTTATCCTAATTTTAACTCACGAGCCTCCAAGGCTGGACACTGAATCCATTCTACTTGTATCATGTTTAACACACTGGACCCCTGATTAGGGCTTCTGGGCTTTACAACAATGGTTTTGTTAGGGTTTTGTGTTTGAGTCTTTTGGATCTGTTTGTTTACCCACCACCAGCACTTATGTTTATGTTTATAGTGTTTGGTATTGTGGGAATAGTGGGGAAAGTGAATAACTACCTTGCTAGTTGAAGACATGTTAATTCAGGCTTAAAAATCAAAAGAAAATAATCTGAAAGAGTGAAAGAAATTCGAGGTTTGTGTTTGCACAAGAGCACATAGTCATGCAGGCCTGAAGCCCTCCCACAAACCAGTCTTCAGGTTGGTGCATATTATCCCTTCATCCTGCCATGCAGAGTCCTGAGAGCTTCTCTCCTGGAGCTGGGCCTTGGGGATTGACCCTGGGGATTGACCCACTGACCTTCCTGCAACTGTGGCAGCTCACAGTGCCAAGGATGGGGCTTTGCCTTTGCTGTGCCTGCTGCATTAGTTACCTGTGACCCTCAGGAACAAACAAGACATATTTTGCTCCTAAAGCAATAAAAGGTGCATCTGGATCACCCTAACTTGATTTGGGATGGCAGAGAGCGGAAGTGCAGGGAGAGCAACTGATGTGGGCTCATTGTCATCAGTGTCTTCTAATACAATTTTTGAATGAGAGCATCCTGTTAACTCCCTTAGTACAGAATACAGTGATTCATTATGCTAGAGCTTTCTCCAAGTAGCTTTTTTCAGCTGCCACTGTGCTGAGGTGCTCTCTGGATAGGTACAAGTGAACCCAGAAGGCACTTTCTAGCTGTTAAAACATTGGCCAGGACCACAGGAGAGATGTCCCCACTGAGACATGTCTCAGCCCTGAGATCTTTACTTTACTCACTGCTTAATTGAAAGTCTCTGTACAGGACATGGTAAGATGGCTCGTGACCTTAATATCACCACATAGGAAGCAGCAGGAGGAAGGAGATGCCAGGCAGAAGTTTGCTTGCAACAAAACGTGGTCTCAGTTGGAGCAAATTTAGCCAGGAGAATGCTAAGCTGTAAATGCCAAGTTAATTAGTCCTCATGCACAATTTGTTTTTAAAAATGCAGTCATCTCCTGAAGGAACAAGAGCCCATTTCCCCTTCTGTCAGCCTTAAAAGTCAATCTCAAAAATGTCATTGAAGCCTAAACCAAGAAGCATGACGATGCTTTCAGTGGAGAAACTCTCTATGAGTAGGAGCTTAAAATACACAAATTTCCTCTCTAAACCTGCCAAAACAGAAGGCTGAACAGCCTTCCCAGGGCACAACTCACAGCAGACCCACTTCACTGGATTCTCAAACGATCGCACTGTGGAGGCCCAGTTTCTCTGTTACACCAGCTCAAAGTCACATTTTACCCAATTATGGGTTTTCTTCTTCTTTACCAGCAACCAAAAAGGCTAGTGACAAAGTCCTGATCATCTTTCATGAGTCCTGATCTCTACTGGCCTGGATAAAGCCAGGCCCCTGGGCTGCAACACACTCCTGCTGGGCTTTGTCTTCCACCCAGGGATTTTGAAATCATTTCTTGATTTGTGGTCCAGGAAAGACCAGTGAGCAACTCCCAATTATGTTTTTATTTTCAAATTAATAGCCAGTGCTGTCTGGTGTTGCACAGTTTCTCTTTGCCCTGATTCTCTGTGACTCAATATGTTTTGCCTCTATCAAATGCCTGATCAGTCGCCTGATCACTCCATGTGATTTGTTTGTGGAGGAACAGAGGACTCGAGTTTATAGCAACACTTTAAAATATATTGGTTTTCTCTTTGAGGCCACAGATGCCAATATTGCTCCTTCCCTTAACCAGTATTTTTCAATGCTGCCTTTGCCAGCATTGCGTTCAAGATGCTTCCCAGCTGGCAACACCTGGAAAAAGCAGGGGCCAGCTCTGCAGCCCGGGGTTGCAGGTAACAGGGGTAATGACCCTGCCTACCTTCTGCTTACAGCAGAGAGAGTTTTTAGGTGGCTGGGCCCAGGTCTCCCTCCTCAATCTTCCTATCAGTCCTCTCTTAGTTCTTCATCCCGTGGGAGGAGCAACTGCTGCCTTTCTTCTGCCACCAAGCCAGGGCAGCGGCTTTCTGCAGCCCCGTGTCACCTGTGGCTGAGTGCTTTCCTCACCTGCAGTAGCTCCGTTGCGGGGAGGAGGTTGTTTCTCCTGGTTTTTGAGAAAGAGAGGTGAGAGGAGGTGAGCGGTACATCAGCGCTGGCTCTGCCGCTGCCCGGGGGGGACAGGGGGAGACCCACGGGGCTGACACGGCATTAAGAGCCGCCCACCTCCCGCAGCCCCCCGGCTGTTTGCGGATTCTGGGCAGTTCTAGGTTTAATGAGAGCAAAGCTTTGCAGCGCTTCCCCTTGTGCGAGTCGAGGCGCTTTTCTGGAGAATCCCACTGCGTCTCCCTGCGGGGGCAGCCACGAGCCCCAGGCATCGATCCTACCGCGCTCAAAAAGCAGAGAGAGAGAAAGTCCCTGCAGCATCCCCCCCTCCCCTTCCCCCCAGCTAGTTCTTCTGCTGCCGTCCTGTTATTCCTAAACTCCCGATATTTTTAGGCTGTTGCCTGTCTTCACACCCACTTCGGGAGTGATGAAATCTCACCCTGGGGAATTGGTGGCAGCACCACTCTAGTAACAAAATCATTAAATCGATTGCCTTTGCAGCAAAGCCATCCCTAGTGAAATGTCACCGATACCTGCAGGGTCATCTCCAGAGCCTGCAGCCTTTCGTCAGCCATGTGGTTGTTAGCATAGGAGGAGGAGACCAGCGCGTGGCTGAGATGGTGCCAGCAGTGTAGAGTCCATGGAAAGGGGGAAAAAAGAGGAAACTTAGCTTAGGAAAAGGAGCAGGCTTTCAACTGATGGAACCCTAATACCTCAGCCCCATCTGTTAAGTAGCGGGTGATAAAGCAATACAGAACTCAACTGATATTTGTCCCATAAAGTAAAACCAGCAATATACAGCCTTAAGGCATATGTTTATATAGAAACAAGTCATCAAGTTATTTGCTTCTGAGACATAAGAATAGGATTTGTTTTCACAACATGTTGAGCATCACTTTATCATCAGTAATAGAAAAGCCCACATGAAGGACCTCCCCAGAGTGCTATCAGATAACAGCTTACCCTGGAGATAACTGTGAAGAGATGGCCCAGCAAGTCTCATCTAATCAGCTGCTCCACAGGTAGAGGTGATGAAAAAGTGTTGGTGGATCCCAGCAGGACACAAAATGCCTGTGAATAATTGCTGTAGGTCTACTCCTGCAATGGCCTCTGACTTTCCACTCGGATCAGCAGCAAGTGCTGCTGCAGGGGGACCAGCCCAGAAGGAGTTAAGATCCTGCATGTTCCACCAGCTTTTGAAGCTCTGTGATGGACCCACCAAGGCTTCTGTTTAATGTCTTCTTCTTTGTGTGCTTTGTCTCTGCTTTAGGAATTACCCAAAGACAAGATATTGTCTTGGAGGGGGCAAAGGTGTTTTGCTGTCCAACCATGCTTTGCTGGCCACATGAGCACAAGGGACAGTCCTGGGGATCCCTTTGGTTGAGGAGCAGCTGGCTGACTCTCCCTGGGGCTGCTTGGGAAGGGGGTTGTGCTTGCCCTCACCTGTGAGATGTTTGTGTGCAGAATGACACCATTAAGCAGCTGGGACATAAAGCATTCAATAAAACCCTCTGCCACCCCAGGGGCTTCTTGTAATATTCTCTCACAGCTGTCTTTTTATCTCCTGAGTCCTCCTCATCTCAGATGACTGCAGGCATTGCCCTCTTCTCTGCCCCCAGCCACCTGCCAACAGGAAGCAGGTCCCTCATTTCTAGGCCTTCCTGCAAACCCATGCCTGGGGGAGGTTGCCAAAGGGACACAGGCACACATCTGTGCTAGAGAGGAGCAGGGACAAGCTCCCAGGTCTTGCTGAGCTCGTCTGCAAGACTCAGCCGTTTTACCATTTACCCCTGTGGCCATGCAAGTGTTAGATACAGAGGTCTGATGTTACTTCCCATAGTCTGTAATCCCTCTGGACTGAGGCCAGTGCCTGTCTCCTGTAGCAGCTGTCCTGTCTTGCAGAGCATTCTGTTCACAGGAGCCACCTCTCAAAAGTCACCAGCACCAGGGTTAGCCCTGTTCTGTGCAGAAGGGACAGAATTTTGCCCATTGATTTTCCATTTGTGTGTGCTAGGACTCTGCTCTCTGACATCAGGAATAGTCTGAATAAATCTACAAACCTGTAACAGCTTCAGGAAGAAAAATACATTATTTTTGCCGGTACATTTATCCTTCTCATTTTATTCTCCACTTCCTTGCTGGAGCCTGTTTTTTTGCCACTCTCAGAGAAAATGCCAGCTCAGCATTGAAGAGAGGCAATTTTATTGGGCTTGGAATATTGCAGCTCCACCAAAGGTTGTTCCTGTGGGACTTGGAGTGAGTGAATTAATCATTTCTCATCGATAAGACAAAGCTCAACTACTGCTGAAGCAGCCTAAAGCCTATCCAGGCAGAGACAGCAGTGCTTAAATCTATATTCAAAGCTTTGGGAAAGACCCTGATGTGTGGTCACACAACTATTGCACATATGCCTCACCTCTCTTGTGTTCTGGCCACTTGCTTTTCCCAGCTTTCCAGAGTTTACAAAGGACCTTCATATCCGCCTGCACGGGCTTTGCCCCAGTGAGCTAATCAAACACAGCATAAACTCAGCTTTCCAAAGGGTAAACCTGGAAGCAGGATCTCATACCTCCCTTGGAAGGGAGACACATGGCAACAAAAGGCTGGGATTTCAGGTGCTCACCTTTTACCCCAGGTGTTGTGTGCCATTTAGCCTGCCTTGGTTAGTGCATCTCCACTGTCACTCTCCCTCGGTCCAAAGGCAATTCCCAACTGCATTTCCAAAAGCACTGTGGAACTCCATCAGACTAAAGAATTAAACAAACTCCTTTTCTTAAGAGAGACATGCGCTGAAAACAGAAAAACCCCAGCATATCCAGGGTACAAGGAAATAAACAGCAATAACAGTGAGACTTTATTTAGATTTAATTTGACATTTAGCACAGTAATATGCACAGAAAGAAAAAAGTACCAAAATACCAAACTCATAGCATATAAAATGATCAAATATATTTCATATTTAGTGAAATATTTCTACAACACTTCAGTGGGACTGTCCTGTGCAGCCCAACCCTGTAAATAGATATATATTTATAGCTGTGTTATATAAAATACTGTATGTAGAGAAAGCACTGAAACTTATCACCAAAATAGAAAATAGCTCAAAATACAGATAGTTCAGATTTGCTGGATATATCCAATATTGAAAAGAGGTTCAAACCCAGTGCAGGAGATAAAGCTCCAGCTGAAATACCCTGGCAGGCATGGGATGGTGTGAGAGGAAACACACTGGATAAGCTGGCAGGAGCTTGGCTGCTGATGGCCATGAGGAGACAAAAGCTTCTGATTCTCACCCAGGACCATCAAGAGGCTTCAGAGGTGGGAATGCAGTCGGTGCTTTTGCTAAGTCAGAGCTGCTGCAGAAGCTCCTGCAGCACAACCGAATCCCTTAAGGATCCAGCTGCAGCAGCACTGGCCATCAGCAGATACACAACATCCCATATTATTTTGAATTTTAAAGATGCCTCTTCAGCAGATGACAGTGATTAATTCCCATTAGGTTTTGAAAACACAAGAAGCTGTGTTTGAGCAAAGCCAGGCTTCCCCAAGCAAAACCGTACAGGAAGCACGGGAAGCACAACCCTGCTGCTCCAGTACAGTAACACCAAAGGAAATGCTTGTCCTGGCAAAAACTCCCACCTCCCCTGAGGGAAATCAAATGTTGTACTTAAGAACCGAGGTGACTTGTAGATAGATATAAAGAATATGGCATTTCTGGCAGCAGTACTGAAGTCCTGCTGGTGTGGATGACCCACACCGGCACATGGCCTGGGCGCTGGGTGGGCAGGGATAGGCACAGGTTCTGGTGGCAGGGGAGAACCAGGGCACTGTATCTGCCGCTTTCCAGAAAACATACTTTTGTGCTTGTTTGTTGCTTTTGGGCCCAGTATAATGATGGATTTACTTGATTATCCCCAGAGGGAGGCAGCCAAGGCTAGCCCAGAGGATCCCTCCTCAGACAGTTTCGAGCCCCAGAGAGCTGCCCCTGTGCCAGTGCCAACCCCATGGCGAGCTGGAGCTGTGGGACATCACCCTGGGAGCCCTCTCAAACACTGTTTCTGTGCTTCTGCCACGCCACTGCAGAGAAACCTATAACCCATTAATAATTCTGCAATTGCTCTTTCTCATCAAGCCAGCAGTTGCATCCCTAATTACATGGCAACAATACTATGCTAACAGGATGAGCTATAATTCCTAGGTGGTATTAACATTGTTACTTTACTCCGGGTAACTTCCTGGTAATGGCCATTTGAATGTGGCAATATCAATTAGGTGAATATAAATGCTTAGTCCCTGGAAAAATCATTAATAAAAATCTCATTCTGATAGCCTCTAATCACAGCTAAGTACAATTACTCATTTGAGGCCACTATAAAAAGTATTTATCTCATCAGAAGAAATTCATAAGGTTTTCCCAACTGTTTGTAATAAAGAGAACACTATATAGAAAAGTCCAGAAAATAAACACACGTTTGTTTCTCAAAACCCATAGATAAACATGACAATATCTCTAAATTACTGGCTACGAACAGGATTTCATTTAGCTCTACTCAAGCTGTAGCCTAGTATAAATGTTTTCAAAGCAGCACATTGCTGTTTCATCTGGAACAGCTGCACAGGATTTCTTTGATATCGAGCTCTTGTGTGGGGATGGTGTTTCAATTTCTCTTTATGCCTCCAAACCGCTGAAATTGGAAGGAAAAGACATTCAGTGAAACAGGCATTTTTCACCAAAAAAAAAAAAATAACAACAACAACAACAACAACAAAACCACTAGCATAATTTGGCTGTACATGCAGTAATAAGAAATCATTTATCGCTGCAGTGGTGATAGAACCACACTGCATCTCTCACATCTCTGCTTCAAAGGAGACAGGGAAACCAGCCTGTGGTCTTGCATGGTTCTCCCACAGTGCTTCCTGGGCTCACACACTGCCAGCCCCCGTGGCCATCATTGGCCTGGACATGCAGCAGATGCACGAGTGCTCTCATCCCGACTCCCTGCACTAGCCTGTAGATCATTCCTGCACTGCCCAAGGCCCATAAATACAATTACCTGAGGAAAGTGTGTTCCTCCCCCGCTCCCCCCGAGCTCAGCAGTGCCCAGCACAGCAGGTTTGAGCTGCACAGGGGCTGCGGGACATCCAAAATCCCCGTGGCTGGTCACGACAGGCAGCTAAAGAAGAGGCTGACCTACATCGTCCCCCAGACACGCTTTCTTAAGCAGTGAGCAAACATTTTTTAGGTTGCTCATCACTGAGCAACCACAGTGCTGCCTGCGAAGGCACAGAAGTGCAAACCCCCCTGTCAGGCACTCGGTGCCTGCCGGTTTCATGAGTCAGAGGCAGGAAGCAGTGATACATCTCTTATTCACAGCACTCAGCAAGAAAGAGCCCCGTGCAGTGCCTGCAAGGAGGGGGTTTGCCCTGCCCGCTGCCTGCTTGCCTGCAGAGCCAGCCACCACAGCTACACACATTTAGGAGGTACAGCACATATTTATCTTTCTTTAGGGAGATAAGACTGGAAAAATCTGGGACACCAGGAAGAGCTGGCAGGAGGGCTGCTGGGGCAATGCGGAGAGAAGTGGCAGCACCATTATCTCCAGACAGGATCTCTCTCTCAAACATTCATGTGGGTTTATCAGCCTTGCTTCATAAATATTTTCCAGACAAAGGTTTGTTTGCGAACACTGTCAAAGCAGGGCTCAAGGAGTCTTTTTAGTGACCTCCAAAAAGTACATTTACTAGGGCATTCCCCCGTGCTTGTCTTTTCAGACACTTACTTTGATGTAAATGTTTACTTTAAAAAAAGGCAGTAAAAGCTGACAAAGGCTGCTGAAAAAGCCAGGGACTCCGTTTTAAAATTTGATGAGCTGATGAAAACGATTTCTGCCAAGGCCATTGACCTCTCACTCACCTGCAGCAAAGGGTCTGGGGGTTCCTGTGTGGTCCTGCTGAGGGGTACTGCCACCAGGCTCAGGGATGCACATGCAGCTCACCTCCCCAGACTACTTACTGCTCTCCTGCCTCAGCACTGTCCATGCCCACAAACGGGATTTCTTCCCTGTCCGTCTTCCCCAGAACAAGGTGCTGCTTCTCCATATTTATGACACACTGTGGAGAATAAACACCTTTAGATAAGAGGGAAAACTGCAATTCAGAGTGGTCCCAGCTCACCCACCAGCATGGGCAAGCACCCTCCTGGAAAACCCCTACCTTCAGAGACTTCAGTGTCTGCAGCCCAAAGGAGAAGGGTTTCTCATTGTCTTCTGAAAAAAACAGGACCATTCAGATTTATACATTTATTTATACATTCAAAATGCCCTCCTAGAATTTTAATCAGTGACTGCATTCTTCTTTCATGGTTGCTCTGCTAAACAGTCCCTATTTATAAAGGGACTGACTCCAGGGGAGAACAGGAGGGCACAGGATGGCAGGAGGGCAGGCAGATGTGCCTGCAGGGAGACAGCGTGGTTGCTCCATCAGCATGGCAAAGCCAAGGCTGCTGAACACATCCTCCCCCTCCCTCTGAAGGGCCAAATGAGATTTACTCTGTTTTAAGCTTAACATCTTCCTAAAGCTTCGTTTTTCTTGCTGGGGTAAGAGGGAGGACCAGAGGATTACACACACGCACACACACTCACCCACGACGAGGGCAGCGCACTCCACGGGGACGGCTCCCACCGTGAGGCTCAAACACTCGATCTGCCCGATGGCTTTCACCTTGTTCAGCCACGAAACCATCTCGTCTTCCACAGGGAGTGCTTTGAGATGCTCCTTCAACCTGGGCATTGAAAACACTCCCAACATCAAATGGCCTTGGTCTGGCTGTTCCAGCAAGGAGCAAACGCTGCTTGGAGGGTACTTACACCTCAAGTGCTCTTAGCCTTGCTCATTTACCATGCCGTTGTTGGAAAGCTGCTTCCCTGACAGGTTCCCTGTGGATGCTCTGCGGGCAGCCAGCAGCCTAGACTCACATCAGACCACAGCGTGACCCACAAGGCAGCCCTGGGGCTGCCTCAAGAACGGCTCTGTACTGCATTTTGGGTTTTACCTGGGGAATCTTTTTCCTACATTTCCTCAAGGCTTAGGGAATATAAAATCTCTCCTAATGCAGTGTGGACATAAGGAAGGGTTAGTTCACTCCAGCTTCCACAAGTGGAGCTGACAGTGTCCCCATGGAATCATAGGATTGTTAAGTTGGAACAGACCTCTAAGATCAAGTCCAACCATTAACCCAGCACTGCCAACCTCACCACTAAACTGTCCCCAAATGCCACACCCACACATTTTTTGAACACTTTTAGAGATGGTGATGCCACCGCTTTGCTAAGCAGCTTGTTCCAAGGCTTGAACACCTTTTCAGTGAATACATTTTTCCTAATATCCAGTCTAACCCTTGTGTGGCACAAACGTGCTCACAACTTGAGACCATTTTCTCTGGTCCTGTCGTTTGCTATCTGCAAGAAGAGACAGATCCCCACCCCACTTTAAGCCTCCTTTCAGGCAGTGGTAGAGAGTGATAAGGTACCCCCTGAGCCCCCTTTTCTCCAGGCTAAACATGGCTCACAGCAGGGCAGCCCAGTCCGTGTTTGTTAGTTTGTTAGGTGCTGCTGCCGAGTTTGTTCAGAGGAAATGGGGACAGATCAATCACACTCAGCCCAAAGAAAAGAAAAAAGGATGTCACAGATGCCTCAGGTACAGCTTCTAATCTACACCCTGTGAACCAGTCTGACAATACTAATTAATTATTTAGCTTTAGTTTCTCTTTTAAACTGAACAGGAATCTAATGGAAAGGCCATTTGAGGCACTGATCTCTCCCTCAGATAAAAGCCGTATCAGTTTTCAGCTATTTGAAGTACCCTTCTGCTGAGGCGCATTGCAGCAGTGTGTGTGTGTGTCTGTCTGTCTGTCTGTCCATCTGTGCATCTGTCCTGGGGGGACCCCCTCAGAGGCCCCAGGACTGAGGTGGACATTGCCCACACCATTTAGCACAGGTAGAGGGAAGGAGCTGGATCCCCTCTGCTGCTTTCTTGGGGACTGGACTTAAAAACAGTGGGAACATATCAATGGGAAATTTATTACTTCCTTGGCCCCCTCCTGAACCTACAGCTCCACAGGGGTTTCTCATGGTGGCAGCTCGTGAGCCAACTGCACTGCTTTCCTCAGGGTGAGGGGGAGAGCATGAATAGCATCATGACAAGACCCAAAAAGTTTTTTGAGAAAGCAGAGAATTTGAGAATTGAGAGCAGAGAATTGAGAATTTGAGAATTGAGCCTGAGCATCAGACATGCTGCTTTAAGGCACTGAGTCTGCTGAGACCTGGGCAGCAGAAATGGGCTCTAACCTGTTTTTTTCAGTGCTCTTTGAAAGACAGGGCTGCTGCAGCAGAGCAGTGCTGCAAGAACTACACCAGACACACATAAGTAACACAGGGAGCAGAGGAACCATCCCAGAGCATGAAATCCCTCCAAATGCACTGTGAGCCTGAGCTTGGCTCAGCTGCTCCACAGATTGTGACAAGGTTGTAATAAGCACAGCCACCTTCCAGTCACTAAATACTGTTGTGCAAAGTAATTAATGTTAGGACAGGAAGAGGCACCATTCATTCAGGGCCATGCGGTAGTGCTCAGGGAGCAGGTGCCATTTTTTTTATTTCATAATTACTGCAAGTTAGCTACAAAAAGCAATGACTCCATGGTAATAAAGTGCCAAAATCTCCTTGATACCCTGTGAGCTGATGCCTGCTCCTGTTTCTCGGAGATCAGTTTTGCTGCAAATGGCTGGCAGTCATCTCTCTAACAATCTGCAAATACATTTCCTTTTCCTTTAACCAGGAGAAATTTGTAACTGGTGGCAGCATCAGACACCTGCATGCACACAGCTCCTTTACACTGGGTGCTAGGGCCACCAGCAGTGCTGCAGCCACACTGGGAGCATGTCCAGCAACCAAGTCCCTGTCTTGCCACTGGGACCCCACGGAGCTCAGCTGGGCTGCAGCCCCACACCTGCCCCGGGGACACAGAAGGCTGGGGAAGGTTCAGCTGTTTCATGAGGCACTGAGCGACAAAGAGGCAATGAAAAATACAAACATCCAACCCTTTGAAGGGATTCCCTCAGAGGTGAATAGGATGGTACTGGTGGCTTTCAATTTCATCTCCCTGCCATTTAAGGCTGGGACAGGATTTGGTTGTAACAGGAGGTTCAGGGGCTTGCCCAGGCACAACCCAAAGCACTCCCTTCCAGAATGGCCATCACTGACAGAAGCCAAGCCCCAGCCCCAGGACCAATGCCTGTGTTGCCCAGCGTTATATCCCCACAAAACAGAAATCCAGCTGGATATTTACCCTAGCCTGTCCAGGCAGGCAGACGACATGAGGTTGTGCTGGGAGCCGGTGTCCACCACGGCCTTCAGCTCCTTCCCTGCACACTGCAAGAGCAAGAAGAGATAGGAAATGATGTGTGGGATGGAGGAAAAGCACAGAGTGTCCGGGATCTCCACTGGGCACAGGTCAGTCCCCATGAAATCTCCTCTTGCCAGCTCATCCCTGCTCCTCTGCACACTCAGATGCCTGTAGGGTCCTGAGCCCTTGCTGGCTCATTTGCACCTGCAGAGAGCAGAAGGGGCAGCCCCAGGCAGGAAGAAATATTCTGAAGAGTGGGAAATACAAAAAAGCATGGGGATGAGGAAAAGAAATGTGAAATTACCCTTGGGGAAAGATAACAGGGATGGCATTTGTGGAAAACAAACAGGCTGTGAGCACAGGGATTTGCCATGGATAATTACACCTCAGCATTTCAGCACACTGCCCCAGCCTAGCTACCGCCTCCACCCTGATCTGCAAGGGAAGGCATCCATCAGACCAGTTTTCTCTGTGACTCCCAGGTGGGCATCTCTGCCACAGCAGCCTGGAGCTGCAGAGGGACTTCATCCCCACAGCTGTGACAGTCCTGGGGGAGCACAACCCTCACTGGGAAACACAGAGAACAAGAGCACAACTTGAGACTGTTAGAAATAAAATTTAGGGGGAAAAAAAACAACAAAAGGCTGGGGAGGCATCTTACCTGGCAGCTCACCACTATGAGCTCTTCATCCTCCTTTTTCCCTGAGCTGCCCAGTTTGGTTTGGTTCAGCTTGTTAGTCTGTGATGAGATATCACCCTTGGGAGACCAGCTGCCTCGGCTGCCTCGCAACTTGGATAAATTTGTCTCCATCAGGCGCTTCTGCAGGATGTTATGTGGTTGCTTTAAGAAAGAACACACAGAAGAGCAGGGTGAAGTCACAAGAAAGCCACACAGTGACTTGTGCTGCCTGTGGTGCCCATGGACCAGCACTGCTCTTGCAGGAGGGATCCCTAAAGTCTCACTCTCCCTAATTCCCAGACTACAAGTGCTCTTTCTAGCTAGCTCTGACTTACTTTAAAGAGAGCTTCTTTGTATTGCCACAGAAGTAGTAATACTTTCAAAATGTTAACCAGAATTTGGGGAGTTTTCTTCTACCAAACTCAACTGCAAGATTTGGTTGCATATAGGAATCCAAACAAGTCCAGGTTTTTCAAGCTGCTGTTTCAGGCAGAATTCCCTTAATCTGTTGAAAAGGATATCAGGAATTCTGAAGTGATGTGAAAAATTAAAATGTAACATTACCTTTCCACCTACACTCACCACTTAACTATGCAGAAGGTCTATGACCTGGTCTAAAATTGCCCTGTGTGTCACTTCCCTCTGTAATTTTATTTAACTGCTAAGGGTGAGTAAATGGGACGGATCCTGAGTGCCATGCCACAAGAGGAAAAGGAGAGGAAGAGAAGAGCAAAACTCCTCAGAGGTAGGTAGGTAGGTAGGTATTTCCCAGGAACCCCCAATACTTCTCACTTTCCCTGTCATTTCCATTTGCTATGAGAGAAGCATGTTGCCTCTCAAGATCTCCTGCAACCTCTTTCCCAAAAACCTTTTTTATGTCTAATGCTCATTGCACATGGATGCACAAACTCTGCTGGAGGAGAAATTACTCTGCCTGATTATCTGCTCATTTCTCTGCCCAGCTAATCTGCCCTCTCCTAACTGCCTTTCCTTCTGATTTTAATTTGTCCACAGTGAGACATTCTTACTGGCTTATTCCTGAGCTTTTGCATTCACATTAAATATGCCTGTGTGTCTGCAGAGACATCTGAACCAGCAAACCTCCTCATCCCGAGGGAATTCCAGAATCAGGATAACTTTGAAAACCTCGGGCTCCCTGAACTGGCCAGTGCACACCCTTGTGCACAGCATGTTAAATAACACCACTTACAGAAGTCTAATGCAACCTGACATCATCCTAAAATAACTGCAGCCACGTTGGTGCTTCAGCTCCCGCTGTGGGCACAACGCAGGCAGTGGAGCTGGACCTGGCTGATCAGATGGGGCAGCTGCAGCCAGCACCAGTGGTACTGGGACATGTCAGCTCCTTGTGTCCCCACTTTTCACTGCTCTTATTTCTCCATGCAACCTGCAGTAAGATCCCATGGCCATTTTGGGTTGCAGGTGCTCTGTCTGACCAACATGTGAGAGAACATGTGCTGTGTGCAGGCAGTAACACAGACACATCCTGATGGGAAGGAATCACATCTGACGCTGTGCTGCCTTCTGGTGAGCACCACCTTCCCAGTGAGGCCAAACAGGAGAAACCACTATTACTGAACTGGATTAAAGGCAGGCAGACTGGCTGCACTGGTGCCAGACCCTGTGTGGAGGGACAAGCAGGTCAGTTTGAAAGGGAGGGCTTCTTTATGTGAAGCAGAGGCTGTAGGTGGCACAGTCAGCACTGTGGTCATCTCCAGTGCTCCTCAACAGAGCAAAAATGCAAGCCAGGGTTTTCTGACAGCGGATGGAACGTCCTTTTTACCCTTTGTGTTTGCCTGCAGCTCAGGAACACGTCTGGAAAACTAATTCTTCACATCATTAAAACAAAAACAACAACAACAACAACAAAAAAGAGGGGATTGGGGACTGTAAAAGCAGATGGGTGAATTTAACCCAGCTGGCCAGAAGACAGCCTGTCACACAGTGGTCACCTCCTCGTGCACACCCCTACTCAGGTAGGACCAAGAGAAATTTCTGAATGGCATCGTCCAGGACAGTCTGGGTGCTCTTCTGATCTGCCTGACCTCCATCTCCAGCACATTCCTCGTTGATGTTTTAGCTGTCATCTACCCTTGAACTAATCCTAATTTATTTTTTACTACAAGTTCTCCTATGCACTGCTAACCAGTAACATACAAGGATTTTCTTGAGCCCTGGTTTTATGAATCCTATGTGGGATCCATCACCAAAAGGAAAAATCCATCACTCAGTGAACACGAGTTACCACCACAAATAGGATTGTCTTTTGTTGGCACTTGCTCTTCTGAAAACCACAGCAAATCCTGCCTCTGGAGGGACAAATATTCCTTCTACTGTGCTCCAATACAGAAATAATTTAGCAAGAGAAGGCTGAAAAGGTTCCCTGCAGCACCATCCTGTCTCAGACTGTTAATTAGTTTGCTTTAACTTGTATTTCTCTTGACTCTTGTGTGCAACAGAGTGAGGGATGTTAGTCACAGACATGACTCAGGAGATGGATACGTACTTGGTACATGGATAATGTGTAAGAGGACATTTGCAAATGCACATTTTGCTGGCAAACTGCAAGCAGACTATGTCTGGGAGGGAGGGAGAAGAAGAAAACCTCCCCGTGGTAGCAGTGGGGAAGGCAGCTGTGCTCCCCCTCCAGTGTGGGCCTGACAGTGTTCGAAGGAACCCGGATTACCCAGTACTGTGCTCCTTTGCATCACACAAAACTCTGGAAAGTTTTATAAAAATATATAATGTTACATTTAATTCTGTCAGTGCAGAAATAAGTTTTCTTAGTATCACTCAGCACTATAAAAATACAAATCAGGATTTACAGCCCTGAGAGTCTGCAAAAAACCAGTGATCCCCGGAAAATGTCACAGTAGAAACCTAAAGAAGTGAGTGGAGACACCATCTATTGCTGAACTTATTTACCACTGTCTGTCAAAGCACAAATAATTCTGCCCAGCTTTGTTCCTCTCTGATTTATAAACAAGTGCACTGCTGCAACTTGCAGTACTCATCTCTCTGGCAGGTTTTCGCACTATTTTGGTTTCTAGATCTGGGGATAACAAGACTCATCAACAACAGTTTCACCCATGTGACGATAAAAGTCAGGGAAGACACCAGCTCCCCACCTTCACAAACCCATCGTGTTCCCCCAGATTTGGGAAGCCAGGGTCAGGGCCACAGGGGCACCCAGAGCTGTGCTGAGGGCACGCTGCAAGGGCAAAATGCTTTTGTTGCTGTTGCTGCTGTTTGTAACTATTTTTAACTTTGTTTCTCAGCTTGTGGTGCGGGATAGCGGCTCTCAGGTGAGAGCACCAGGAGGAGCTGCCAAGAGCCAGCTCACCCTGTCCAAGTTGGAAACAGGGTCACAATTATCCTGTCAGGAAGCCCACATCCCAGCTAAGGAACGTCTTGTGCCAATTTTTGGGACTTCAGGGAAGAGGCATCAAAACAAAACCATTTCTGTTTTCTAGATCCAGCCCTACATGTGCCAAATTCAATGTGTGCTATGCTATAGCTTGGTCTTATATTAGGCAGAGCCGAGTATATAAAGGGAGCAAGGAGCTAGAGTTTGGTTTGAGCCAGAGTAATTCACTGGAAATTATCAGAGCCTTGAAATGGATAATTACAACAAGTATTTATCAAACCTGCCTAAGCATTTATCAATCTGCTTGTGCACAGCATCGCCAGGAGAGACAGTTCAGAAGCTGAGTAATGGCACAGAGACTGGGGGATGCCAGCACACCCACCCTGGTGACCTGCTGCTGCTTCACTGTGCACAGCGCGCCTTGAAGTGTGGGAAAAAGGCAGGAGATTTCTCCCCAAAACTGGAGAGGTTGCTGCCAGCTGCCACAGTGACAGACAGGATCTGTTCTCACCACCTGTCGCCATCTCTGAGGAGCTGTTCCCTCCTCTCTTCTCCTGCCAAGGCTGTTGGAAAACCCCGCGGGAAACCCTGCATTAATAATGCCAGGCACGGCAGAAGCCCCTCCACCCACGTCACCACAGCTGCCACGCAGCTTCAGGCACAGAAACTGCTGCTTTGGGAGGAAGGGAGAGGTTATTCATGAGGGAGCCATGTAAGTGCCTTGGCCCAAGACCTCTGGTGCCCTGGGCCTCCTGACAGTGCAGCCCAGCCCCTCTGGACATGGACATCTCAATCTGGGGCCATGCCAAAGTGGGGTCCCATAGTTTGGAGAGTCTCCAGTCTCAGAGTTGCACAATCTCCCACTCCTCCTAGGGACAGCTGTGGGGACATCCAGGCAGCCACAGCAGTGGGCACACACAGTGTGTCCTCTCACAGCAGCGCTCTCTCCCACCCCGGCTGTGTGAGGGGTGAGCGTGGCAGCGTCACTTCGCTGCAACACAACCCACGGACACGTCTCTGAAATTCATGGAATCTTCTCCGGGGCTGAGGGAATGGGCCTGGCCAGGTGCCAGTGCTGTTGCTCTGGGGACTCCCCATATGCCCCACGTGGAAGGAGGCTGAGGCCAAGGGAGCCCTGACCACTTGTGTCCCCCGTTCCATCACCCCCTGCATCGAGTGATGTTTCTGTGACCAAGGTGGTGACAAGGAGCCCCATGCTCTGTCCCTGGTGCTGCTGCAAAACCTGGTCCTCGCCGTGCAGGGCAAAGGGCTTCAGTTCTCAATGCCCCTGGCTGCTGCTACCTGTTGCTTCTTGGGTGGGCAGAGCAGAAACTTGTCACCAGGGACCCAGCCCTGAACACTGGGGGTCATTAAGCCTCAAACTGCCATTTAGACTCTGCAGATAACAGTAATAACACCATCTCACTCTGAAAGGCACTTCAGCTCCCTGCTCAAGAGCTGCAATTCACTGGTGACCAGGAAAGCTCCTTCTGAGCTTTTCACAGGGCGGGAATTTCACCCCCTACAACTGCAAAATATTCAGATATCAAAAAAAATGTCACCTCCATGTGCACTGCAGAGAAGAGCCAATTCATTCCACTTGTCTCAGACAGGCAGAGCCAAGCCTAACCCAGTTGAGCAGGAAGGCTGTGACAGAACAAAACTACGCCACTGAAACTAAAAAGCTTGACCCTTTTTTTTCAATAAAACCCATATCAAGCATAGAAAAATGCAAATATTGTTTTACAAGGTGCAATAATTTTGCAACACTTGGGCAAACAAAGGAAAGGAGCTTTCCTTGGTGGGATATATTTTCTAGATTTTACTCCTTCTCTCAGAACTTTTGATGTTACACTGAAGCATCCTTTCCTGTTAGAGAAAGCTCAGACACTTGCACAGTATTTAGAAATACTCTCCAGCCCCCAGATATGATGAATAAAATGAAGTAGAGGATAACAAAGATCACTGTATATGTAAACATTTTAAACCTAAAATCATGTCTCTTCAGTTTTAAAAAACCCATATATGCACAAGCCTTTATCAAAGTGTGATCGTGACAGTTTTATAATTTGAAATACCAGTGACTACACTTTACTGAATCTTTATGATCGTGTGTTGTGTGTGTACAACCATCACGGGCAAACACATGTGTGTGCATGTATGTATTGTATGAAGCCATTTTGACTTACTCTGACCCAGAGAGGATTTTTGTACTGCATACAATATCCCATTTTCATGCAAAAATTAAAAATAAAAAATTAAATGCTATCAGATCTGAGTGCAAGGCAACTAAAAGCACCTACTAGAAGAAAACAACTGTGGGTATAAGCAGCATCATATTTCTCCTCATACTGGCTTCATTTTACATACAAAAGTCCCGTTTTTTACAATCAGTTTCCACAAGCAACCAACTTCTCCCCCTAACAGAAAAGCTGCAGGAATAAAAAAAAAAGACACTGCCCTACCAGCTTCCTCAGTCTCCTTCCAGTAAACACAAGAAAGCCTTACAGTATCTTTCGAAGTCCCCAGCTTCTTCAGCCCATCCAAAGGGAGGAGATCCGCAGAATCCTTGTGAATAAACTGAACCGCCTGCTTCATCCTCCTCTGCTGGCGGAGAGACGCCGCTTCCCTTATCTCCACTTCTTTTCTGCTCGGCTCTGTCAGGATCCCCGAATAAAACATCTCTCCGCCCGTGTGCGGCTCTCTCCTCGAAGCTGCGGGGAGCCGGGGCGGGGGGATGCTCGGCCGCCTGCGCTTTATAGCCCCGCGGTGAGGCGGGGAGGCCGGCAGGTAGCTCGGCCCGAGGGGATGGGCGGGATGCGCTGCACGAACAGCGGCGGGGGAGCTCGGGCTGCTGCACGGGAATAACACAGCGCTGCCCTGCCTCCCCGCTGCCTCTCCGGCAGCAAGATTGGCCACAGCTCTCAAAGCCCTCCCGGACGGGAGAGAGCACCGGCGCACCGGAGCAGGGCTCTGAGGCGCGCACAGCCCCGGGAGCCAGCGCACCCGCAGCCCGGGATGGGAGCTGAAGGGCCACCACGGGTGACTCGGCGGGGCTGCTGTCCCGAGGGTGATGCAGCCCCGCAAGGGCTGTGCAACTGGCCGTGTTGAGGTTGGTACCTTATGCCCAGAGCTGGAAGGGTTCGGGCAGGCTCAGGATGCCCCCGGCCTCACCAGAGCATCGCCAGCACCCATCTGGATCATCACTGTCCGCTCAAGTCCCCAGGGGAACCGTCACAAAAATTGTCCCAGCCAAACTGAGGCACTTTAAATGTGGTCTACACAGGGTTCCTACACCCATCAAACATCCAGGCACAGCACGACTTGACTAATCACTAGCATCTACACAACTGATAGTTAATCAGGACAAAACTTTGCAAAACCACCATAGTTTTGCAGCTTTCCTGCTGCTTGTCTAATGATCCAGATGTTGCTGGACTCAGCCTTGCTGAAGTTACTTACCTGTGATCCCAGACAATGCTGGGAGGCGTGTTAGAGGATGATGATTCTGGTCTTACCTTGGCTGTCCAGAGGTATCCTTTATTCCTCATGGACAGCTCTAGGCTTCCAAGAAGCAAAGTCCTTGTTTCTGGGGCTGGGCTGTCCTTTTACTTGTTTTATTAAGGGTGAACAAAATCTCCTCTTTGTAGAATTGGTCTACATCTTTTCATTACAGTGTACAACATGAACTAATACACATTAAGAAACTTAATACACTTTCAGACTATAAAGATTGATTAATGTAATAGTTAGAGAAGGGAATTTTCTTAACAGGACTCACAGCATACTTGGGTTTCTTTCACTGCAACAGTGAATGAGGGCAGCAGGTTCTTCCCTGAACTTTCTGCTTTCCAAGTAATTTGTTGCATGGAATCGGTGCAGAAAAAAAGCAGCGCAGAGAGACAGTACAGGTCTGGAATCACTCCACAAGGGTTTGGTTCTTGTTAAACTGCGAGAGACTTTTAATGTGCTAGGGAAAAGAGAAGAAAAGCAGATCTTAGCCCAGGATTTATGCCAAGCCAGACTTCCAGGACACTTCTAACCCTCCTGAGGAGCTGGGGCGATGACTCTACTTTGCTCTGCCCCAGCAGCAGAGCCTGGACTCACTTTCTGCTCACTGAGACACCACTGGCACCACACAGTCCCCACTCCTGGCCTGGAGAGTGGGGCTGGCACAGAGCAGGGCTGATGCCAGAACAGCAACACTCTGTGGGCAAACTGACACATCTGAGCTCTGTAGCCATGGACAGACCGTGTGTGTTCAGCCCCTCCTCATGTGACCTGGGAAAGAGGAGGGGGAAAAAAATCAGATGATGAGGCAGAATGCCATAAAACCTGAGCCCATTATTTCACAGCCTCACATGAAGGCCACTGTGCATGAGCCAGCCCAGCTCAGTGAACATGTCAGTGTGCAGAAGCATAACAGGGCTGACAGTCTGAAGGGGGATATCATTTTTGTTCCCTGTGATGACTCAGCTCATTACATGACAGGACCATTGTTCCACTCTGGGCACAAATGGCCAGGAGGATAAAAGCACCTTATTTTTCACCTTGGGAGACATTTGGCACTCTTCCAGCTGATTAAATAAAGATGTATGACTGCATCCACACTCTTCCAAAAGCAAGGAGGCACAGAAGGAAGCAAAAGGGCTGCCACTGAAACTAGGAGGCAATTTTTAGTATAAAAGCTACAAGGAGTAACAGCACTCTGCCCAATGTACTAACAAATGCCAAGTCAGCTCTGGCTTATGGCAAGAAGAGTAAAGCTGCAAGCACAGGTGGAGCATGAAAAGCTCCCTCACACTGCAGCTCTGAGACTTCAGCCTGTGCTTCCATTCAGCACACAAGCATTTTGTCTGAGCCCTTTGATTTCTCTCCTGCTGTATGTTATAAATGCACTTTGTGCCAACAGACCCTGAGAAAACCTGCTCAACACTCAGGAGTAACAAATGGGATAAAGGCCTAATTCCCCCCTTGATTTTTAATCCTGAGAGAGAGGAAAGGAGAAGAAGCAGTAAATCATCTGCTCAAATTACGTAGGATCCATGCTGAAAGAGGGGCTCAGTTGGACAGCTCAAACCCAGTGGCTGACTTGGTTAAGCCGGTCAATTTATTGCAACAGTTTAGCAAGCAGTATATACCCCCCTCCCCATACGATGTGTCTAAATAGGGGCACATTTCAGAAAAATTGCCATCCCCTCCCTAGAGACAGGCCTGGGCATGACCACTGTCCCTCGCTCAAGAAAAGCTCCAAGGGACAAACCCACTTTTCTGGCTCTTTCCTGCCTCCAGAGCAGCACGGAGTGTTCCTCTGCACCTCTGTACAACATCAAGGCTGATGTCAAACAGAGCCTTCCCAGGGCTGTGATGGAGAAAACCCCTCCAAGCCAGGCTGGCTGTGCCAGAAAGCCGAGGTGCCACCAGGGCCCGGCACAGGCTGCTGGACAGCGCGGGCAGGTGGCCCTGCAGGTACCAGCAGAGCTGCCACAGCTTGGGCTGGGCTCTGTCCTGCTGGCCCAGCAAAGTCCTCAGTGTTCAAACCCACCCAAAGGGCAAACAGAGGGCCCTGGTGCTTTCTCTGGCCTTTCCAACAGGCCCTTGGCCATCACCGCCGGGGAGAGGGAAGGCAGCACCACAGGGAAGCACGAATGCCCTCGCAGGGAGGGGATGCACAACTTCCATGAGCTTATCAGTCACCCACAGGGCAGACAGGGCGACACCGGCCCGCCTCCCACAGGCAATTTGCTCTGCCTGCCGTGGTCATAGCCCTATTTCCAGCCTGTTTCTACGGGCTCGGTACCCAGTCACGCTTGCAGCTCCATCAGCATGGGGGAAGCAGAGCCGCGGATTTGCGTTCACACCCCCATTCCATCTCCTCTCCCGGGGCAGGGGAAAGCAGCAACGCAGGAAGTGGGTCGGTCCCTTTTTTGTTGTTCTTTTCTTTGATTTCTCATCTTCCCTAAAAAGAAGTGATTTGTTAGTGGTTGCCGTATCCTGAAGAAATGCAGAGATGCCCCAGAAAACTGAAGAAAGGACAGAGTGGTAGAATTTAACACAAACAGAAGCAGCAGCAGGCAGTAGGTCCAAAAGGAATAATTTATCCGGCACAAAGAGAAAATTTTAGAGAATCCATTTCCAGAGAAAGACTATGAAGAGCTCAAGAAAATGAAACCACAATAATTGATATATTAAAATAAGGTTTCTGTCATCAGGGCGTCACAAAGGGTCAGTTCTAGCACAATAAGGCAAATAACTGGAATAATTTGGAGACTACAAACCAGTCCTTTTCTAAAAATGTTGGACACAAAATTCCAGAAGGATTTAGTGAGCTTCTTAATCATTATTTGTAGCCAGACAAAGACTGTGGATAGAGCTGCAGCAAGCCTCTAACATACAAAGGTAGGGTCAGGTTGAGATTCCTGAGAAATGTCGCCCCTTTTGTACAGTAACTCCACACTCACCTTCTGTTTTTCCAGTGCTGACCAGGGGAAAGGATTTCCTGAGCTGGGATATGGGCCCCATCAGGAGCACTTCATGGAGACAATTATTCCCAGGGCATCTCTCCCTATTTATCCTGAGTGCAGCTCCAAACTCCTTTCCCCTGTGCATGTTCTGTGCAGTGCCTAGGCTGCTGGCAGCAGGCACAGAGCAGGGGCATGGATGACACTGGAGAGGAATCAGACAAGGTACAGCTTCTCCCAGGAGACTGAACTGAATTTGTCTGTCTCTTCATACACTGTTCTCTTCATACACGAAGGCAACAGGAGGATGATAGTTTCAGAAACACAAAAGCTGCACATGTCAAACCAAGAGATTAAAATGGCAAGTTGTGCAAGAGCTCCATTACCTTTATTTTTCCTTTTTCTAAGAGGATGATGCTTCTAAAAAAAATAAAAGCACAGGTTGAATTTGTCAGGGAAACAAAGAGCACATTTCCTAGTGTCTTCTACCATTTACCTCAGTGACAGCTGACTTCTGTCTAGGAGCTGTTGTGGCTGAGGGATCATGAGAACAGGTGCTGCCTCTGGAGCTGCACTGGGAGAACAGGCTGAGCCCCTTCCCAGTCCCTCCCGAGCCAGGAAAGAGGCCGTGGGTTCCTTGTGCCAGCAAAGGGACAGGTGGGGGGTTTGGGACAGGGTGCCAAGGGGAGAGGAAGAAACTGACATGTGACTTGCTAAGCACTGGGAAAATGATGAGGACAATATATCTGGGGGCTGGCATGGCAGACAGAAAGCCTGGCCCTCTGATCTCCACATCTTGGATCCATCAGGAACAACTGCAGCCCCTAACAGAGATGGTGGTGGCTGCTGTGCACTGAACTGCAGTGCTCCTGCTCAGGGGTGAAGGGAGAACAGACTGCTCATGGCCTCAGCGACACTCACAAGCTGGTTTTCTTCAAGACAGGAGGAAATGCTGTACATAGAGGGCAGGTGATGTTTCTCCCTAGTACGTACCCACACTAACCTCTGTTTATTACGTACAATAGCAAAATGATTTCAGTATAAAATTTTCAAAATGATTAATTTGAAAAAGCACTAATACATGCTAGTCCTCACCCTCCTATATGTGTGTTAGAGTTGAACTGCAAATACTTGGTTTGAAGTAATCTACACGTATATTCAAAGTGCCAACCATAACTACATCACTCAGACTTCCCAAATCTCAGGGGATTTCACTTCTCCTGTCCTGCAAAAGGCAGCTTGTGTGCTGAAGGCTTCCTCTGCTGCTGGGGCATTCCAGGCCATAAATTTTACATTCAGGTCATTAAATATATAGGAGCGATCTTGTTAAGGCTAAACCAGCACAAGTCACTTCACACTACACAAACACAATTTTCTCACTCCTTCCTAACTTTCCAGAAGTCTGACATCTGGAGGCCAAGGGGGAGCAGGGCAGGACACGCAGGAATGCCACTGCTGCTCGGGACTGCTGAGCTCTGAAAGCCAGGAGGAAGAGGGCGCTGCTCTTCTTCCCATCAGGTTCTATGTCAGCCCAGCAGGAACTACTGAGAAATAACCGGGAGTGTGTTGCTCTGGAAAAGCAGGGGCTTGTGGGACGAGATGCTGGCTCTGAGGGGTAGGAGAGGGCAGGGAGACCCAGGATCACTGCTGGGTTCTGCAAGGAAAAAGATAATGTGCATGATCAAGCAACGTGGCTGGGATGCCCTGGCTCATCCTAGAGCCAAGGAATGCTGTTTGGAATTGCTGCACTCAGTGCCTCTCCCCAGACCCAGCTCAGAGCAGCTGGACAAAGCAGAGCTTGACAACAAGCTGTAAAAACCAGAGATGGTACCCAACTATCTGAACAGCAACCTCCCACGGGCAGAATTTTGCTGAGCTTGCTCCTGTTTGCTTCTTGAAACCGTTCCCAGCCGTCCCTAACAAAGGAATTACGGGTTTCCCACACCAAGGAAGCTGCAAGATGCTTTCACTGTCATCAGCCATTGGACTAATGCCACCTAACAAGCAGACTATCCAAGACATGGGGAAACAGCCATTGCCAGAGCAAGAACAGCACCCAGTTTCCTCCAACAGAGATGTGCCATTGTTTTCACCCATATTTTCCTTGTCCCATTAGTAATTTTCTCCTTTTCTTCTGCTCGAGGGACAGAGGCTCTGCACAGCACCCATGGCAAAGCAAGCCAGTGATTTCTGGATACAAAGGAGTCCAGTCTTGGTCTAAATACTCCAATACAACAATCCATTTCTATTCACCAACATACTTAAGTACCTGTTGAAATGCTTTTCTGAGTAGGAATTACAAAATTTCTCCTTTCCAGCATGGTGAAAAGTCACTCCTTAGTATAAAAAATATCAGTATGCACACAAAATTGCATACAATAGGTAAACATTACCCTTGGATACATGGGACATTGTTTTCTTTTACATCTGTGTGGCTAATTAATCGTAAGACCGTTGGCTAAATTGTTCCTCGAGTCAACACTGTGAGCATTAGTGGAGATACAGTGGGGATACAAGGTGCCCACAATGACATCCGTGCCTAGCTGCAGTCAAGGAAGCAGTTCACTAACCCAATCCTATTTTGGCTGCAAGAAGTTTTAAATACTTACCCACTGATTGTTGCAAACATGGAACAATGGGTTGTCATCTGCTCACTTCTCCTTTCTTTTCAAACCAATAAATTATCCTCAGGAACAACAGGTGCCCCCGAAGGACCAAAAGAAGAACACATCACAATAATTTTCCACGGGGATGCTGTTAGCCAAGGGGCTCATGTCCAGGGTTTTCTTTCCCATAACCCCATGGCTTCATCAGTGTGAAATGCACACTGGGTCCAGGATAAAAGATGGAAGTTATGGAGTGTGTGAGGTCACAGACTCAGTGCTCTGCCCTCTCCCCTCAATGACAGCACTGAAGTAGTTACTGAAACGTGAGCTGGAGATGACAGCAAACCAAGGCAGTCTAAGCAGCAGCAAGATCAGAAAAGTCTGGCATATTGTACAGCAGAAAGGGTCTTCCAAATCTCCTGTCTTTGGGTGACAAGTTTAGAACTGGCACAGGTATCTGAAAGCTCCCTGCCACAGGGGGGAACTCTTAGTTCTGAAAGGAGTTACGAAAACACTTTAAAAGCTCTCTGCTTTTCCTGGCTTTCTAGTCAAAGAACTTCTCTCTGGCCAAGTATAAATCTGCTGCAAAGGCATTTCTCATTCCAGATGCCTTGGAGTTGAATGATTCCTAAATAGCAATACTTGGGGGGAGGGAGGGGGAACTCCTCAAGCAAACTCTGTGGAATTTACCTCATGGAGAAGACAAATCTCAGAACATAATTTAAAACCTTGCCAAAAAAAAAAAAAAGTCACTCTGTCTCTGGAACAGGACAAGTACAGGTCAGCTCTGAAACAGTACTGCCTTTTGAAGGGTTCCTGTATGGCTTACCCAGTTTACCAGGTGATGGTGACAAAAATAACAAACTCCAGTGATGAAGTAAGCAAGTGAGCTGAACAAAACTGGAATTTCCCAGCTCTTTTGCAAAAGCCCTGAGAACAGGTGCTTATTTCAACTCGTGCCAATGTGGGATTCACCAAGGAACAACATTCTTACTATACTTTTTAAAAGACTAACTGTGAACCTCTACTGCTGCTACCAGTTAAAAGAGTATTTATAGAGGGATTTCATTTGACAAATATTTCCACCTTCTTATGGAGCTTGGATCTAGGACAGCTTTGCACCTCTCCTTCAGAGAAGAGAAGGGAGTAGCTGGTTTTGTATAGGTTCTTTACCAAGTCTGAAATTGCTCTGGTTTCACAGACCACTATTCAATGAACTCAGAGTTTGAATGCTGTAAGTTAAAAATATATAAATTTAGGAACTTGAAACATTCAGTTCCTGAGTTGATCGAATGTATCAAAATATCTTTATTTTGGAACTTTGAGACAAATCAAAATCTGAGCCGAAGATATTTACAGTATCCATTTAAGATAAAAATATGATTTACATCAACATTAGAGAGCAGGTCACCGGAGTGTTAGTCAAACACAGGATCTCTCACCTCTGTGGAGCCCTTATGTTTATTTTATGAAGCCAAGACTCCAAGACTCTCAAGTGCTGCAAGCATAAGTGAGCTCCCATTGTACCCTCCTCCCACAGCACACGCAGAGCTGCAGCAGCTCCTGATGGGCAAGATTGAGTCCCGAATGTTACTGGATACTCAGGGCTAATATTTGCTCACGTACAGAATCGTCAACAGGGCTTCAATGCAGCTCTCCTAACACAGAGGTTGTGTTTGCTGTGTTGTGATTTGGTTAAATATCTTCCCCTTCAAGTCCAGTCAGCTGAAGGATGCTTGAGCTCACACCGTGCCCTGAAAGGAAGGCAGCTGCCCCAGGAGAGCAGGAGCACGAGCACTGTGGGTAGGAATGGTGAGGCACACGGTGCTTTGAGGTGTCTCTGCCTTACCTTGGGTGTAATTTCCTGCAGGATCATCTGTCCAGCCACTGATAGGAGTCAAACTGTGATCGAGCTGAGCAACCAAACGATGTAGGAAATCAGTGTCAGACTACACACACAATTCCATCTTCAAAGACAAACGTTCAAAGTCCATTATTGACATCTGTAAGAACTGAGTCACAAGAGTGATGGGGCCAGGCAGAGTGCCAGAATCGCTCGCTGTTTTCAGAAGTAAATAACAGCAGCTGAAGTTACACATTCACAGCCCGTTTTCTCCAGCTTCCTCTGAGGTTTATTCTGCCTGGAAATCCACAACTTTCAACCCACACATTTCCTGGCCAGCAATTTGGAAAAGAAGGGGGAATGGCCTGGGTGGATGCACCCAGTTCAGAAGAAGGTCTCCTCCCACTGCACTCTGAAGAGGCAGCAATACCTGGCCCAGCAACCCGGGTCTTTCTAGACCCCATATTTGCACACTGTAGAAATAGAACCACTCAAAATACAAAGTCACTTACAAATCGCTCCCTCCCCTTCCAAATGATGGATCAGAGGCAGTGGTGAGGCCCAAGAGCTGCCAAGGTGTGGAAGTCCCAGTTTCAGCCGACCGTCTGGTTTAGGGGTCCTGCTGCAGAAGGCCAATCCAAACCCCCCCAGTTGTTTGCCAGCAGGGATTTTAGCAGGATCCGTCTTTGCTGGGGCCACATGCTGCCCTCTCGTGGGAAGCCCTGCCGACGGTACCCGGCTGCCTGGGCACAGCGCTGAGCCCGGCCACAGCACCACACGGAGCTGCTCCCACCGCCCCGGGACCAGCAGCTTCAGGCAGACCACCACAGCCTCATTAACTCAGCTCCCCAAACCCTCAAAAATCTCCGGATTTGAGCCACTTCCCAATATTCCTGACCAGAACAGACACTGCGAGATGTCTGAGGAAGGGATGAGGCTCTGGCATCACACATGAAGTTATGCCAAAGCACACGTTCAGAGCATCCCTAAGCCGGACCATCTTCTTCATCGGATTTTACTTCTCCTTTCCTGCATGAGGAAACATATCCTGCTGGGATAGATAGCCCTTTGTTATCCACTCCAAGAGCAAGTGGTCAAGTTGGGCTTGTGTCCTGCACAGAGCTGGGACAGGTATTTGTGCTGTGCTTATTCCAGCACTGCTGCATCCATCTCACACCACAGGCACTGGCTGCAGGGCTTTCTGGACAGCCCTGAGGAAGACAGCAATGCCTGCAGTGTTGAGCATTCAGTTCCTAGAGCTAAGTTTCCTTCTCCCACTGAATGAAGTTGCTGTTCTCAGCATGGATGAGCCTTTTCAGGGTTTTATTTTTGTAAGTTTGCTGAGAGAATTAGCACCTACGGGAGCCAGGGCACAATAGTTGTGCTATGTAAGCCAGACAGGCCCCCTGAGCACTTTTCTGTCAGTCCTGTGTTTAATAACTGGTACCTCTCAGCTTTTCCACACAGCCCCTCACACCAGCACTACAGTAGCAGCAAGCTGGGGGCCACCCAAAATTCATGAGCACTGTCGTGTCACAGGCAGACTTGTCTGCTGGACACAGAGATGCTGAATTCCCAGTTTTCTGGAATGCTTTCTTAATTTCCACTCTAAACCTCACAAAAATGACAGTCCCCGCTCTCACCCTTAGCTGCTTTCTGTGGCTGGGTTCTACTCCAGGCAGCACCTCCAGAAGCCAGGTGAGCTGGCATTTTGCAGCAGCTGACAGCTACAGGGCCTGGTGTAGTTGTATACACAGGGACAGGCAACTCCCAATCCCTGGCTCTACATCCAGAGCAAACTGTGGCTGCCTGTGCACCACTCTGACAGAAAGCAGTGCAGGACTGAAGGACTGCTGGTACCTCCAAAGGGAAATGGGAGGTGTGTTTGAAGACTGATTTGCTCTTGCTTAACTCCCAGCAGGCACACTCATGTGGAGCCTGTTGTGTCCACCCTGCCTGGCATCCCACTCCTCCCAAGTTCACATCCTGAGCCAACTTTCTGGGTTTTTTTAAACTCCCTCTCATTTATTTCTGCTCAAGAACTGTATTCTTTTGCATCCTCCTTTCGTGACAGCCACTGCGCACACAGCTGCCTGACTGTCAAATGCATACAGAACACATATGCACACACACACAGATGTGTGCATTTAACACACCTCTACACTTCTGCATCTCCTGAACTCAGCTCCAAACAAAGCTCCTCCATCCAACTCACATCAAGGCTCCTGTCCATGCTTACTATTTTATTCCATTTCTTCCCATAGACCAAGGGGGAAAAAATGCACAAAAACACACTTTCAAAGCTACCACTGTTAAATCTGAGTCAGGCACAGAAGACAAGGCTTTTTCTTAATCTAGTCAGGCACAAACTTGCCCTGTGCATAAGCATTTCATGGATGTTTGTAGTGTTTATAACATGCAACACTTGAACTAAGAACTACTAAACAACAAATTGCATCTCAAATGACCACTTCAGAGTATTTCAACTTCCCATGCAAATTCTTCTCTCCTTAAAAATATGAACCCTTGATTTCCTGATCCCCAAAACTGCCACAAATGGGAAATTTCATGGCATATGATCTGTAGGTCTACATTACCTATTGAATAAATTTCCCAGTAAAAAAAAAAAAAATAGAAGGCTTCAGTTCCATCAGATCAAGTTTAGCAGGTAGACAGTTTGAGGGAACATCCACAATTAATTCTGTATTTATAGACACCTTCAAAAATAAAAAATATTTCAAGGTCATCTTTTCTGACCTCTTTTTTCTCACTGTGTACTAAACAGGTTTTGCTTCACGGAATTAAAAAAACTTACTCTTCAAAATGTGCTTAATCAGAGAAAAAGCTGCACTAACATCGACATATTTAAACAGAGATACATTCTTTTTTTTTCCTTTTTAACACTTCAGTGATTTAATAAGGTAGTTTAAAAGAGCAACATGCAAAAAGTCATATGTAAATTTGCACTGACTTGGAGGAAAAGTAGATGAACTTACCTACTGAGTGGAATCTGTCCCCTGAGTTCTCTAACTCCTGTTTTCCCCACAGGTGCTATATTTGAATCTCTGCCCATGGGTGTTCTACAGCGCCAGCAGAATATGTGTTGTGGAAAGCAGGCTTCCACAAGAGAGAGTGCAAATCTGCCTATGAGCAAAAGAATTCTTCAAACTAAAGCAGCAAGATGTGTTGTAGGACAGGTTGGTTGCAGGGATCCCCAGAAATAAACCTACTTGTACCAGCCCTGAGCTTGGCTCAAGCTCTTCAAGAAGTGCTTGTTTATCTCCTCCAGCAGCAGCCTGGCACAAGCACAGTTTGAAAGCAGCAGCATTCAAAGGAAGAGTGGAAGTGTATTTACATTTTTGTCGTGACAGGTTTTGCAGTCCACATCTATTGCCTTTACAGGATGCCATCTATATGCACGATAGAAAAAGCATTTGCATTTAAGCTTATTTAATTCAGAAATATTTGTGGACCATTCTCGTTGCATTCTGTTACAAAGGATTATTGCAATACAATTCCTTCCTGCTTACCCACATCAGACCTCCTCTGATTCCTTGGATTTAAATAAGCTTCAAGTCTTGCTGTCTGTATTTCACTACTAACTATTTCTGTTATGTAAACACCCAGAGGCCCCAGTCGGAATTTCAGCTCCCACTGTTGTGGGAGTTCACAGCACAGTTCATATTGACATTCCCTGTCCCAGAGGGATCTGAGCACTCGTGTCCATCACTGCAATCCAGCACTGGCAGCATTCACAGTACCAGGAAGAACATTGGAACAACACAGTTTTCTCCTGTGATTAGCCTGTAGTCACCACACCTTTCCATGACCTCTGTATTCCTGTATGGCATTGACTCTGCTGTCTTTGCCACGTAAACCAATGTCACCCTTCTACAGCAAACAGCTGAATCACACAGTTGTGCCTTCCAAAACCACACCAAATGAGCCTGGGTGGCCACATTCAGTGAAATACAAATGAGTTCTTGTCACTGTGATCACAGGAAGCTAAGGGTCAAACAAGCAATTGAATAAATTAAGGAGAAGATGTTGGGATTACTTTTATAAAAGTTTGACAGACTGACTAAAACTAATAATCTCAACGTAATATTTAAAAAAAAAAGAAATAGTATTAAAAATCATTATAGATTGACTTATTCACAATTTCCTATGACCTAACCATATTTTTCAATACTAAGAAATTAAGCCAGTGAATTTAATGACACTGTGGCATAACCTTACAAATATTCTGGGAACTTGTGTCTTAACACAGGTTTTCACCTTGTTTTCTTTGGTTTGAGTTTTTTTTTAATTATTTTTAAGTTTAACCAAGGCGGTTTGGAGGCTTTTTTTTTTGTTTGTTTGTGTGGGAGTTTTTTGCCTTGTTTTATTTTTTAGGAAAAATAATCAGATGAATCTACAAAGTAATAAAATACTTTGGAGTTACTTTGAGTTGTTTATTCTGTCTTCATGCAACTTGTTACAACAGACCAATTGTCTCCAGCTCATCATAGAGGAGACATTTTTAGAATAATTATTAGAATTAATACCAGGATAATTCTGGTATTTTACTAGCCAGAATTGTGTGCATTACTAAATATGTGAAGAATTCTATCTTTGTGGGTATAGATGCAGGCTAGTAATATATAACACGAAACAGAATGCTGTGTTAAGCAGATGTTCCCAAGATAAAGTCTATCTGATGTGCAAAAACTTGCTACACAACCATTTTGTCACAAAACCATTATTTAGCACAGCAAAGATAACTAAAAATATTACCCAAAAACTTCATGCAGCTAAAAGTTCACTGGTTTATTTCTCTTATCAAGAGGAACAGTCTGAAACATTTTACATTAATTTACACTCACGAAGAAAACCTTATGCTTATCTCATGTAGGTGACATTAAGTTGTCCTGTTAGCTCTAATCATTATTCCCAAAATTAAATCTTGTTTTACAGGGTTAAAAAATTTTAATTCATTTGTTGCCAAAACACAACATCAGTCTACAACCACACAGAAAGTAGAAATTTAAATTTCTACAGAGCCCCTAACATCACTATGAAGATACAATGTCAAGTGTTTACAATGTTCTGCAAGTTATCATTCTCCCAGCATTTAAGGTAGCAAAAATTCCCTCTTCACTTTTTACTGTACACACAGGAACTACAGTAAAAGGGGAAATTTTGATCCATAATCTTAGATCAAGGATAACAGAAGTGCTTCTGAGTCATTTGCTATTTATTAGAAAATGAACAGGGCTGTGGAACAAGGATTCTTTTCTGAGAAAGGGCAGGTTTTCTCCTCAGCCTCAGACCATGCACACTCCTCTCCTTCCACAGACAGCAACAAAAATGGCCTGTGCCCATGGGGCAAGAGAAGCAAAGTTGAGATGCACTGTGCAGAGCCAAGCTGTGGTCCCAGGAGCAGAGCTGGAACAGCAGGACTGCAAGAGGAGGTGCAGTGTGGCAAACCCAGAGCACAGGTCAGTAACTCATGCACTGAGCAATAAAGCCCAGCTTCACCCATTAGGAACATTTGATGCTTCACAACTCTGGTTTTCTTGAACTTTGGTTGAAACCAATCACTGATTTGTGTGTCCCTCAGCATCATGAAACAGAACTGTTCAGACCTGCAGCCTCCCTGGGAGGGAACACAGCAAGAGCTGGCCTGTTTTCCCTCGGCAGCGAGCACACAGACCACAGCGAAGCCACTGTGCTGGGCTTGGCCCAGAAGTGGCAGACCATGGCCCTCTCCCCCAGTGCCCCACCACCAGAGCAGGGCTGCAGCACCCCGACCGCTCCAGAGCGCTCCACTGGCACACAGAGGTGGCTGGGGCTCACTGATGCACAGCATCTGCCATGGACACTGCAGGGGCAGGGGCTGTGCAGCCAAAGGAAAACCCTTGAAATGCCTTCCTGGGCTCTGTCTATGACAATACACTTCACCACAGATGCAGCAAAGACTTTCTCACCACCCTTCCTCTGGTGTTGGCATTCCTCAGCCATTCCTGTCCCCAGTCACACTGCCTCGTCGTGCCTTCTGCCAGATAACCCTGTCCTCTCTCCCCACTAATGCAGCAGGGACCCTGCTCAGGATGAAGCACACCTGCCAGGAATGCACAAGGACCTGTGTTCCTTCCCCTCTGTTCCTGTGCCTCGTTCCTCCTGCCCCAGCCTGTTTGCTCCTTTTGCTGCAGGCCTGGCAGCCCTGTTCCTGGAATGGGCATTCCCCACCCTGCCACAGCAATCCCTGGGCCCCAGTGCAGCTGGCTGGGACACACAGCTCTCCCCCTTGGCAGCAGTACAAACTGCTTCCCTCCTCTGCCCAGGCCATGGCAATTCCTCCACGGCAGTAGCAAGAGGGACACAGTGCCCATCGTGAGAGGCTCTGCTTCCCTGCTGTGGCCAAAGCCACTGCCTCTCCCCATCACAATCCACACACAGGCTGCAGTGCCCCACACACCACAGAGCAGGGCTGCCATGGCCCAGCAGCTCAGCAAGGCTGTCAGGAGCACCCATTTGCTCCCAACAGTGCAGGGAAGAGATTCAGACCCTGGCTCTCAATGAGGGTTTCCTCTGTCACACTGCGGATGTGGCATTATTCACATACAGCAGTTAAATACTGCACACCAAAGCAATGAAACCCAGGAGATCTGACTCCACACCCTAGGAAGGGCAGCATTTGTCCTGGCTACCCTGTGAAATGTCAGTACCTTTCCTAAGATGGCACAGAGAGGGAGTTTGGTGCCAACTGCACCCCTCGGCCGGCCAGTGACCAAAAGGCAGAAGACATAAGTCCATTTCCAGATGGGTGGGACTGTGGCTATCTCCCTTCAAGGCACAAGGTCCCCAAGGTACATTACTCTGAGGGAATGGGTTGCATGTCCAGAAGACATATTAGTGTGGACAGAAAAACACTGAAACAACATTCTAATCAACACAGCTCTCCCTACAGGCTCTCAGAATAACCTTGTCTTCAATAGGAAATACAGCCTGAGGAGAAGGGCACAGAGGCTGGGAATCCTGAAGAACAATTTGCCATAGATAACCTTTGTGGCCACAGCCTGCCTGAGTCATTGTACCTCTCCTCCTCTCCAGCCAGACAGGGAAAGCAGCTCTTCTCTGCTCAACAAGGCCATTGCAACGTGCTCAGAAAAAGTAGGGAATATAATGATTGAGGCTCATTCAAGAACCTTATTCAGCTTTAAACAGTGACGTACCAAGAGCATTATCTATACAAAGCCTGCATTCAAAATGGGGCTTCTGTGTTCACCTGCAGGTGCTCAGAGGACAGAATTTTATACAACTTGGAAGATGCCTTTTGCTGTCTCAGGCCTAGGTACAGGGACAACACTGAGATTTAGCAAAGAAGCTGATCTGTTCTAACAGTTGCAGACAGACCAAAATGGAACAGTCCAGCAGGTCAGGGCCTGTTTTCCATTGCTGTGGTGCCTTCAGTTTATTCTGGTATCACTCCATTTAAGCCAACACATCATTAGCATGGACACGGTGTGAGCCAGACCCTGAACATTCAAGCCAATACTCAACCCCTTACTTATTCCTCCATATGCCTCATACAAGATATAGTTCAAAGAAAAACTGCACCTTGTGCCATTCTTGGACTCCTTGGTTTGAAATGGAACTATGTCAACCTGAATTTTCTGCATAGCAAAAGTTAAGAGAGACATCAATCCTGTTCTCACTTTCAGCAAGACCAAACATGAACCCAGCTTTGTTGAGGTAACCTGCACTAATGGCAGCACAGGGTTCATCCCAAACCACACTACTTAGCCTGTCTGTCCTCATTAGCTTTTAGAGTTACTGATGAAGCAACGGGGCAGAGCTCTACAAATTTCTGCTTGGCGCCATTCAGTTACAGAAATTATGGGCAGTCTCCAGTTCAGAGACCCATGAAGTATCCTTTGGTACCCAAAAGGTATTATCTGGAAAGGAATCAAAACTCTGTTCACCAAAATATTTATATTAGCTGAGAAAGCCAAACTCTGCCAAGAAGGGAGCTGGCGAGCTTCCCTGGAGCATCTCTGCCAGTGTGTAAAACAGAGAGCAGCCCCACCTACCACAGCCCCTCTGTGCATGCCCAGGGCTGGTTTAGCTTTTAAGTACAGTGCCAACTATTTGTAAGGCCTCAAAAATCTGGAGACTTTGGAGCGCAGCAGCCGAATGAAGGACCTTGGGAACATCTCTCTTGACTCTTGGGCTGTGTACTTGAAGTAGTTCTGTGGATGTGCCAACACGTCAAACAATGCTTTTATCAGCTTCTTGTCCTAGGAAAAGGGAAGCAGATGTTATAGTCATTCCACAGAGGAGTTAGAGTCAGTATTACCAAGGTTTAATGACTGTTTAACTCTTAAAAGATTATCGGCATTTTACTTTTCAAGTGTTTCAGGGGCTTAGAAACTTAGCCAAGCAAGGCTGAAATTCAGGCCCCAGGGAAGTCACTGGCATTCCACATTAGCAGCACCAGAATTTCTTCCCTTCTCATAGATCCAAGAACAGCAAACAAGCAAACAAACCACAAAATAAACACACACATGAGCTGATATCCAGCAAAATAAAGGCATGTGCTCAACTTGCCTATGGAAGTCCCCTAACCAAGGTCAGAGAAATCCACAATGAGATTTTTTTCATCCAGAGAGGAAAATCCCTTGCTAATCTACAGGCTACAAGTAGCACCACCAAGTGCTTTCCCAATAAATTAATTTCCCTAGTAGGTCTGATCCTCCTTCAATCCCTCTGGGCAAAGGGTCCCATATCCACTGCTCTGCACAACCAGGATCTTCTGATTCACCCCATAACCCTGAAGCACCACATGTCTAGTGCACCGATTAACAGAGCAGATGCAAGGCAAGAAGCAAACTCACTCGTACCAAATAATGTCATTTCCAATCAAAACCAACACGTTTAGTGGAAGGAATGTACCTTAAGTATTTCTTGATGATTTTCAGATGCATAAAGTCTGCCATCCCGAACAATGTCTTCGATTAGTTCTTGGTAATCCTCTGTGGGAAATGCAAAAGAAAGTAACTTGCAGCTTCACTTGCTTACTCAATACCTCCCTTGGTTACACATCTAAGTCCTGCCTTCAGAAGCACAAGGGGTACTTGGCCTTCATAATTAGCAGCCAGAAAATATTCCAAACTCTTTTCTCTAAAGAAACTACAAATATTGCTTAACTATGAGAACAGTGTACCCTGCTGATCTGATCAGCATCAACCTGTCAAAAGCAAAAGAAATCATAAAGCTCCTAAGACTGGAGTGTGTACTGTAACCAAGTAACCTGCTTCAAACCAAGTGAACTGCAGGAACCTGTCAGTAAACACCCACAACCTGTTATTGACTTCTTTCTACAGAGAGAAGGAAACAAAAAAAGATGTAAGAGGAAACTTTCTTTAAAGCAACCCCCCTCATCAATCATAACTTGAAACTCTTCAAAAGGAGAGGTCCCCCTGAAAAGTTATTTATCCACTGCTGATGAAACTCTGCAGAGCACAGTGAGCACAGAGCTCTCCTTCACAATTATTCCAGTGTAAACAGAACACACAGTATCACTTATGCTGAAGTGCAAAGCCTCAGCTCCAGTTTCACACCTTGTGATTCTGACAAGGATGAGGTAAAAAATCTTTCCTCTCAAGCCTCTTTTCAATATAGATATTTTGCTATCTGGTACTGGGTCACAAATAGTAGTAGCAACATGGTAAATCATAGGCACTTGGGTTCTGTCTAATTCCCTACTGGAGTCACCTGAAGTAACTGCAAAGGCACACAAGTGCATAAAACTGAAGATTCTAGCTCTGAGCTCTGCAATTTGCAGGCCAGAGCCCAGAACCCCAGGTCTTTGCTTAGGTCTGTGGAAGACAGGAAATATGGTGGCACTTAAAAGACTGAAGTGCAATGCAGAATTCCTCAAATTAGCTTTACATGAAAACAGCCACTGGTAGTGGCTCCTAGTGACACTGCTGAGAGCACTGGGTTGTCCTGCTGCTTAAGGAGGAGAGTTCTGCACTGCTGCAGCTGCACTAGCCCACATCAGCCCAGCTGCTCACACCCACTTACCATCATATGTTACATAAGGAACTTGGAATCCTTTGGCACTGTTCCCTTCATTTGACTTGAACTGGATCCACAATCTCTTAGACCTGGAAGTGAAAGCTATAGGGCGCTCGTAGGTTTGACAGGTCTCATACGTGGTCACTGAGTTGGAAGAAGCTTCCAAAGAAAACACACAACAGGTAATTATGTGACAGTGCTTCATGTTAATGAGCAATTAGAAAAGAGGTTAAACCACCGTGACAAAAATGCTTGCTGGTGTTAAGAAAACTCAAAATGTGGCAGGCCATCAGTGGATGGAAGGCCATCACTGAGGGACTTCTTGGTCAGGAAATATTTTCCCTTTTCCTAAATAAGAGTCTACTGTTTGAAAGACGTGCCTACACTGGAAACTGAAGCTGTTTATCCACACATCAGGCACCTGTAATGACTAGCAAGCATTTCCTCTTTCCTAACCCAGGCTAGAAGTGCTTAGCATAATGTATAACTAGTTAGTTTGAACCACCCACCCCTTAGCAGTATTTCTCTCAGAGTTCTCTGACACATCATAGCCTTGTTTCACCCAAACCTATGGAGCAGCATTACCAAATAGGACTTCTCCTTTTGCCATTTAAAGAAATTTCTACTTTTCAGTAAAGGCTACATTTGGTTTATGAACACAGCAATGCCTGTGAGAATCCTGTGTTGCCCACTGAGATATGCCTCAGAGGGTATTTCAGACTCACAGCTTTTTCTCATCACCAGGTAGTCTCCACACTCGTCTTCTATGGGCAGAAATATTTCTGGAACCACGATCAGGATGCGGCGCTTTGGCGGGGGGTTGATGTTCCAAGTGCACTCAGTGTTGGCAGGGTAGTCTCCAGGATAGTTTGGTGATTCAATATATCCAGTGTAATCTCCCAGCTCACCTCCACACTGTCTGTCTGGAAAAGCAACAGGGTATGCAAGACAAGGAGAACAGAGACCACGCTACAGCTTACCATCAGGTACACGGGTGACAGACACACACCGTCCTTTTGGCATCAGGTGCAGGTACAGTTCTCCTTGCCAGCCTCTCACTTTTCTGTGTAGGTGTGTGTATACCTGTCTGTGTGTGTATATAAGTGTGTCCAGAGGTGGTTCTGAGCAGTCACCTCTCTGCCCTCCCTTCTCCCTCTTTAATTTGCCCTCAGCTTCCCACACTACAGCTACCATAAATCCAGAACAGTGGTCCTCTTTGTAATTGCCTCTTTCAAGGGTTGTTATTAAGAAGAAACAGCTACTAGAGCTATTAAGTTTTGTGAGCCAGCTTTCATTCCTCTTAACAGGAGGAAAAGAAGTCAGGGTGCTGAGACCACAAACTCTGCTATATCATGGGAGAAAAGATTCAACAGCAAGACCCCAAGCAACCCAGCACCAACTGGCAAAACACAGACATCACTTACCTTAACAAGGATGATGGAACCAGTCAGCAGAAATGGTCTCTCACAGACCTCTCACAGTAAGCCACGTGGGGTGAGATGCAGGCAGGCAGCAAAAGAGGAGCAACACCTCTGCCTTCTCTCCAACTCCCTGGAGCAAAGCTAAGTTTGGCCCTTAGGGCCGCTCTGAACATTAACGGCCCAACCTTTTTATTTGTAAGAGATCCTCAAAATCACCTTGCTACACTTACTTTTGCACTGTGTTACGTTTGTTGACCCATCAAAATCAGTAGTGGTGTTTCCAGGGCAGGAGATGCAGTAATTTTGTCCAAACTCAGGCTGGTATGTCCCAACAGCACAGCGAATGCACCGGTGAGTTGTGGTGTTATAAAAATGGCCCGGAGAACACTGAACTGGACAGTAATCAAATGCATCGTGGTTAAAGAAGTGGCAGTAACATACTACAATATGCTTTTATACATTTGTGTCAGATCTAGTACAATTTCAGAAACTGAAATGTCATATTACTAAACTATGAGGGTAACAAAACGAGGTAATTAAGCAAATTTTAGTTTATCAGATCATTTTGTTCAAGTTCAAAATTTCCAAACGCAACACTGTAGAATGGCTCCATGTAAAAGTAGCACTAAAATCATATTAATAAACTATGAGGGTAAACAAATTTTAGTTTATCAGGTCATTCTGTGCAAGTTCAAAAGATCTACTATCAAATGTAGTTTTCTATGCTGCACAGCCCCTTTTTTTCTATTCCTTTTAAGCTCTGGTTACTCCCAAGTAATTCCAGTCTTGCTGAGCTGTGGAAGTTAGCTCAGACAGTCCTTCCCTACATACTGCCCCAATCCAAATGCTTCAGATGACAAGCTCCAAATAGTTCTCACATCTGTGATTCCATGTCTCATGGGGCCTCTTCCACATGCAAATTCCTGAGCTCATCATTCCAGTTAATAGAAAAAATTCCTTTAATCTCCACTCCAATCTGAAAACTGAACCACATTTATAGACTTGCTTTTGTTCATGTTAAATAAAACTGAAATCAGTTCCGCTTATCTTGATTGAAAGTTTTAATGTGTTTTTTAGTACTTGAACTTTGCAAAATTAAGTATGAAACAACAGTATTTGTGGATTCACTGATTCCTCACTGAAGGAAAATATTAGCTATCACACTACTACCAGTAATATTAATTCTTCAACAACACTGCAAAATTCTTATTATAAGTTGCAATTCTCAATAGTAATCATATCTTAACTGAAACTAGAGAGATCTCTTAATCCAAACCACTACCAAATAATTGCATCAGGACCTTTTCTCTATCCCTTATTTCTGCTTTGCAGCAGTAGATTTTCTGTTAAGACTTTTTCTTCAGGTGATTTCTGTAAGTAATTTTCTTTTACCCATGCTTAGATAATCAGTTATAGAAAGAATTGAGGCTTTACTGAATTTCCTTGCTGCCAGGCCAGGCCAACAAGCTATGAGACTCCTGGAAGGACGGATCCTCAGAAGGACAAAGACCCTTCTCTGAACGCCCTGCTTGAGCAGCAGCAGTTACTTTTGCTTTGGAGTAAACACAGATCACCAAATAAATCTCGGCCTTACCTTTGGTCTCACAGTCCTGAAACAAGGATGCACCACTGTGCCTTGTTGTTAGGCCTCCTCCACAGGGAAAGCAGGACACTCTCCCAGCTTCAGGCTGGTACGTTCCAAGGGGACAGGGCACACAGGGCTTGAAGCCATCAGGAGAATACTCACCTGGGGAGCACTGATCTAGAAGAGGAAGAACACACATCATAGATGAAGGTGTGTTAGTGAGTCTGCACAGGACCTGCAACCCCACAGTGAAACTGCTCTCCTTCACTGGGGAAGGTGGAACCAGGCTTCCAGAACTGAATGCTAGGGCATAATAACGTCCAATGTGCACTGTAAAACAGACACTAATAACCTGTGGTGCCAGTGAGCTCCTCTAGGAGCTGGAATAGATTTCACACTTTGTTGCAAGGCCACACTGGCCACTCGGCCTGTCCAGTGTTCTTTGCTCATCTGTACAGTGCAATTATGCAGTGATCATCTCCTCTTTCTAGCTAAAGAGCTCTTGAACTCCTCCCAAATGTAATAATTAGTACTGAGCCTAAGATGCCAAAAACATACTTACTTCTCTAAGTAAAACATACATATTTCTCTGAGTATTTTATTCTTAATGTTATTGAATATTCACGTTTCATAACCATTAGCATTACTGGATTGTGTTAAAACCTCAAGCACAACAAGTACTTGTGCAAGTACAGTAAACTAAACATTATGCCTCAAAGACTTCGAAAGCAGAAATATTCTTGCCATTCCTCTGATACTGGATCTTGGATAATCATTATTTGTGCACAGGATTGCTGTGTTCTGTATGGTGCATAGAAAGCACTAATTCAATCTGACTGATTTAACTTAAACACACACCTCAATATTATCTGACAAGCCCAGCAATATTTATGAGTATCTTTGAAGAGTTCTGATTCTCAAACTTTCCACAAAAGAACTGGCTTCAGTGCCAGTATTTAATAATTACCCTGCTCTGGAAAGGCACAAAACACTGTTGCAGTTGTTCAGCTGTGCAGAAAAATTCTGTCCTTTTAAGACCTGTTACGATAATAAACTGTTAGTTTTAGTTTATAGCTCCAATAAATCACTCAGTGAATAGCTGTTTTGTTAGAAAGTTAAATTGGCCTTGGCTTCATTTCAGGATATATGACTAACAACAAGCAGGGCATTAACTACCGGTCATGATCAATGATGAAGAGTTTTGTTTATGGTTGATACACCAAGAGGAATCGTTGAGTGTGCTTCCTTAGCTTAAAAATAAAATGCAGCAGGTTAAGCAATGCTCTGTAGCTTATCAATGAAATCTTGTGAGGAAGTCTTAGCTCTTGGTTCTAACTTTTTCCACCATATATCACTTCTGCCCTCATAAGGACACACATTCATTTGCTCCCACACTTTTCAAGCCTTTCTCCATTTTATAAACATTCCTACAGAACACTCATCTCTGTACACTTTGTGCACTTCCACAAACATGGATGAATTAAGGCTTTCATTGCAGCACTCCTAATAAGGTAAGGAAAGAGCACTATTTACAATCCCATGACAAGGAAAGACAATCAAGGTTAGCAAAGGTGATTTTGAGAAGTGGCTACTGACTTCAGAAACCCAGAAGCAATGGAAAGACCTGAGCAAATCTCCTTCCCTCAAAAAACTCTATGGCTCTATAAGAAATCAATGCACCGAGTGGCCTTGCTAGAAAATATCTGATATCTGCTCTCTTCCCTTAGCTTGTCTTTTTCCATTAATTTTAATCACATTTCAAGTTGGGGGTGTTTTGGGTTTGTTTGGGGTTTTTTTTAACACTTGGGAGAGGGGGTGTGTCTGTTCTGTTTCAAACAGAAATATTGACCGTACAAATTCAAACTTAAAACTGTACTTCCGGTTTCCTGAACTTGCTCAAAGTCCAGCATAACAGTAGGGCATTATCAGAGCCCAAAGCAAACCTATCCCAGGCAGGAATCAAGCACACCACTTCTGTGGAAATGTGGCATTTGAGAACTTATCCCATCAGATCTCTCTTGACAACATTATAATCTGCATCTTACTTGCCTTGAAACCACATGTTGTAAAAAATTTAGAGCTCCCTGTGGAATACAAGTGAGTTAATCTAAGTCTTCCAGAATTATTTAGCAAAGTGCTTAATTTCTGAAAATTTTCATTGAGGAAATAAACTTAAAAAGACCTCCTCAGACATCACTGAGATCCTCAACCAGGGCCGAAGAAAAACTCTTCCATTAGATCTGAACCAATCAAGGTATTTCCTTTGGATTTTCCTAAAAGGTGGTGACAACAGAAAGAAAAAAGGCAAACTAGCTGCCACTGCTGCACTACAGTAATAGGGTGTCCAAAATGAGCTGAAGAAAGCTCTGACTTCTGAGACACACCAAATACTTCAAGCTTTGATAGATCTGATGTGTGTATGAGAAAAGAGGTCAGTACATCCAGATACAGATTTAGCTATTTACAGCCTAAAAAATACTCAACATTCAATGCAAATATTAGAATTACTGCATGTGATGTTCAAGTTTCAATGCCTCAAGCTCTCAAATAGATCAGATTCTTCACATGACTACATCAAATCAAGCTTTTCAGAGTGGTACAAGCGTCCAGACAATTTCATTCACAAACACATTCCCTGTAAACTGCTTTCCGTTCCTCCTCATCTTCCACCTAGAATTGTTTCAAACCCAGGCCACTCATCCAGCCTCACTGGAGCACAGAGCAGGGGTAATGAGGAAAGCCTGTTAGAAGCTCACTGCATTCACCAGGGCCCAATTTAGCATAATAAACAGACTTCGTGTTAGATTCAATTATAGTAACACTAATAATAGGGACATTATTTCAACACAGAAATCATCCCACAAAAATCCCACCAAAAAATAGGATTGTGCATAAAATTAGGATGAACCTTCTCTTAAAAAAAAAGCTCAACAAAATTAACAAAAACCAAAAATCCACAAGAAACACATCTGAGAAGTTCAACTTTTCCTGGTCTTTGCTTAAATAAAACAAATACAGAAATTTATGACCTTCATTTTGCAAAACTAGAAACTGTATGGTCCCACCTGTCACATGGGAAATACCCAGTCAAAACTAGAACTGAAGATTTGCAAATAATGACATTAAATGACAATTCCACTGGCTGGTTTCGCTCTTTTTTCAGAAACTTGATTGTTTTTCTCCAAATGAACAAAAGAACCAATTGCCTCTAGTAGACTTCATTTCTGCAGCCACAGTCTTTGTTTATCTTCAACACCCATTAAAAACCTGGTCTTGAGTCTCATGCAGCTGTTTTAAAGAAAAAAGGAAAAAGTGAAAGCTTTTCTGATGCAAAAACAAGAAGAAAAGGGGGGTGAGGGGAGAGAGGGGCCCACAGGGAACCAGGATTAACAGTTACAAAGACATTTAAAGGCTCTTCCCCTCTTTTCAACACATTAGCCTTTGAGCATTTGCTCCTATAGACAAACTCTGTAGTATCTCAGGGGCTGAGAAGGTGAACCTCATAAAGGAGGTCATGATCCACCAATTCACCATTTTCTTAAGAATGATGCCTTGACTTTATAAGGAAAATCACCAACAAGTGATGCAAATGGATTCTGAAGCGGCATCCTTTACGTTATTGTGTTTTATCGGGTCACACATTTAGGTCACATGAGATGGCTATGCATTCTAAGGATTTATGTCTTAAATCTCTGATTGTCAGAGCAAGAAGGTTAGCAAAAAAAAATAGCATCCTTTTTTCCTCATTTTATTCTTGTTGGATTTTTCATAAAATTGTAAAAAAAAAAAGCAATACAGTTCTCTGTTGTGTAACACAACTATTAATTATAACAACTGCAAAGGCAGGCAGCACTTTGCTTTTCCCTTTAAATCTCTCTGTCATATTTTTATAATGCCAGTATCTCATCACATACAAACTTTCGAGATGTGGTGAAATGTTTGGATGAAATGTTAATACCTTATTTGCATCCTCTCAGCTAAGGGGACAAAACTGCTGAATGCTGAGCAATGAAGTGCACTGACACCTCCCACAAAAAATGAATCTGCTCTTCATTTACATCAGAGCAGTGCCTGTGCAGTGCTGCTCATGCCTGGTGTTCTCTGAAGTAACAGCTCTTTGGATGAATCCACTTGTAACTACTGTGGAGCCAGGACATGCTGTCAATGTCCTTTTTTGCAGCAATTTCAGGGAATGGTAATTCTCATTGCCTCCTTCCACCAATTAAAGTATTGGTGTGTCCAAGACACACAAAAAAATCCCAAACCGAACAGGCAAGGTGTACTTTTGACTCCATGGGATGTGATCAAGGTGTGACATTGTTTTAAGCAATGGAAAAGCAGCTAAATTACTTGCTGTTTGAACTTATTTTCTTTCAGTATGGAAGTTTCTGGTAAATCAGTTTCAGAAAAGGAATTGTTAGTATTTAAACAGTTGGTCTTTGGCTGTTAAATCTGTCTGAAGTCAAGCTCATACTGGAGAATGACCACTTGTAGCCAGGCTAGTGAGTGAAACTGCACTCTGGCCAAGACAAATCATCTCCTCTCAAGGAAACATGTAGGATTTCCAACATTCTCAGAGGGTTCACATGCAGTCTTGATGCGCTGACATCCCAAAATGGATGGTTTTTACCTTAAGATTTACTCCAGTGCAGAAAGATCACACTTCTGCTAAGAGAATCCAGTTCTCTGGGAAGGTTGATAAAAGCTCCACTTTGCTATATGCATTTCTTGTGTTATCCTTAATTAGAGACCTGTCAGTGGTTGGTGCTTGGAAGCCATTCACAGGACTTAATGGAATTAACCAAAATGAGGCAATGCTGAATGAGTTTACCATTGATACGGAGGTCAACCTAACAAGGCAGGAAAATGCAACACTGGAACCTCTAAAGCATCAGGAAATACCAAACAGAACTGTACATTAAACAGCAAAGTTGAAATAAACTACACTATCCCTTAGAAGCAGCAGTGAATTCCCTTTTACCATCCAGAGCTGTTTAAACAACAGCAAACATACACGTGGAACCATCCAGCATATTAAGAAAGATAAAATTCCTTGGAAATCATATCTAATCTGTTCCTGGTGCATTTCTGAAGTTTTTCTTCTGTGCTGTGCCCCATTGAAGACAGTAGGAGTTAAGACAGGAGAATCAGGTTTAGCACTACCTCACCAAAAGCATGAAACCAAAGGAGATTTATCTTGCTGCTGCAGCTGCAGGCCAGTTACCCAACACAAAAGCTGTCAGAGTAGGAGCTGGCCTTTCCCTCTCACACTGCTCGGATATAAATAATGTTTCAGACAGTGCTGTGCCAGGAGAATTCTACCACAGGAAGAAGACCAGTACATGACCATCTGGACAAATAAAAGTGTATCTAACCTAGCTATACTGCAAGTATTTGAAAACAGTTAAGTAAAACTTGCATTTCAGTCAATAACTGAATCAAAAAAAGACTTGTAAGTCCCTTTAACTTACTTTGTTCCCTCCCTGCTTCCTACTCCTCTGGCCAGACTGAGCAAAATCCTTCTGCCAATGTCCTTTGCTGTCCAGAGACCACATCCAGCACCTGCACTGAATCCATCTGCTGACCTAGTATCTCTTGCTATGGAGTCACTTTCTCCCCAGAACATTAGCATGTCTAGGTAAGCAAGGCCCCAATCCTGTCCAGAAGCTCCCAAGCAGCTCTGCAAAACAATCAGATCAAAACAAAACAAAACAAAAACCACACCACCCTCTCCCACACAAATCCTTGAGCTAGCTTCTTGCCTTTCTTCACACTGTTCCCACTCCATTCTTTTCTCCCCAGTCTATTTCTTAGCTCCTTCTGACTGGCAGTCCAAGCAGCAGCACCAGCCCCTAGTCCCACCTTAATCATTCACCCTGGGACAATCAGCTTTTTCTAAGGAAATGAGGCGTACGTAACAACACTGCCTCTGTGTGCACTTTTATATCCTCTCAGCAACTACTGAACTGTCTGCCCAGCTTCCAGCAGCCTGACAAGTGATGCAGAGACGTTTCAAAGATACTATTTTTCTGTACATTTAATGTAAATACGCAGGGAACATGCAAGTGGAAGGAGAGAGACCATCTTAACACTCGTGCAAGTGAAAGACTGTAGTGCGAGTTCCACCTCCTGTTTGATCTCAGCAAATCTGCACAAGGATATGGTCTGAATAATTCAGCTGAAGAAAGGAAGGCTTGTTCAGTGATTGCACCTTGTTAGGCACAAGCAAATCAAACCATCAGGCACAAGACCCACAGAGTCATTCCACTGCTCACAGCAGCACCTGTTAAGATGTCCAGAACAAACTGTGATACCAATTCAGCAACAGAAGAGACTTGACTTTTACAAATTGTTCTTCAAAACCTTTGTCTTCATATGCTCAGTGATTCTGTTTTAACCATGGACAGGATGTTTGTGCTCACCACACCAAAGAGTTTTCCAGGCAAGCATTCCCCAAAAGCCTCCTTTCTCTCTGAACTAGCACAGAAATGCCAGGTATGCTTCTCATTTGTATTGAGACATTTAACTGGTTCTGCAGCTACCTAAAAAAAACTGTGTTTCTTCGTTGTTCCAATTTCTAATTGTAATTCACATTGCCTTCTCCACCTGCATTTTTAGCTTACTCATTGCTGCTTTTTCCAGATGAAATCACAAACATCTTCAGAGTCATACTGTGATCTGTACAATTGGACTGAGAAAGATTTTTTCAATCTCCCTCCAGCATCCAACACAATAGCTTGAAAACATCCATGTAAACTTATCTTGGTGAACTTTCCAAAATTTTTTAGACTTATTGCAATGTTACAAGAACAAAAAAAGAAAACTTACAGCTTTTCCTGACAGATTTCCTGAGTAATTCCCTGCTTGCTTGCACAGATGTTTTAAACAATTTTTCTGTTCTAGGAATCCAAGTTTTTCTAGAGTTAGCAAAACTGGATTGGAAAATCTATTCTTAGGCCAAATGCTGCTGCTGGAAGAGGTACTAATTCAATGTGACAAGCATTTTAAAGGCTTGCTGATTCACAATCCACCTACATGCTGCCCACCCCATGCAGCCTGAATTAGCCGTCATGGTTGTTAGGCCCCTGTTAAGATGCAACATCTGACCCCTCTCCTTAACTTTTGTGCTTCGGAAACATTTCCTATGGATTGCATTATGGTGGTGCCCTCCAGTGCCATGATAATTAAGACTTTTCTCAGTACTGCCTTATAAACCCCCTATTCTCCACAAATTTGTAATTCTGTCATGAAGATTCCCTGGGAGTCTGAGCTTAATCAGCAAAGCAAATGTGACTGTACCAAATTCTGCTCAGCCTTTTCTTTGGGACAAGGGAGAGATGAGATGTGCACAAGCTCAGAAACACAGCGTTACACTGAATATTAAGCGTAGTCTTAAAAGTAACACTGGTGATGTCCAGGCCATTGGTGCCTGATCTCATTCTCATAATTTCCACCTTTGGGATTACACTGCAGCCTGTACATCAGCTATAGCAAGGTGCAGAGCACTGAGCCCTTATTCTACGCTGTAACACAGTGATTGTCAGCCATAAACACAGAGGGAGACACATTTGAGTAGCACTAACAGCAACTCCCACCTCTGCACACACAGCTCTCCTCTCTCCTGGACAAGCAAACCGTGACCCCTCCGAGCTCCCCAGGCCTGAGCAGGACAGGCAAACACACGTGTGATGCTTCGCTCCTAACCCACACGGAACTCACCACATCTGCTACCCGGGTGCATCTGCCCCACACCACAAGCCTGCTGTGGCTCTGATGGCTTGAGAGACTTCCTGGCCACCTCGTGGTCCGTGCCAGAGACGCGGACGCGGAACTGGTCCCTGCTGACCGTCTTCCGTAAGGTGCGGATGGTTTTACGGAACCTCTTCTCCGTCTTCTTGCGGGCACAGCGCACATCACATGTGTCTGGAAAGCATCGGGGTGAAAGCTGCTCTAAGTGACCATGCACAAAAAAACCACCCAATTCAAAACACCAACCAACTCGAATCACTGAGAAAGCAACTTCTGGGAACAAGTCTGAAATCCTTAGGGAAAAAATCACTAGGCAGCCTTTTGATCTTTGAAACTATCCCCATCCCTCACTCTTTCTGACGGAGTAAAATTAATTTTCAAAACAGGAGATACTTTTTATCATCATTTTGCATACAGACAGAAGTGAAAAATACAGAAATCAAGGAGCAAACGGCAAGAAGCTTCAAACCGCACCTGGGATTATTTTCCAACCAACCTGTCACCTCCTTCTGGCTTGTTTCGAGCTCAAAGTCTGCCGTGATAAAAATTTCTCTAGTTGCTGTCAGTCTACTGAGGGTCCCATGGGCTTTCTTGCCAGAGCTGCATGTTAGGTTTACATAGTGGAAGCTCTCCATTACTGAGTTATGTCTCTCTGTATGAACAAAATCAAAGGAAGCAAAAGCTTGGCCAGCTCTGTTATTGAACATTCACCAGCACTCAGAGTGTGTGTCATCATGAAGGGTTAAAGAAGAGCAAACCATCACCTCCACATGCCAATAAGCAAACAGTTTGGCCAGTTTCTCACCTGGTGCACCCTCACACAGAATCATGCCCATTTTCATGGCTTCAGTGAGAAGATGAGGTTTAGTTAAAGAAAACACCCAGAAGAAGCTCTGGTACTGGAGTACATAACTTGTCACTGAGCAACTAGTGCAGCGTCTCACTGTTACTCTGCTAAGGACAAATGCTTACACATGCTGATTTATCATATTGTTTAATGACTCCTTTTCCCATTTTTTCTTTTTTTTAAGTACTCCTCCTCATTTTCTGCTGACTTTTTAAATTCCCAGGCTACACTTTCTGCTTTGGAACAGATGGAAGACCTGACTTTGCTGCATCCATCTGGGGCTTCTGAAGTATAACAAGAGGAAAGAGGAATAACCCATTGACAGTAGAGGCAGCATAAAAGGTCAGGAGATTCTTCAACGAGGCATCAAACAGTAAGGAGCAGGTGAGTAAGGAAAGAACAGAAGGATGAAAAGAGGAAGGAAAGGAACAAATCAAAAGAACAAAAAGAATGGTTGATTGTGTTGAGAATTTATTAGCAGTGTTACAAACAAAAAAAAGGACAGGGGCTTTCCTAGCAAGGCTGTAAGGATGCCATAAGGAAATACTGTGACCTGAAGTAACTATTGCAAGAATCATGGCTGGAAGGAGTGTGATTCATGAGGTCAGTGAAGAACAGAAAGCCTACAGTCCTCCATGTTTTGCTTATGGTCTTCTTCACGTCTGGAAAGCACTCAACCCCTGAGCTATGGCTCTAACCTGCTTACCTGCATTTTTATATTCATACCTGGTATCATCTGTTCCAGACCTTCTTGAAACATCTCAGTCTTTTTCAAACTACATTTTCCTTCATTTAATTTAAAGGTTACGCTTATCTTGATGGCTGAAGCATCTTCAGGAAGAAACAATGACATGTTATTTTAAAAAGAGGAGTAGAAAATTTAGATAACCCTAATGTCACATCATAATGGTGACAACAAAAAAATGTGCTGATATGAAGTGATCATCACAGAGCATCTAATGAGATGCCAGAAGCCTCCTGCTGTGAAGGTGGTTCACAGCTGAAATTAGAATGAAGTGTAGTACATTTTCTTAGAACAAAAAAAAAAAACCAAAAAGGATAGAGGAAAATAAGACCAGATCTACTACTAGGTAAATCACATAATGGCAAGCTGAAACCAAAGGAGATACTCCAAATCATTTCAAAAAGTAGTTTATGTCCATAGCTGTAAATGCTTTCTAAACTTTACTGTCCTACAGCTCAACCTAAACATATTGTATCTTGCCAACACTGTCCAGTTGGGATGATGAAAAGAAGACAGGACTCCTGGTCTAGCTGTTTATTTCATTACTGATCTTTCTTTATTTTTAAGTCTCAGTTTGAATGATACTGATGAAGCAGCATAAGGGGAAATTTCTGCTCTAATCACAAACTACAATCATGAGGAAGAAAAAACAGAGGGAAATGGAGAGGCAAAACAGAAAGTCAACAAAAATACCTTTCTTTCACAGTTACCAATGAAAATAAATCAAACTATGTAACAGCAAATGTGGTGATTACCCAGCCAGCTGGAAGCATTTGCATTTTGCTGCTTTTTCTTAAGTTGAGATGACCTGCCACAGGTGAGGGTGTAGGCATCTTGTGTTCCTAACAGACAGACAGACAGTAAAGACACAGGCACAGTGCACACAATGAGGATTCCTGTAGTATAAAAGACATTTTAAATTTACTGATCAGCATCATAATACAATGTTGTTCATAGAATACTCCACATTAGAACTTGTCTCTTCCTAAGCTGTTTAAAGGATTCAGGAGGAAAACCAGCACCTGTGCCATAAGCAGCGGCCGAGTCCGCACGCCGTGCCCTGTGGGATGGAGGGGCTGCGTGGGCAAAATCTCACACCCCACACAGGGCTGGAATGCCTTTGCCCCATTCAGCACTGCCTCTCAGGGCTAATTAAGGAATGGCCCAGGGAGCACAGAGAATTCTGCCCTGTCCTCCCCACCTTCAAAAAGTCACTTGTTGCAAGAAGGGAGCCTGAGGGTAGAGTGGTTATAAAAGACAAGAGAAGAGAAGCTTTCCTGCAGCCTGTCAGGGATACAGCCCTTTATTATCTGCAGTGAAAGAGGGAAGATCCCTCTTGATTGACTACTTCTTGGGGCTTCCATGAGAGTCAGGAGGTTTGCCACTCTTACACTCTGTACAGAATCACATGCTTGGTTTTGTTAGTTTGGACTTACCAGAGAATACCTGGACATCTGGAGAGCAGCTCAAAAAGCATCTATCACTCCCACCACTCTTAATGCAGTGCAGCAATACCTTGGGTGACATATTATCAGGCAAGGAACCTTTTGTCTCTAAATAAGATAAAACAAACACTCACAGAATTAAAGCATCTACCTTCACCCCACTAATAAACCAACATGCAGCTGCTTTTGTAGCTGGCACCCGAGAGCACTCGTGCAATTAATACGCTGTTCAGACAGAAAATTAAAGCAAAATAAATTCACACCACAAAAGCCATTTCCTTTATCATGAGCAAACCTTCTCATGCAGAGGAACAAAAGGAAATAGGAGAATGAGCTAGATAAAAGCACAGGAAAGAAAGCATCAAAATCCCTCAAAGTATCTCCTGTTTTTGGGATTGGTTTCTCATTTGTTTTTACAAGTTCCAACATCACTACCACCGTGCCTTGCTGACAAGTAAAGTGGAATACTGGGAACAATGACTCACACCACTAAACTGGACAGACCATCAAATTTGACTGTAACCATATGGCCATCAGACACATCAGGAGTAGAAATGTATTTACTAGACACCTTACCAACACAGTCCTTTTTATTCCAGTGTAACTTGTAGTTAGAGTGACACAGGCATTCATAGTCTCCCGGCGTGTTCACACACAGCTGTTGGCAACCACCATTGTTGATGCTACATTCATTAATATCTAGAGAAGAAAGTTAAAAATACTTTAAAAAGTTACTCTTCCCAAAGTTTTGCACTCTAGCTCCATTAGGTAAACATGGACACAAATGCTGCTTAGGAGGGTTTGGAAAAGACTTCAGGAATGCTACCTGAACACTTACCTTGAAATAGTTCTACATGGAAATCCTTTGATAAACATCAAAATAGACCAAATAGTTGTGAAGGGTACTTAAACCTCAGTTAAACAATATCCAGCATCAGCAATAAGGTAACAAGTTAATTCTAAAAAAAGGAGGTCAAATCAAATCTGCAGGTCACTCTATCTGATTAATTAATATTTCTAATTTAAAATAAAGATAGAGAACGTGGACTCAACTGATCAATCCTCCAGAGTGGTTCGATAGATACAACTACTGTGAAGCACTGTTTGCCTCTGTGGACAAACACCACCATTGTGTCCCCACTGTCTCCTTTGGCCAATTATCCAATTCTGGGGCCTTGTCCCACCCAATAAATGCCAATAGGAGGAGAAGTTACTGACAACACAACACACTGCCTCTGGTGCAAACCTGCATGCTGATGCACAATGTACCATTCACCAGTGCTGTATCCCAGGGGTCAATACTGGGGCCAAAACTATTTATCCTCTTCATTAAACCGGGATGATGGGACAAGAGTTCACCCTCAGCAAGTTTGGGGATGATACAAAACTGGAAGGAGTGGCTGATACACCAGATGGCTGTGCCACTATTCAGGGGGACCTTGACTGCCTGGAGAAATGGGTCAATAGGAATCTCATGAATTTCAACAAAGGGAAATGCAAAGGTCTCTGTCTTTGCTGCTCAGATCCACCCCGAGGAGTGAATCACTTCTCTCCTGTAGCTTTATGGCAATTGTACATAAACTGAGAAAGCTGCCACCAAGAAACCTCTTGCAAATCCCATAAAGGTAGTGCACCTGAAGGTTCCTAATTCCACATACAGTTATCTCAATGGTAGTAACAAGTTTTTGCTTTCCTCAAACATTTGTTTCCCCCTCTAAATACCCTCTAAATAACAATTTGTTAGAAAACACTGTGAAACACATTACAAAACCAATCTGATTTTGAGGGAAAAATATGCTCTTAAAATAACTGGAAAAGCAGGGGTAGGAATGAGCAGCAGGGGAATAAAGGAGAAAGAAGGGAACACAAGCTGGTACTCCTGCCTAAAATACTACAAAATCAGCTCAAATCTTTGGTTTACACTGATCTTTTGTTAGGATGCTCCATGCAACAGCAACCTATTATCTCCAGCACTTACTGACTTCTTCCATAGAGGTCATAAGGTGTATACTCAGTATCTTACCAGCTTTGACCAGCCTGTAATTGCCAGTCAATGAAGGACCTACTATAGCAGAAGGATTAACATTTTCTGCACAGGAGTATGATAAGAAAAGGCCAGTTAGCAGCCAACAGCAAAAGTACAGTTCCTTTCCTTCACTGGTGGCCAAAAGAAATTGAATTAATGAGAACAGTCTTCTTTTAGCAAGTAGAGAACACATGAACAGTGTTATTCCTTATCCAGACAAGTTCCTCTGTCCATCAGGATAAAACACAATGATGTTGCAGCCCTGGAATAATCTTTGCAGACTTTTTAGAGGCAGAGAGTAGAACAGAACAGGCACACAGAGATCTCTGAATTGTTATCTCCAAGTTCAACTGTGCTTATTCTGCCTCAGGAATAAATAGGTCTTACTCAGAATTAAGTCAGCTTTGGAGTCAGAAAGGTCTTGTGGGAGTCAGGAAGGTCTTGCCTAGAGCTTATATAAAACAAGTTTAATTCCATTTAGTGTTATTCATGTTTCCAGTTATTCATGTTTCCACATGTTAATTCTGGGAATTTGACACACAAATATTCACATTTGACACACGTCGACTTTCTAAGAACAACTTTCCCTTTCCTTGAAATGCTCTTGTAGGAAAGACATAAAAGATTTAACAGTATTAATCTTGGCCAATGTAACGTGGTACTACATCAGCTAAATTCCAACCTACATAACATGAGGATCTGACATTTGCACAACAGCAACCTGCAGCACCATCCTTTTCAAAGCCATTCAGAGCTTCCTGTTCTCCAAGTCCTACTCCACTGACTTTTCATTGAAGTCAATGGCACTTCAGCATGTAAAAATTGTATTGAATTATGGCTTCCATATCCAAGTGCAAAACCCTTCCGTTTGTCCTAACAGTTACAGGTGCTTTCTGCAGACATGGTGTGAAGAAAGCACCTGAGCAAAGACAGAAATAAGCAGCATTATTCTCTGCTTTGGCTGTGTCTCATTATCACAGCACAGAGTAAAATTTACCCTGTAGGCCTCCTGAATACACCTGGGCTTGTGTCTTGCAGGGACACTAAGCAGACCTGTGAGAACAACCTTCTGTCAGGACAGCCTGTGGTGTGTCTGTAACTCACCTCCACAACGTGTGAAGCCATAGAGGGCATATCCTTTGTTACAAGTGCACTGGAAGGTGCCGGGGTGATTGATGCACGTGTGGTCGCACGCCCGCTCGAAGGAGCATTCATCAATGTCTGCAAGGTTTAAAGGGAGGCATCAGAACCTCTCAGGGAGCCCTGAGGAGCCAACAAAGTTGGATGTGCAGATTTATGTGAACTAAGCAGATTCTTTCAAAGCCCATAATGTAACACAATGAAACGACAACTATTAAAAGAGCACTTAGTTTGCCAAACAAGCTTTTTCCTGGCAAGCACAAAAATTGCTGTTACATTCTTACAATTATGTTTAAAACAAATTATTTCTCTTCTATGGGAGAAGAAAACTGCTGACAAAACTCTTAGTTCATTATGATAACTCTACACAGAAAAGAAGTCTGCAAAGGAAAGCACTGCCTTTGTTTTTTCTCCCTAAATTAAACTCTGTATGATTATACAGTGCCTGATTCAAACCTGCTGAAAATCATCATGTTCTCTGAGCATGAGCATTCATTATACCATCAAAAGTACCTAAAATTTCTGTGCCAGTGCATTTTGCATGCCAGGTAAGAGTGTTGGAAGACACAAAAAAAGTTCACATCAACTTCATTGACACATTTCATCAATCTTTTTCCCTGGGCTTTGGCATGCTTCAAGATACCACTTTTGAAACAGTCTAGGGAAAGTAACAGAAGTGACAGAGACAAAAGGGAGATGCAAGTCTTCAAAATACATTCATAAACAGTTTTCATTAAAAAACCCCACACAAACTATTTTGAAAATTGGATGCTAATATAGTAAGCTTGTTTCATATAAACACTAGAACTTCTTCTTCTGATTTATAAAGGATAAGAATGCACCAAAAATCCAGGTGAAAATTATTTTCTGTTGGTCAGTTCAGCTTTCTGAAATTCACCTTTAATGTCAGGTGGTTGCCTAGGAAGTGGCATAATTCACCATTTGGCTGACTGACCTCACAATTTTTCATTCTACAGCTTTTCCACAACCACAGACCATTCTGATCTCCACATTTTTTATGCATTTAAGCAGATTAAATAGGATTGCCAACTCTATACGTACAAACCATTGTACAGCAAAGCAAATGTGCTTTCTAAGTCTCATGGGAGAAATCAACACCATCCTCAAAATCAAATGCTCCCTGGTGTTTTAGGGAACAGAGATTCCAGTCTGTCTACAGACCTATGACTTCACAGATCACATTATATCCTTTTCCTTTAATAATGAGTTCATGGCAACTAAATATCCTATTAAGAAAAAACAGTTTCACTGCAATGGTGAATCAGTAAGATGGAGAGAGAGAAATTGTCTAATTTTCCCTGTAAATTATTTTAGGATCATTAAGGCGGGGTAAGCATTAACCTCATAGAGAGGTTTTTAATATGATGCTGTCTCTGTCCCTTCCAGATAACAGCTCACTGTGCCATTAAACATATCTCTTACAATAGCATCAAGCCAACTGTATTAACTCAACAGCTGCTTCAGAAGAAAAAAGTCCAAACTGAGGAATGGAAATTATTCTGGAGTCCATTATCACTTCATCATTGCAGTAGATGTCCAAGCCACGTTGCCGTGTCCTACTTTTGTTCTACCATTGTCTCTTCAGTGCACATACCTTGACAGGACTTCTCATCTGTTAATAATTTAAATCCTTTTCTGCAGCTGCAATCAAAACTGCCAACAGTGTTTTTACAGAAATGATCACAGCCTCCGTTGTTGGACTGGCATTCATCAATATCTGTAACAAAAAAAAGGCTTCAGCAAATAAACACAGTGCACTCAGCATACTTCCACTGCCAGATCCAGGAAACAGTCACGTCCAGTCAGTTAGAGAAGCCCAGAAACAAAGTCCAGTGACACTACCACAAATTGTAGGGAAGATCAGACCCAGCTCTTACGTATGATCCAGCCCATTCAGCCCCAGGACAATGTTATTTGCTCTCCTTTCATATATTGCTGTCAGTTGCATTTGGGTAACGTACTCATAAAAGACCATTCCCTGTGTTCTGTTTGGAAATGCTGTGACTCCAATGCTGTCTAAGATGTTTTAGTGTTTTAAACATTCTCCCCATTTCCTCTTCACAAGCCCTGCAGAAATCTCAGACAGAGACTTTCTGAGCTACCCTGTCCTTTTCGTGCCAATATTAGAATGAGGCCTTTATCTAATATTAATTGACTCAGGCCTGGGGATTTCATCATTTTTGCTTAGCAGAACAGTCTTAACATTCAATTACTGGAAAAGTAATATATACAACCTAACTGTGCCTTTGCTCCTTGCCAGTACTTTCATTAGAGCTGCTTGGACCAGTACATATTTATAAAACACATCCCTGTTTACACACTGATCTTTACTTACAACTGCTCTAATACCCAGCTGACTGTGGCTAATACAGCAGACTATTGGACTGTGATACCTGCAAACACCTACACACCTACCTCTGCCAGTACTGAACCTCTGCCTGACCACAGGGCTGCATTAGCTCTGCCAGACCTCTCCTGTGAAAAACGAGGCACTAGAGGTGGAAGTGGCAAGGGGGAGGGCAGAGCAGAAGAGATTCTCTGCACATGCTACACCTGCTGTGATGGAAACCACAGCCTCTACCCCTGTGCAGTCCTCCCTTCAGACAGATTACAGACACCGGCTTTCCTCTGGGCACTGGGCTGCCTTCTGTGGGAGATGAATACCTTAGACCAAGTGTCCACGAGTACAAAACCCACCTTTGCATGTCTTGCCATCAAACTGGAGCGTGAATCCAACGGGACAGCTGCAGTGGACGCCGGTGGATGTGTCCTTGCAGGTGCGATCGCAGCCGCCGTTGTTCACTGCACACGTTTCTGGCCAACGAGATGAAGCTGAGGTTTGCTCAGGAATGTTATAATGGTATCAAGAAACACCACTGGGATGCAAGGCACAGTTCCACACATTTAACTTTGTGCACACAAGCAACTGCTAAATACATGTGTTGGCAAAATCCCTGCCTCAGCTATTTCCAGGTTCTTTGTGGAGACTCTACAAACCAAAATGCTGTCTTCTGGGTATTCTTATCCTTAAACAGAAGTCCTCACTCCTTGATGATGAACCTGTTACTGTCAGTCTGTTTCCTTATGCCCACACTCAGTCCTGGCCTATCCTCTGACACTTCCTACCAATGAGACACCTGGTTACACTCAGCACTACTAAACCAGTTTTCTTAAATCCTTTCCATGTTACCTGTGCTCCCAGTCATAGTGGATTACACTGAGTGTTCCTTCAGCCTGGTAACCCAAGTGCCACTTCAACCAAAGTTTGCTCTTCTAACTTCCCCTCTGCAAACTCTGTCTAAACCTCACCAAACCTTTCTAGTGAACATTCCTAAAACTCAGTTCTTCACATCCAACCGAGCAAAATAACTCACTCTTGTGCATTCATGCTCTTGTCATCAGTCTAACCACCTCAGTCAGCCTAACAACCTTTTCACTGGCTGGAAAAATGCAATTTTACATAGCATGTATCGACTGAGACAGCTGCAACGAACATTTTTTATGTCTGCTCTTTGAAATCTTCTTTCTAGCTCTGTATCCTAGATTTCTGCAGCATCAAGCATATGCTACTTATTGTCAAGTTTTGAGAGCTTTCCTGGTTTATTCCCTCCCAGTCTCTCATCTCACATTCAATATTGGCAGGCTGTGTCCAACCTCCAAGAGAAGACAGTGTATTTTCTTTCTTCCACTTTCCACAGAAATATCTTCTTTTTGAAAATAAGGCTATTCATTTAGATGTCTGAACATTATGGAATAATATTATTTCCTTAAGAGGGAGTGAATCATCTCAGGCAGAATTTAGCCCAGAGCTGAAGGTTACAAAAAAATAAACAAAACAGCAACCAATTCTTCAATCTAAAACTAAACAGCAGAACTATTTGGGATCAGCACTTTTACCCATAAGCAACCGTCGCTTCACTCTCTTGTCCACATCAGCTGCTGCTGTGGTGTTTCCCTCAGAAATTTCAACAGCAGCCTCTTCCCTCTCTGTAAGGAACATGAAGAAAGCAAATGAGTAGAGGTGCCCTGACCAGAACCCTCATCTGACATCCAACACACACACATGCAAACAGCTGCATCGCACGCTGCATCAGACACAGTCGGAACTGACCAGGCAGAAATAAATTATTTTTAAGGAGCAAGTAATAATAAAAACCATGAAGATCCTTCAGTCAAAACCATAGGAATACTTTGTTTCATGGCTTCCTTACAAGTCATGTTTGTTTCAGTATCCCTAACAAAACAAAAGATGTGCTACAGATGTAGCAAACAGCAACAAGATGAAAGGACTAATTGAACTGTCATGAACTGTTCTGCTAAGAGTGCACTGTCATCATCTATCATGGACTAATTACAAGGACCAGCCAGTTATGCCTGAGCATTTGATCTCAATCAACAGACAACAAACTCTTCCAGAGACTGGAAGACTTTATAAATCTGAAGTGCATTCTTTATTGGATAACTGCCTTGCCAAAATTATACATTAATTGGTCTCAGAGTTCCAGCTTTAACAGACGTACTCCTTGGTTACACTCTCTGGCTCATGCTACAGAAGACACTGAACCTAAAATATCCTATGGGGAAGGAAGCCTTCTTTGATTAGTGACAGGCCTTGTGTTTTACAGGGACCAGTGATAATTACATGTTGCAATAGTATTAGGTAGCTACATATAGGGAAACATGTTACCTGGACCCACTCACCAACTCATTCATGCACTAGCAGGTTTCTTAGTTTTGAATTCCTTGACACTTTCTAGCCATACAATTATGAGGAGAACCAGTCAAGCAGACACAGCAACACCACACTGCCCTAGAGCTGGCCATCAACAGAAAGCTACTTCCCTCCACTGCATACTGACCCAGGCAGGTTTTCCCATCCGCGTGCATGATGTACTTGGGGTGACATCCACAGACAGGCCCATTATCTGCATCATCACATGTATGTTGGCAGCCCCCATTTCCGTGGTTACATGTTACTAGGAAGAAAATACATGTCACATCTCACAAGTACTTCCAGCATCTTTGAAAGACAGTGTGCAATTCTGTTGCCATTTGAGCATCCAATACACCTTCCTAACGTGCCCCTTTCCTGAAGGACTCTGTGAGCCTGAAACACTGCAGAGCTCTCTTGTGGAGCTGCACTTCCCATCATTATGAGTGATGCCACAACTCCCAAACTGCAGACACTATAGCAATTAATAGAGTGGTGTGACAGTGTCCAGAAAAGGTTCTAGCTTAATTCAAATGCACACAGTCCAGCTGTGCCATCCCACTTCAGCTATAACACACCAAATCCCATAACACTGCAAACAGAACACTGTTTGTTCACTTTGGGAAACCATAAGCACATGCAGAATGTTGCATACAAATGCAGCTCCTCTGGTTCTTGGACAGCTCAAATCCTGGTCGGCATTCACAGGCAACTCCTCCTTTGGGCGTTTCTCTGCAGATGTGGGCACAGCCATGATCTTTGTTCATGCAGCTCATGCCTTCTGCAAAACAGGAAAGGTGCAAGAGCATTAGCATCCTTAGCATCTCTGTGTGCAGGCCACAAAGCCAGTTCAATACACACAGACTACAGCCTGCTACTTCTGGGAAGACTCTACAGGGTCAGGACAAGAAGCTTCAGATTACAGACAGGAAAGGCAGGAAGTTCAGTCCTGGCCCCAAGGTTTCTTCTTCTCAGATCTTTTCTGTGCCCATATTCTTTGACTTCAAGGTCAAAGAGCAACATCTGTAGATTTGTACAGCACCTGCATTCTTATCCAATGCCCTCACTTTATACCGGTGTTCATAAAACTTCCTCATTTCTTTTATAAAAGTTGCAAGGTCCTGGCAGGATCCAAATCTTGTTTCTCCGCTTAAAAAAGCAGCCATCAGATACAGGATGATTAGGACAACAGCCACGAGAGTCATCCCAATTTCAATTGCTGGCCTACCAAGCAGATTCCCAAAGCCATAACCTATCCCTGTAGTGACTAAGTAGAGACCAGGCAGACATACAGATTGTACATATGCTGTACATCAATTCTCTTTTTTGTTAACCACTTTTTTTTTCCTTTGTTTTTCTGATTTCAGTCAATACCACCAAAAATAACCCCATTTTTGATGAAGTCTTCTATAGTGCTACAAAACTGGAAAAGACAAGACATCTGAATGTTCTCCTCGGGTATACAGAGAGCACACCTTTGCCATCAAATTCTCTGTCTTGCCACATTTGGCTTTAATAGGACAAGTTACACCAAAATGCTCTTTCTTCTCAGTGAGAACATTTCACTTGTGAAGGCTAAGTGGAGCATACTTTGGCTGCAAGGGCTTATCCCACACCCCTCAGTGAACTTCTCTGGAGCTGAGCAGATGCACAATCAGAAGCAGAACAGAAAGGGTGACCACGCTGCTAAAAAGAGACTGTGTGATCAATTCCATACCCTGTATATATTTTAAACTTCCACAGCCCTTTTTGCAGCCTTATTATTAAATGAAACAAACCCATAGCATTGCAAGGCAGAGGTCAGCTTGTCACCATTATTCCACTCCACTTCAATTAGGTCCTTGTTCTACACTGCTTTTCTTGCTCTCTGAAGCACCAGCTACAGGACCCTTTCTCTATTAAGACAGCTTTAAGCAACAAAAGAGTGGACATTGCAGAGCCAGATTATTCTGCTCTACTGGCTTTTTGATTCCTTTCCCACAGTGAGGACTCTCCAGAAGTCCAACAAGACAATGAGACTTCAAATCCTGCAGCACAGAGACACAGCCCAAGGAGCCCACAGGAAAGCTGTCACCCATTATTGTGTCAGTCAAGGAAGGAGACAACCTCTGAGGCCACAAATTAGCCTCATTAGCATTGGTGTTTTTCTGAAAGTTCTGGTCTTAAGCTTGCAATATGATTTGGTCTGTTAGCTCAGAGGGGTTAGGGAGCATTAAGAGAATTAGCAGCTTAGTTTCTGTTAACAAAGTTATTTTTTTGTCTCTATTGAGCTACCAAAAGGGAAACTGTTCAAGCAGGTACTTGGGCAAAGTTCACTGACACCAAACAAATGGTTTATATGCTCCATTTGGGATTGCTCCTTTCTGAGTGAGCAGAATTCAATCAGGTCTCCTCAGAAAGCTAAAACTGCCCTTTCCAGACCAGGATGCATTTTAATAACAAAGTGTCCATTGTGCAGCAAGGTACTGGACCAAACCCCCCAAAATCTAGCAGACCCAAAAGGCAGTTGCACAGAAGATATCTACATCCATACATTCCAGCATTTACTACGAGGCTGCTGCTTGTTTCCAGAGGTGGTGGATTGCTCTCAGCCCCATTTTATAGGGCTTTATTAAAGAGATGTCTGTAAAGCCATAAACACTGTGTGGCTGCAAACTCCTTCGTGGACAGAAACTCTCCCAAGGTCACATTGTTCCAGAGTGGTTGCAATGACAGACTGTGGTCCAGAACCAAACCCCAAACAAATTTTGGTCAAATCCCACCACCTACTCCCCCAACACACCATATCCCTTGCAGGAGACCCTGCCCCACTGATTCACAAGTGTTTTGGCATGGATGGCTCTGGATTGCCACACTCATCCAAGAGAGCTAAATCCAGGGCCTGACTGGCTGAGCAGATCCTGAGCCAGATGAGTCCTTTCTGATGGCTGGACCTTTCTGAAGTTACCCAGCAAACCTGAGATCTGAGCACTCCTGTCACTGGCAAAAGGCAGGCAAAAAGAGCCAGCACAGTATATCCCTGTTAGGTCATGCTACATTAAACTCTTACTCTGTGTTCAAATCTTTTTTCTTTTTTTTTTGCACAGATGTCAGGACAACATTCCCAATCTGCTAAGAGCATCTAGGGCACATTAAAGCAGGCACTCCACAGGACAGGAGAGGATGCAATAAGACAAAGAGCAAGAGACATTCTGAGAGGCAACCTCTAACAGACAAAATGGTGAGGAACACCACCACAGCCAACAGAACAGGACATCCCAGGAATGATTAACCTTTCTACAGCTTTCTACACCCTCATGTTAAGGCAACTTTTCCCAAAAAACTTTCTACTAATCACTGTTCTCCACAGTCAAGGCTCCAAGAGCAGCAGCTGAGATGGTGCTCTGTGCATAAGTCAGTGATTTCAAACGTGGCTTTCAACTCACAGATCCTGTTCATTCCCATTGATTCAGCCCAACAAGCAAAGAGCTATGACTGTGAAATACCACCAGGGAGAGCAGCAAGATTTGCCATCCAGAGCAGGAGGAACCACAAAGATGCACTACATATTTACTCATTAAAAACACTGTTTTCCTTCAAATTTTTGTATTCTCTAACATGGAGCAAGCTGAACACAGAGATAAGGTACACATGTGTGGCTGCCCTGACAGCCACTCTAACAGCCTCCCAAGGTAATTCATTCTCCCACATAAACGAAGAGTAGCTCATTCCAGCAGGCAAACAAGGCAAAACAAATAGCATTGTGCACAGCTTCTCAGGATGCTTTCAGTTCCTGTGGTTTAAACTCCAGTTCTCTCTATTTCTGCATATTTAAAGCATTGCAGATCACAAGGAAGGTCTCTCAGGCACTAATGGATGAAAAATCTTAACTGGGCTGGGAGACAGGGAAAGAAATATTCCTTCATGTTACAGAAAAGAAGCAAAACTGAATAGTTAGTCTGGGCAGTAGGTGCCAAAGGCTGCTCTGGTCAATGCAGTGAGGTCTCCAAGAAGACCCAATAAAGTGCAAACACAGCAATGCATATACAAGGCAGAGAGTCCCAGAAATGAGCTGAAAAGCAGAGAACAAAGTGAGGGGAAAGATAAAGCAGTGAGATTTCGCTCACAACAGACATGCCCACCCAAGGAAAAAAAAAGTTTTAAAAAAATGGGGAATCCCGAGAAGCACTTTACAGTAATGAAGGGGGGTTGGGAGGGAAAGAGTCACAGCACAAAAACCTGAAAAAATGGCTTTTAAAGGAAGAAAAACAAACACTTTGGTATTTCACTAAGAAAAAAAAAACATTTCAGGCAAAAACTGTGTTGAGGGTTTTTCTTAATATTGGTTATGATAAAAACATATTTTCAGGAAAAAATATATCTTTTTTGCCTCTTCATTCTCCTTCTCAAAGGAAAAAAAAACCTAAATTTAGTATTATGAAAAAGTTTTGGGGAAAAACAGTTAAGAGAAATTAACTGCATCTATAAAAACAAGAGAACAGAGGTTGAATTCCAAAGGTACAACTTAGGGAACAAATATTAGTGACAGAGAATGCTGCTGCTGTGAGTTCAGGAGAGTAGAAGGTACCCATGCAGGAGCAAGTATGAACAAAGAGTTGGAAGTTTTCCCCCCTTGGCATCAGACAAGACAAGGAGTTCAAGCAAGGGATTTCCATCCTTAGACACCTCATCCATGGATGCACACAAACACATCCCTGCTAGCCAGAGCCAGACAACAGAGGGACAATGCCCTGTCCCCCACTGCAGCCTTCCTGCTTGTCCCCAGTCCCGGCTCAGCCCCTGCAGTGCCCATCTGAGCACTGGCCTGAGAAAGCACCACGCCTCACCCGACCCCCTGGGACCAAGGCCAGCACCAGAGAAGCTGAGAATACAAATTCTTAATTCAAACAAAAGATCAATTCAGCACTGTCAGATGACAGCCACCTCGGCACCCTCATCTGTGGATGGCCATATATGTCTATAAATGTTGATCTCTTCACTATGGGGATTTTTAAAGTCAGATTTGTTTATTCATGCTCAGATTCCTCTTCTAGTTATGCCAACAATAAGCCATAGATTAAAGAAAGCTTTGCAGTTTTAAATACTTCTTACTAAGATTTTCACTGAACAGTTCAATGGCCAACTCCCTGATCTGAGCAACCACTTTAAAGTATTCCCTAAGGGCATCCAAAATAATTTTGTTCAATCTGATGTCTAATTAGATATCCAAGACTCTGATCTCTCAAAGGTCGCTTCACAAAGGTTTCACTCAAAACAAAGCATGAGATTTGAATACCTTTGGGGCTGACAAACAATAAATCTCCTAGCTGAAACCTAAACACTGTACAGGGAATCTAAAAGGTATCTGAAGGTAATGCAGGTATTGCCCTGTAACTAAAGCCAGTGAAAACGGCCAGAACTTGCTGTCCTCCCATTTGTTGCCATTCCTTGGATTAGGACACAGCTTAGCTGTACAACAGAGCATCAGGAGCACTGGGAATACAGCAGGGCAGCCTTTAACACTGCAGACACACAAGTGGGATCAAAGAGGCAGAAGGGATGTAGAGTCTTCAAAGCCACTTAGAAGATTCTGACACACCGCTCCTTTTAAAAGCGGTGAGCACTTCAAGACCCTTCACAGCTTGAAAACCTCAGTCTGGAAGCACTTTTGAAGACGGTTTAGAGCTGCTGCTCGTGTCAGCAGCTGGTGCCGGTACCTTCGGAGCGGTGGATGCAGGTGTGCTGGTTGTCGCTGAGGAAGAAGCCCTCCTTGCAGCGGCACTCGTAGCTCCCCACGGTGTTGACACAAACGTGCTGGCAGCCGCCGTTGTTGAACATGCACTCGTCTGTGTCTGCAGAGAGGGGGAAAGAGAGAGCTCAGCTCTGTGCTGGCACCAGCCCGCTCCGTGTGCGGCACAGACAGACATCCACCAGACACACATCCACCAGACAGACATCCACCGCGCACCCACGCGGAGCTGAGACACCCCACGCTGCCCCGCTGGTGGAGTTGTGCTGGCACCCTTGGGAAAGTGCATTGCTGCTGCTGCTCTTCCCCCGTTTGCAGTTTGCCCAAGCAGTCACTGGGCTCCCAAGAAATGCTGCCCAACCCAAGTAATCCGAGTTGCTGGTTATGGCTAAGGCAGAGCAGCCTTGGCAGAGCCACATCAGGACCCCCAGCACCCCCAGGAACACTCCCTGGCCCCTCGGTGCAGCTGGAGCTGGCACTGCCGCTCACAGCTCAGGTACATCCAGGCTGAGCAATCCCACTGCGCCTGGCCCGCTCAGTGGGACAGCAAGACACTTTGGCTCCAAACACATCCAAGCTGTAAAAAGTGTTTTCCCAGAAAGCTCCCTATTCTGAAGCAAAGGTGGAACAAGAAAAACACAAACTCCAAAATAAATTCAGCTAAAAACCTATCTCCTGCTCCTTACTTTCACCCTAGCTAGAATTCTCACACCACATCTGTTCTGATGCTCGGTTTCATTTATCCTCCTCCTCCCTCAACTCTAGGACATCATCACTTATCATCAAGGCTGCTGCTATGTTGCCTGACTGCAGTCAAGGACAAGAGCAGAAGTTCTGGAAGCAGTTTTAATATTGATTTTGCAATATTCAGAGCCTCAACCACACCAGAGAACACAGAAGATCTCTGCTTGCAAGACAACGAAGAGAACCAAAAAGTAGGAAAACTTCAGCTAAGCCTCAGAACAACAGGATGCTCATCCCAATCTCCAATTCTTTGGAATTTTACCCCTCATAAGCACAGGGTTTTGTAACCACTACCACCAAATACTTTTCCTCCCCTAATTTTCAGAAATTTTAACAGGAAGCAAAACCTCTCAGTCCCTTAAAAAAAAGGACAAAACATTGCTGAGGCAAAGCACTGGTCTCATTTGCAAATTCATACATAACATCATGTTTGCTCCCTGTTCTGTTCATTGTTCCTGGCTAATAGTACAGTGTTTTTAATTTAACATTGTAGCATTTCTGGCAGAAAACAGCTGTCTTTTAAAAGAAGGAGAAAGAGAGGCTTTTAGTAAGAAGCATAACATAGCATTACAACAGATTTAATGTCTACTGAAGGCAGTGAGTAAGCCAATTGGACGCAGAAGAATGTGACCTGCTGGAGAAAAAGAGCGGCTGACATATCTCCATCACAAAGAAGCTGAGTATTTTAGAGTTCTACAGTGATGTGAATGTGCAAACAATCATGAATAAACAGCCACCACGAGTCTTTAGTGCTACAGAGTTGAACTCCAGCAGATGTTTCTGTCTTACAGACCTTGGAAAGCTTTCAAAAAAATCATCTCTTTCCAACAAGTAATTGTCTATTTGGCTTAAACCCAGGCACACAGCCGAGATCTTCAAAAATAAGGGTGAGAGGAGGGCAAGCCTGGCGTGAACAAAGTAAATAAACAGATTAAGAGAAGATGTGATCCAATTTGCTGCATGCCAAAATATTTATTTAAGGTTTACATCACAACTCGGAATTGGCACATCAATGGTAAAAACTTCATTGTTTGTCAATGACATTTTATTTTTTTTATTTTATAGGTCTGCCATGAGATACTGAGCAGCTTCCCAGTGACACAGCAGGTGGTAGGTTTTGGGCTAACTTATGTCTAGGTCTCACTTGTCACAAACAACTCAGCTGAAGTATGCCCTGGGTACAAAGAGAATATATACTTGCCTTTTGGTGCCATTGTCAAAGGCAATGTGATCCTTCACACCCAGCCCTTCATGGTAACCTCAACTGAACTCCACTGTCTGTTTACACAAATGCAAGAGTAAGATGGACTTTGTGTTACTTTAAATTATCCACAGATATTTTGCTCCCCTCTCTATTTATTTATTTAAATGTTTGGATCCAGGTGAGTTCATCCTCTCCTCCACTAACACTGTGATGAGGATGATCTGTGGGCACACAACAGATTCCCAGCAGGTAAAACCCAACACAACCCCACTGAATACTCCAAAGCTTTTCTGATCTGTCCCAGCAGAAGATACAGCCTGGGGATGTCTGATCTCCCACCTGATATGCCACACGCTAGTGGGAAATACCCCAGCCAGACTAACTTCCATTTTGTGGTGAGAGTAAGTTTCCCTCTGACTGATGTGGGTATGGAAGTGCGTCCAGGCACATCCACATGGAGTGCTGCAGCAGAGAAAAAACTGAGCCATCTCTGAAAAAGTAAATGGGACAGGTATCCCAGGGCTGAGCCACACAGGGCACCCACACTGGGTCTGGGAGCAGGACAGCTTCACCAACATGAGGCCTTGTGGCAGCACACCACACTGCCAGCAGGCTGCCAGCCCACACCTTTCTCCACACTGCTGCCCTGTGTGCTGGAAGATCCTACCACAGCAAAGCCACAAGGTCTTGCTACCCATTTTAAATGATTTTCACCTGTTGGCACACAAAAAGGAGACCACTGATGTCTTGAATAAAGAAAAGGAAAAGATGGTCAGAGAGAGTGTGTGCATGCAGGGGCAAGGGAGTGTTGCCCTGAAAACACTTCCAGAGGTGTGCCCTTTGTTTCAAATCAACCACCCAGAGAAGCCCCAAGCATTGGGCTTAGTCCCTCTGTACTTCAGTGGCCTCCATCATATACACACTCCAAATCATCCTCTCCTTTCAGGAAGCACTCAGACACAGTAAGAGTGGGAAGCCTCCACATCACAGATACACATGAAAGAAAAGATGCCTAAGCCTGCAAACACACCTGACAATTGATCCTAAACTAACTGTGGAACAGAGAGGACAAGGATAGTACATGTTCTTTTATATAAACTCATTTAGCATAATAATAGATGACACTTGGCACACTTAAACCCAAAGCACTCCACAGAAATATGGCATAGTTATCCTCATTTACAGAGGGGAAAAGAGCCACGCTGGGATGGTACATCAGCACCTGGAAACCCTTAGTCCCACATGCAACATCCTCCTCTATCTGAACTGACTGAGCCCAGCTGACAGCCATGGATGCAGCTGAAGGGTTCTGCTCACATCTCTCTCCACTCCCACTGCTCATGAACACACTTCTCACCCAGGCAGTTGTGGCCGTCGTGAGCCAACATAAAGCCATCGTAGCAAGTACAGCGGTAATTTCCAGGAATGTTGAAGCACTCGTGGACACAGCCCCCATTGAAGTCGTTGTCACATTCATCAATGTCTAAGGGAGAAAGCAAAAGTCAATATGATGGATGCTTGCTTGAGCATTATAGACAGGGATGTGACTGTGCAAATGTCAGCAGCAACTGCTGTCCAAAATCACCATTGTCTTGCAAATACACTGTATTTAGTGCATTACTTGCTGATGTTTCTGATGACTAGATAATACACTGAGGTTCCCTTGCAGATTTATCTCATGTTTTTAAGGCTGCTGGTTAAACAACAAACTAACTATCAGGCCAAGTGATATGAATAGGGGAAAATCCATGCAAGGCTTGCTTTTGATTTTGTAAACAAGAAGTAAACCAGGTGACAAAACAATTACTATTTTGATTTAAAATCATCCTCCATTATTTCTAGTAGCTCTATTTTCTTAGAAATGCTCCCTGCTAACACAGGCAGAACACAGAGTTCCAGTCACTTTACCTTCACATTTCTTCCCTTCGCCAGTGTAACCCACTTTGCACATGCACTTGTACAGCTTCGGGGTGTTTTGGCAAATCGCATCTGGGTGGCAGTCATCCAGCCCCAGGGCACACTCATCCACATCTGTGAAAAGACAGCAGGCTCAGAAGGGTTGCCAGCAGGAAGGGAACAGGGCATGTCTCCCATCCACATCCCTGAGGAGACGACAAGGCTGCACCACAGCAGCTCTCTGTGGTGCCCACGTGCATATTGTGTGTTTTTGTGAGTCAGCACAGAAACGTGCTCTTAGATTTGTGTAATGTTCTACCTGCATATAGATGTATTTGTATGCAATTCAGAGAAGCTCGTGGTAAAGTTTGGTGCCCGTTTATAAATGCATCCAAAACCATCTCTTACAGGCTAGATGCTCCATGAAATTCAGCTGACAGTTTCACAGGCTCATCAGAGATGCTTAATCTTTCTGATGAACCATAAACAATCACTGAAAGAGTTCTTGACCATATCCATGCATCACCTGTAGGAAGCCCAATGATTTTTAAACTAACAAGGGGAGTTGACAGAAATGTACTTCAGAAGTCACCACGAACATGTTAAAAGACTGACTTACCATTAAAGAGCTGTATAATTTAAAAATATTTTTTTTTAATACAAGAACAGTATCTGGTGAGCAGCACTGCCAATTCACCTGGCCTGCCATCTCAAAGCACAGCATATTGAAGCAAAATATCCAGGTGGAAACTTCAGAGCAGAGGAAATTAAGAGAAAGGGAAACATCAACAGGAAGAAGTCCTGGAGACGAAGAAGTGTAAACAGAAGAAGAAAAGTTACAGACAGCAGAAAACATCAGCAGAAGTTTATCACATAGCAGAAGAAAACTGAAACACAGAAACAGGAGGATTTCCAGTAACTGGCTAAAAGGAAGAATTGTAGAAGCAACACCCCACACAGGTACAAAAAGTGTCTCCTAAAACAAGTACAAGTACATGAGTATCAGCAGAAGGCAACTACTTCAATAGTCAGCCACTTTTTATGGTGGGGATCACTTTCTAAAGGGGAAATTCAGCCAACATTTCTCCCATTTACAATTATAGCATTCATCCTGCTTGCTTTTTTTTTCCTTTCCCCCAATCACAAAATATGCCTGTAGGTACTGCAGCAGCTGCCAACTGCAGAGAGTGTTCACTTGGTTTTAACTCCTAATGGGGTTTGGCAGTGGGAAACAAGGCAAAGAGCCAGTGTTAGAGCAGCAGTGCTTTCCTGGCTCTCAGGTGCACACAGCTCCAGCAGCAGAGACTGGGTCCCCAGATACTGCCACCACAAAACAAGGAGAAGGTGGGCAACAGTGGGAAACAGCTGGGAAGAGCAGGAGAATCCGCTTCCTCTCAAAGTAGAAAAGTCAAACCATTGAAAAATATGGGAGGCGGTGAATGGAGGGAGCAAGTCATGCAAGGAAGGGTGCAGGGAATAGCTGAGGGGCCTCCAGCTAGTGGGACAGAAAGGATGGGGGGAAGAAAAGACAGCGGGCATAAAGGAGCATCAGCCACACGTGCTACCCCCGGCACGGGCAGCTCTCCCCTTCCCTGCCCGGGCCAGGGGGACACACCTGCCCCGCCAAGAGGAGTCCCAGAAAATGTGCAGCAAGGAGGGGCCTTCCTCAAAGCCACGACACAGGGACATCAGCCGGATCTCGTGCCAGGGGCAGGACGGCCGCTCTGCCCGTTCATTTTTACACCAACCCTCTGCGATCTGCAGCGGGCGGCAAAGAACGGCAACGAGAAGCCCCAGCATTAATGCATGCAGAGGCATGGGAGAGAGGGCTAGGAAAAAGCCGTAGGCACAGGCAGCGAGACGTTCCCTTGCAGTGACAGTGTCCCGAGCCGAAGAGAGACCCTGGAGGAACGAGACTGGGGGCAAACATCGCAGCCTTCAACTTGGCAGGAGGCGGCGGCGGGAGAATCACTGCGTTTGTTCCTCGGGGACCGAAGGCAGCTTCAGCCGCAGCACACGCAGTTCCCACCCCGCTCCCCAGGTGCCCCGTCCCGCGGCTCACCCCGCTCCCCGGGCAGCGGGAACCGCCGGGAAAGCGGCGCTGGCAGCACCCGCGGAGCCGGAGCGCCCTGCGAGCAGCGCCCGCCCCGCTCCGGGCACGGCCCCGCGCTCCTCACTCCGACACCGGCCCCGCTCCCCTTTCCCGCTCCGCGCCGAGAGGGCACAGCCCGGGACCGCCCGGTGCCCCGCGGGGGCAGCCGCTGTCCGGGGCT
>VZRZ01005008.1:122652-188259 GCA_013398175.1 Climacteris rufus | reverse complement strand
GCCTGCCGCAGAGACAAGCCCCGGCAGGGACCCTGTCACAGCCCAAACACACGCAACTCGCTCCAGCCCCGTTTGTGTTTGTCCAAAAATACGGCATTAACATTTTTAGCGTGTAATTACACCCCGCTGCCGAGCGTGAATCCCCGGCTGAAGGCCATACCGAAACCCACACATCAGCCCACCCCCAACCCAGCCCCATCCCACCTCCACTCCCAGCCAGGGATTTCTCACAGCTGTCCTTCCTTTGGCAGGTAAAAGCGGCTCATACATAATTCACTGAAATTATAATTTCCTAAATAATGTCTGACCTTTCAGGGTGCAAGCAAAGGCAGGCAGTATTCTTTTCCACCCCTCCCTCCCGTCCCCGTTTCACTGCCCTTTCTCTTTTGTTCTGTTCTGTGAGAAATACCGAGCTATTTCTAGTTGCAAGGGCGGTTTATACACATTAGTAAATCTTCAGAATGAAACTTTCCCTCAGTCTTTGTCTTTGTTTCCTTAATGGCAGCTATAAATTACCACTGTCCTTTCCCACTGGAGCATCAGGCTTCATTGCTTTTGAAATGATCAAAGTTATTCTCTTTTTAAATCCAATGAGAAACAACCTATTGTGTCTCCTGGACGGTTTCAGTCCTAGTCAATCTCATCTATAAATACATAAAGCTGCTCATTAAACACTCCAAGCGCCGCACCATACCCCAATTCTCCCCTTTACCAACAGAAAGTAATAAATGAATGAAGGGTTTCTCAACAGTCTCCAAGATCTCATGAATAAACCAAAATACTTAGGATGGGAATTGGCACACCTGCACATCTCTCATCCAGGGATATCAGTCAAGGTGTCTCTAAAAACAACTCTCCCAAATGTACAGAGAGGCCATCTCCCATCCAGGCATGTGACTTCAAGCCACCTTTCAGAAAAGCTTACACACTTCAGGCACTTTCCCATCAAGTTCCCTCAATGAACTTGGCCAGTAGTAATTTAATTAACGTTTATCACAAGATTTTACAAAAGATATAAAGTAGGAAGATATGAAGAGTGTAGCAGAAAAACCAGTAAGAGGCATTGAAGTCATATACCCAAAATAACTAAAGCTTTCTGAGACACAGTAAAAGCAAAGCATCTTTCTTACTTCTGTAAACTAAAACATAAAGTGAGACATAAATATTTGGGAATGCCTGAGTTAGATCAAAAGATCTCACTGCAGCTTGGAAAACAAACAGAACAATATCAAATTTATCTTAGCTAATGAAGCCATTTCTTACACATAAATCTCTAAGTGTTTTGTGAAGGATCCTGGCTATTATTTCACATATAGCACACATTTGTTTATGATGAAGAATTGCCATTAAAATATCTCTTTAAAGACACAAACCAGACAAACTCAGATGCCTTTCTGTAGCCTTTTTAACTATTTCTATTCAACTACAGAGTCACAGTGACAGATGACTGCTCTGGGTACTGAGATCTTTACTGGGAGAGAGAAGCTAGAAAAATTCTTAAGTCTCAACTTCAGCACTAAGTATGAAAAAACAAACATACCAGGGCAGTTGGACAGGAAGAGACCCCAAATACGACTGTTTGGGGACTTTTTCAGCAATTTAAAACAAAATCAAATCACAAAGATTCAGGGAGGAAAATAGCTACTGGAAAATAGCTTCTCCCACAAGATCCCCAATTCCCCCCTGCCCTCCCCCCAACCTGAAGTTGCTTCACACTGAGAGAGAGAGATAAAGCTGCCACAGAGCAGCTGGACATAAAATCTGCTTCAGAAATTGCCCACCTGATGTGTAGAGATTAATACTTCTGTCTGAAAATTTGGGTTAAAAACTGTTTTATGCTTCATAATCCTTGTTAAATTTTATTGTTTAATGATGAGCAAACATTATTTGAAGATATCTAGATTGCAATTTCATTTGCACTTTAATGGGAAGTAGCAAGTCTGGGCTGAGCAACGCTGCATCATATTGACCCAAAATTTAACACGACTGAGTGAGCCCAACGAGAGCTTGTGACAGCAGCTGAAAACAACTGGGAGGGCTGGGGGGAGATGCCAGAACAGTAAAAGGAAAGGAGCAGAATGACAAGTGAGGAAATACTTTCAAATACTTAATTGTTCCAAAGCACACACATAATGTCTCAGAGCTGTGGTTTCAAGTCTTGCTCATCTCCAGATGTACACTGAATTTTGAACAATCATCTTTCTTTGAAATGAATCGCTCACAAATTTATTACCATCTTAATGTCCAAGGGTTTTCCAAGCTACCAAATAGGTTGTTGAAGTCTATGTAAAAATAACAGTAACCAGCAAAATCTCCACAGGGCTTACAGAGAGAGAGGAAATCTCGGTGTTCTCTGACCACAAGGAGTATAAAAAACCCTCTCAGGTAACTTATATGCCTTATCTAAGTCTTCTTATGCTACTTGTAGAAAAACTTCCCCAAAATAAACATCAGATCCACCAGTGATATTTTAAATGCTGTAGTATCTGCATCTTAAAATGCCACTGTCACTGAAATGAAGAACAGTTCCTGTTTATTGCAGAACTGAATACAGTATGGTCTATTAATCAGTACACATCTTTAATTGGGGAAAAAAGGAGACATTTAGCCACGTGAAACAACTTTTAGACATTTGTACTTCTTTGTGAGAACTTTCCAAGTCATTGCTACAACGAATCACAGCATTTCTAGACTTAGGTCTGGACCAGTTAGTAACAGCCATTGCCTGTGCACCCAGCAGTTGCACAACACACTTTGCCCACCAAGGCCCCTGCTCTTTTGGTTTCTTTTCCATCAAGGAAGTCTGAAGGACCCGAGGCTACCTTTGATGAAGTGCATGTGCTTCCAAAGCTGCACTTACCTGAGAGCTCCATGCAGGTCCATCCCTGTAGTGCCCTGCCCAGGAATTAGGAGCAGCAGGTCTGAATTCCGGGAAGTGAGGTGGTCTCAGTTTCTGAGGCGAGTTTGGTGTCTCACACAGGCTCAGCACACCTGCAGCAGGTACTGCATTCACAGGTGTACCCCCCAAACCTGCCCAAGGCGGAGGCCACGAGCACCACCTCACCAGAGCACGGGCCAGGCCAAGTTCACCTTCTGCCACCTCCCCACAGTGACACCAGCAGTTGTTGGCAGTGCAGGATCACCCCCAGCTCAGGAAGACTGATGTGGTTCTCCCCCAAGAGATACTAACACTTGTTATTTTGCTTTGCTTAAAAAACCCTCCACCATAGACTGGGGGAGCGTGAGAGGAGAAGGAACAGAGAGACCTCCAAATTCATGATCAAACTCCTTCCCTTCTGTGTTTCCCCTGATGGTATAAAGCATTCAGTGATGGCCTCACACAGTTTGAAACAGAGTGCACAGCAGCACATCTGAGTGTGTGTACTCACAGACACCTTCCAAGCTCTGCATTAGTCCCTCTGGTTTCCCTTTCTCCCCATTCCCTGATTCCTGAGCAGGCATCTCTTCCACTGCTGGCAGGCTGACAAGGATGGCTTGTGGGAAGGCTACATTGGAGCTGGGAGGGAGGAGTTGTAGTTGAACAGATCAGACACAAAACTGTACAACAAAGGCCTCCTGAAACAAGACACTAAAATGTCACACATATCTGCAGCCAGGCAAAGAACAGATGATCAGCCAAACTGTAACAGGCTTTTTGAAAATAGCACATTAATGCTATTTTTTCATGTTAGAAGACAAATTTTATTGCAATTCAGCAAATGAGCTACACCTGTAAAACTGCTTTGTATATCCAATTCACATTTAATGTCCAATGGATTGAAATGTCACAGGAAAAATAAAAAAAGGAAAACAGTACCTGGTTTTGTCATTATAATGTAAACTTCAACACGGCCCTTAAAAAAACCAAGCCAATGATTTCCCCATGTAGTAAAATATATAGTTTATAAGGTATTGATGCTTTATCTTATTTTAACAGCCAATCTCTAGGTATAAAATAAAGAGCTACAAAGATGTAAAGTACGTGTACAATTTCTTCAAGTATTTTCAAGTATCCTATAGTATCTTCACTACGGACAAAATTCATTTGACAATATACAGAAAAAGTTAACTCTGAATAGTTCCACTGCAGAAATCTTAACATATTCATGAATTTAAAACACGTAAAAAGTATGGATCATCCAGCTAGTAGGTCCCATTTGAACAGTTTGAAAAATACTCTTTGTGATGGAAAAAGTTGTAGAATAGTCTTCATGAATATGTTTACAGCTACAGAAAGTCAGGTGGTTAAAGTTTATGGCAGGTAAAGGCTTTTTTTTTGTATAAACTTATCATCATAGTATTTCATTACTCCTTTAAACCAAGTCTTTATTAATTTGCATTTTCTTTTTGTACAAAGTATGAACTCTGACAGCATTAACCAAAGAAGCATAAATAATTGACAGGTGACAGCCTATTTTTTTCCCCTCAGGTCTGGTATCAGCCTGTAAACATGTTTGGCCAATTTAGCACTATGTATTTACTGCATGATGAACTGCTTATTTTTTATCATTGTATTTCTCCCTCCAGAATGCATATGTGCTGTTAAAAAAAATTATCTTTTCCCATCAACTGTTCTTAAAAAAATCCCCACCAAACAACAGAACACAGCATAGCCACACTAACTGCACCTACCAAACCTGGCACCTTATTTTAGAAAAGTAACAGGAAAAAAAAAGTTACAACTGCATTACTCTGAACAAAGGGAGGAGGACTTCACAAAGCTCAAGTTAAAAAGGTGCTGACTACACCATTTGTTCTTATAAAGTTCAGCAGAATGGTATGGCAAGAGCAAATGCTGGATCCCAACCTTATTTTGTGGGACTGATGCCACAGGAACACCCATGGAAGAAGCAGGTTGGTTTGTGGTGAACACTGAAGAGTGGTAGGGATTGTGGTTGCTGCTACAGACCAGACTGTTCTTAGACATGCCAGCCTAATCTCTTCCCAAAAACCTGGCACAGGCTATATTTAATATCTCACTCTTCCTTGGTTGCCTATGGATCTAACAAAACCAGCTTTTTTTTCTGCTGCATTTCAGAGCATTCTACTGGTCCTCCAGTGAAGCAAATCATTCCAGACCTGGAGGTCCATAGCAAAAAGTGCTTTGAACCCTAGCAGGATTAAGCACAGGCCCCGTGAGGGGAGGAGAAAGGGTCTACCTCAAACTTTTTTGGTTTTTCCTGTGAAAATAAAGTAATGAAGGAGCTGAGGAGGTGATCTCTGTGTCTTCCTGTTGCACTGGACAGCCAGCACACAGGGTGTTGTCACTGATGGAATTTTCACCCTCATGAGACAGCCAAGGAAGCCGCCCTTGGGAATCAGCAATCCCTGGCCTCTGCCCATCCCTGGCAGTGCCACAACGAGCCAAAACAATTCACACCAAAACAGCCATTAAACCAATGCTATCAGGTCACATTCGGTGAACTTGTGTAAAGAAGAAGGAAAAGAAAAAAAGAACCTTAATTCAGGGTAATTACCTCATGCAATACAAAATTAATCCATACTTAATACTACAAGATACATCGTTTTAACAGGATCAACTCATCTGTTAAGGTCAAAATATGGAACCCTCCTACCTTACTTAATATTTCCTGTGAAATATACAGGCCTAGTAAAGTCATTTTCAAGATGGCTGAAAGCACTGTAAAGTTATTTTTTTGCTATTATTAATGCATAAACAAGCAATTTGGGGCAGGTGTAAAAAGACTATCCCAACATATTAAGTGGAATACATTAAATTCTTATAATGAAGTACAACTGTTTTATGTTTGCCCTTCCAAAGGTGGAAGAAAAATTAAAAAAAACCAACAAAACCAAACCTGCACACACAGAATAGTTCTGTGAAATGCTCCACGCTGTGAAGAAATTCACACCCACCCCACTGGAGGAGTGGCTCAGACACAGCCCTCACATCTTCCTAATGCTACTGTGAAATCAAAAAAGAATCTTGCTCTGGTAAGTAGTGACAAAGGAACTTCTCAGTTTAATAATGAAATAAATAGGACAAAAGTAAAAATAGTCAAAAATTTAATACATGTGCTATACTCATAAATTATGGAAATAAAACTATCACAAGATGTGACTAAGCTGTAGGTAAAGAAAAAGTGCTACAACATCGTATGAACCAAAAAATTTGGACTCTGCTTCTCAAAAGAGAGACAATACTGAGATAAGTTTATACAGTGGAGACCTCTTAAATACACAGCCCTGAACTTCTGTACAGTAATTTGTGATGCTGATAAATCAGCCTGTTCTTAAGTCACATATTCATTTCAAAGAGATTTTTATCAGAGGACTCAAATGAACAGAGATGCCTTTAGGCATTTGCCAAGTTCCAGATCTCCAATAAATTAAGCTTTCAAAATGTTTGTATTTCATAGTAGAAACAGACTAAAGTTTCTCTGCTAAAAACAAAAGCATCCCAAATGAAGCAGACTGTGACAACAGGATCCAAGACATATGCATTCAAAAGGAAAAGAAAAAACCCTTAATACTCACTGTCTTTTCAGAAACATTTAGAAATCCTTATATTTGTTAGTAAGGTATACTGTTATTATTCCAGAGGGGGCATAAAGATCTTTATTTAGCCATCTGGCATTTAGGGAACTCATGTCCCTCTTTATTAGCAGTTAAGAGAATTACCAGCAACAACCATATACCAAACTTCAAAAGGCTGGCTTAAGTGGAAACCTGTTTGTGTTATGAACAATTATTCCAGGTTTTTCATTTAAGTGGGCTACACTGTAAATTCTGAATTGCAACATAATATAGCCAGTTGTATCATAGAAGTTTTTTTTTTTTTAAAGACAAACTTACAAAACACAATGATAGGTTAAATAAATAAAAAAATCAGTTAAAAAACAGATTTAATTTCTTCTGTGCAATTACGTACCAATATGAAAAATATTACTTTGATCTCTGGATATTTCACTGTTCAGTCTCCTGGATTTCGCTAAAAATAATACTGACAACAAAAATAAAGGAAAAAAATAATTGTTGACAAATCAGTGCTTTGGAGCTATTAAAAAAAAGCACAGATCAGATCTGTAGTTCTCGTGCAGCAGAACATGACCCAATACGTTAAAAATCAAACATTGGTAATAATGTTAATATATAAAATATTAGTTTAAAAACTATAGAATGACCTTCTGAGCAGAAATGGAGTGTATACATTGGGGTCTATGACATACAGCATATCTGAAGGCAAGTTCACAGAATGCTGAAAGGCTCACTGCACATTTTCTATGGCAAGGAAATACTGCAGCTTTAAAATAAGCTGCACAATACTCATCTCTATCTCTTTCACATGAAAGTGTGTAAAAAGCAAATCAGCAAATAAACTCTAAAATAGATTTATACCAAAATCCTCTTTTTTACATTGAGTTTACAGCTTCTATCCATTTGCCTGTACTATTTCTGGAGTTTCCTTCAAGAAAAGTCAAAGTTGCATTTTTGGGCCATGAACAAGTTCACGATACAATGTACTGGCAAGACAGAACTTTTGCATACTAACGAGATTCACTCCTTGTTGCTTTTTTTGTTTTTGTAAAGACAGTTTTTCCTGTGGGGCAGGAGGTCAGATGTCGATTCCTTTGACAAGAGATGCCTCCAGAGTAATGTTGAACTCCTGCAAGGTCTGCAGCACCCGAATCAAAGAATTCACCAGCGTGTGATCCTTAATCAGGGCTATGTCCTCATACATCTGGGCTGTGATGGGGCAGTCTGCAAGCAGGGCAATCCAGTGGTGCAAGAGGTGGTCTCTGACAAGGTGTCAGTTTGCAGGTTGGGAATAAAAATAAAGCCAAGTTAATTCCACATATGCACAGACTTCATTTTTATTCTTTGCCTTCTAAACAGATGTCCCATCTTCTCTACAGATCTTTATGAGACAGGGGATGGGAAGTAACTGCCTGTGGAAGTTAAGTAGGGAGCATCCATGACAGATATGTTTCTAGGTTCTCCACCCCTCACATCAAGATATGCTTTCCAATAGACCTGGAAGCCCCAAGCAGGCCCAAAGTCACTAGCCAGCTCCACTGCCTTTGTGTCAAGAGGCTTCCAGAAGTCCCAGCTTCTCTCCTACCTATCTCCTACAACTGCAGTTCTGTATCTCACATTTCCCACACTTCACATGCTTAAGAACCCAGGGCACGATTCACTTGATTCCTCCCCAGTTACATCAAGGACCAGCACAAGTCACAGTCAAACTGTCCAACCCAGCAGCTGTGCAGCAGCTTTATCTTACTAATGTGCAACATCCTTTTCATTTTATTAAAGTATCAACAGCAATAATAACAATAATAAAGAAGTTTCTTTATACCTGGCTCCAAGACACACCAGCATCTGAAACTTGCCATCCTTGCCAATGTTTCTAGGGGTGTTGTTGATAGCAGTGATAAAGCGACAGAAATTCCTGGCCCTTGTCTGCCAGTTCTCTTCTGGGACCATCTCACTCTGCTCAAGGGTCTCATAGTACGTTTGTGCTTTTTCTGAAAAGAATGGTGGGACATAATGAAGTTTCATCAGTGCATATAGCATATGGGAGAGAGTTAAAGTTGAAAGGCCTAGATTCAAAGCTCATCCATTGATTTCCTGAATTACTACATTTAGGCATTGTTTTTTCCTGTTTGATTCAGTCCTGTGTTCCCTCTGGGTAAAACTGGGATCCCACTTCCTTCCCTCTGAACCATGCTAAAGAGGTTCGTGCATCTACTGAATTTTGAGTGCTACAGTAAAATGATCATATAAGGGGAACAGTGATGTTAAAGTACCTACTCAAAACACAGAAACACTATTAAAAACAATTTCTTTCCTAAAAGGTGTTTGTGAACTCAGTTGATATGGAATGTCATCCTCTCACTTACCTAAAAAATCCCAAATAAAGACGTTCTTGAAGAGTCTGGGTGATTTAAATCCGTGCTGGAACACTTGCTCAAGAGCTGAAACAAGTCCACTTTCTCCACACAGCAGCAGGGTCAGGCTGCCTCTCTGCCAGCACACACAGAAAGCACACACACTCACTACCTCAGTTTGGGAGTCTGGGGCACAAGTGTGCCATTCAGTTTCTAAACAAACAGATGCCTAAAGCTGTCAAACAGTGACCCCAGACAGGATGGTCCAGTTCTCACAAGTCCTGAGCATTCAAAAATATATTGAGCTCTCTAAGAAAGAGGTGAATAAACCAGTGTCAGGGCCTCATCATCATCAAAGGAAGCCTCAAACAGGCCAAGATAAACATAATGAGCAGGTTTTGCCTATAATAATGATCACTGTGGAGAAAACTAAGAAAAATTTTCTTCTTTTTTTAAGTAATAAAGGTCACAGATCCACTGTAGCGGGTGCCTCTGATTGCTTATCAACAAAAAAAACATTTAATGCTCAGTAAAACCCAAAATCCTTCTTTAGAACATGATGGTAAATCCTATTTTGCAAAACCAGTGCATGACCACTTAAGATTATTATCAATGTGGTCATTGACCAAAATTATCCTGCAAATGAATCTGTCATGCCATAATGAACTTAGAAGAGAAGGGCTGTAGGAAAGGGAGGACTTACTTGTAAAAAATTCCTGACTGTCAAGAGCCACCCATACAGAACCAACACTGCTCTGCACCACTCTCACAAGAGCTAGACTGTGATGATTTGACAGGGGTGTGCTGCTTATATTTGTTTCAGAAAATCACTGCTGTGTCAGCTGATTACATGTGTAATGTAAAAGTGAACCAGAGTCTTCAAGAGCACTTCTGCTTCACTTGCTTGGGGGATGTGGGTGTTTACAGGGTGGTCTTTTTTGTTTCTTTTCCTTTTTTTTTTTTTGTGGCCCATGAGTTTTCATGTTTTAAGTAGCAAAGATAATGCAAAATAGACACTAAAAACCTACTCAGAACTCAGCGCAATGTAAAATGTCAGTTAATTCAGAACTAACTAAAAATGAAGCAATGCTCTTGACAGTGGTACAGGTCAAATTCCTGGCAGAATTTGACTAATAACAGAATTTCCAATACCAGAATGCTAACATTTAATTTAACAGAATGCTCCAGTTAGCAGCAAAACAGAGGTATTTGAAGCTATCCCAGTGGTGCAGTCTCACTATCTCATTTTTGCTCCACTTCAGGAATTTTCAAGCATATGGCTGTTCACTCAGTTTTGTTATTTCTGTTATATATTCTCCCACGTTTACTAATCAGAGTTTTAGGACAGGAGTGCCATTACACACACAACAACCCCTCACCTCCTTCTCTGGCTTGTGGAAATGCTTGACAATACCATTAACAGCTTCACCAATTGCTTCTTGTATCTGACCAGTATTTAACTCTGCAAAACACAAAAATACATCCACTCACTCTGCTACAGCTTCAGAAATTGTACCTCTGAGTGCAGGTTAAAGCCTACCATAAAACACAGAAGAGGAGCATGAACCAACATAACTCATCCTGTTAGGGAAACAGTGATGGGCTGGGGGTAATGGAAACCCAATTCTACTTTTATTTACTTGTGAGGAGGTAGAAATGGAGATTATTTGGTTTTATATTGAAGTTAACACTGTGGTGTTTCAACACAGCAACAGGTGGAAAGGGTTTTTACATACTACAGGAATTTTCAGACTAGGATGCAAATCTAAGAAAAGGAGCTTTGGTACCAGCAAATCACAGAAGACTGATCTCAATAGAAAAGAAGGAGAAGTCCATAAACAAAAACCACTAGCAAGCTTTTTCATCCATGAAGGATAGACAGAGACAAGGCAGCAAATTTCTACCTTCCTCCATAGCATTCATTCCACAGGTGAAGGACAAGAATGCAAAAAAACACCACTAGGACAGCTAAGCACTGGACCAGGAGTACAGAGACATATGCCATCCTTGCACACTTTCAAAGCTTAATTAAACAGAACAGGCTCCTCAGGATTGTAATTTGCAAGTTAGCTGGAGTTTGAGTAGGGACTTGGGCTAAGTGAGTTTCACAGGTCCTCTCCAAACCACATTTCCAAAAGACAAGAAAACCTGTTTGCAAGGATGCAAACAGTAGGATGCAAAAGGCTCTGTTTGCAAGGAGCTGCTCTCAGGTGAAGATGCAGAACAGGACAAGACAACCCCCCCCACTCACTGGGCTTATTGTTTGGTGAGATAGTGACAAATCTCCTGATCATGCTTGGAGACTGCTGCAGGGGAGGGGTTCGGCACTGCCGCTCATCAGCCTCCGTGTGGGAAGTCAGCAACTCTCCCACCAGGATCCTCTCCAAGCTGCCATCATCCATTCCCTTCCCAAGCCACCTTCCACAGGGGAACCTAAGAACATCAAGGAGACAGACACATGGATCAATCCAGATTCAATTCCACGCCAAAGACTTCCAGCAGCAGTTGCCTAAAGCCCAAATCCTGCTGGTATAGTTATTAGAAATACTTTGTTCATCTGGCAACAAATAGCAAAGTCTTGGGTTTGGCTTTTGCCAGCACAGGCAGAAAAGTAAAACAGCTTTTCAGTTCCAAGTTTGTGCTGAATGTTACATTAGAGGATCCACAAAGCAGATTTTGCTTGAGTCCCACATGTAGCACATGATTTGAGGGCTGCAGAGGAAAAAGAGGTAAAAGGGGAAAACCCACTACACCCCATCAATGGGTGATGAAATACACCTATGCTTTCAAAGAACACACTACACAGCAGAACAGCTGCAAAAAAAACCCACAACCCAAACCTGCACTTAAAAGTCAAAACACCAGTACTTCTACTGAACTGGGCTATCAACCAGACCCTAGAAAGCACACGTGCTCCCTTGCTCATTATCACTTTCTCTGAACCAATGTTGATGTCAGTTTAATCAGCTTAATTGGAAAATTGAACAGCATCCAAAAATAGAATCTTTCCTCTTCATTTAATTACAAATGAACTGGCATGGGCAACTGAGTGGACTTACCCGCCAATTTGTCATCAACATGAGCCTGACAGTTCCTCTAAACAAAGGACATCAAACTATGCTGTACCTAACACAAATAAATTTAATTCTCACTGTAAATTTTGTTCCTTCACTTTCCCTATGCAAACACAGGTTTCTAACACCCCTAAGCCTTTGTGTTCCAGCTTGTGTCCAAAGGTGTCTCTATGACACTTAGAACACGCAGTGCTAATATAAAATGCCACCTATATTTGGTAAGCAGCAAGCTCTGGCTTGCTATTTCTTCCTTGGGCTCAAGGCAGATTATTTTTAAGATGCACAGTACTCAACTCATCTTCTCCACCAACAGTCTGATATGAGATATGAACATCTGCAAACTGAAAACCCTGTTTGACTTTGCAGGAACCACGACTTGTTTAATGCCAGGAGCCAAACGATCTTTCTGTGCCTTCAGGTAGCAGCAACTGTAGACACAGAGTCCCAGGAGATCAAACCTTTCTAATCAAACAAGCCCTACTGTGCCAGCTCCCTGCAGAAATTCTACTTACCCAACATGAAATGTCAGGATGATACTTACTTGTAAGTGTGCCCTGTTATTTCATTTCTGACCATAACATATTCCACGAGCCACTTGGCATACAGCCCTGAATTATCATGTCCTATTTGCACTGTGGTCAGTTTTCCCAGGTTCTGGCACTGCAAATTAAACAAAAAGTTTGTCAGAGGAAACTGAAAGAAAGCAGCATATTGGAGGAGTAAACTATAAGAGAATGTGCTCAGACAAACTCAGAAATGTGGTTCCCATTTCTGACTTCATGATTGATTCTGGGCTTTTTAGTGGTAGGCTGCTTTACTTGTTTGTTTGCTTTGTTTTGTTAAATGCTATTTTGATCAGCAGAGAGAATATCAGCTGAACTAGACTTTTCAATTAAATTTTACCCAATGCACACAACACACATGCAAAAATCAGAGCAGAATGACTTCTTTGTTTCCAACAGAAGAGGATATGACACCTCCCACAGTTGTAACATAAAGACAGTCTTGTCTATCCCTTGAACTAAGGAATTGTCAGTCATTTTGCTCTGCACATTATTAAATATAGGTTAAATCTGCTATGCACAGGCACAGAAAGTATCTGTGACTAACCACAAAGACATGAAATGTATAGCAAGGTGGTACAGCAAGGGGAGAAATTCAAACTGAACAAACAAAACATCCAAATCAGTTTTTTGTATCAAGCAATACAAACCTCAAAAGTCATTTCTAATATATTCCTGGGAATCTGCAGGACTCCTGTTTCACCCAGTTCTCCCGAAATACAGATCCAAGGATTGGCTGTGAACATTGAGCCACCAAGTTTCTTGCTGGGAACAATCAATATATGGTATGGTATCACTGCAAACACAAGAAGAAATAACACTTCAAACATGAAGAAGGATAATTATGTAACGTCTTTAGTGAAGAGAGGGGCAAAGGATAAGTCATAAAACAGCACTGCACTACCATGAAATGTTAAAACAACACCAGAGCTCCTATTTAATCATGCCAACACTGACTGGCAATGGGAATTGTACACACATATAGCAGTCACTAAGAAGCAGAGCTGACAGCAAAACAGTGTCAAGTGAAGAAAGAAATACAGATGGAATAATGCCTTCTTATGGGTATAATCACTTTTCATTTCCCAATCTCAAAACATGCCATGAAGATGGTTACTTATCCTCAGCTCAGTGACAAGAAAGTACATGATATTCCTGTATCCAGGACTGCAGTGCAGCTCAGCACACTGCTCAATGCTCAACTCCTGACTGCCTGTTTCTGGGTGTGCAGGGGAGCACACTGCACTACTTCCCCCAGGTCCCACTCAGGTACTAACTGCAGCCTTTCTTTGCAGGCCTGGATGGCAGCAGCACTCACTACCATGGCTGAACAAATTCAGTGAAAATACAGCATAATGCTACAAATTTCCCTGTACCATGTCACTCTTAGTTAGGCTAACTTTAAGCCTTCTCAATTTTTAAAAAGAACAAACATTTTTTTTTCCCTTCTAAACAGCACCACATTTGCTCAAATGCTTTCTGGTCCCCTGGTTTACCTGTGACTAATTCAATGTAGTATCACCTGAGCTGCAGCCCCTCCTCTGCCTCAGGAGACACATGCTCCTGAGGAAATGCATGTGCTCTTCCATTGCCCAGCATCTCCTGCACAGCCCTCTGTTAACCAAGCTTTTATAATAAAATTCAATTCTCTGAATGGTCACTGTGTTTCCTGGCTATCTGCCCTCCTTTTCTAGTGCACAAGCAGATTACAGACAGGGCTTTTCAGCTGAGGCCTTTCAAACATTTCTCCCTCAGTGTCTCCTCAGCTGTCAGTGCCCCCAAGAAAGCATTTGGTGGTTGGATTTTCTCAAAAGCTCCATGCTCATAGCATTTAAGAATGAATTAAAATGTTTCCCTTTTTATTTTCTGTGCTGATAGTCCTAAAGTAAGTGACAATTTAACTGCATCCAGCAGACCAGATTTTAGCATTATCCAGAACTTGCCCGCAGGACCAAAAGCTGTTTTGCTTGGACGTCTGTTTGCTTTGTCTTTCATTCACACAAGTTTGGATCACAACACACCACCAAGGGTAGCTCCTACCAGGGGGCCACAGGGCTCCTTTCACACACACACACACACACACACACACACACACACACGCAGTTTTATAAGCCTTGCTAAAGTCTTTCCTCATTTTGCCTTCCTAGTGAGGTCCTGTGGCAGCAGGCACACAAATCTTTGAGAACTCTGTAACACAGTTAAGCATCAACAACAGCTTAAAAGTTTCTCCAGGGCACCTTTTTAAAAAATAGAAGAAAAGAGAATATGTTGAGGAATTCTGATGCAGCCCTCAATGGGCATTTCACTGATATCCCAAACTCAGAGACAGGCATGCAGCAAAATAGCCTGAGCAAGAAACCGGAAAGGTTTGTTTTCTTTTAGTTCCCAGCATGCACTAATATTCTTACCTTGATAATGAACAATCCATACTGTGCTTGTTTAGTATCATGCAAACAAGCCCACCACAAAATTTTCAGATGAGAACTCGACCCCAGCTAAAATGATTAGAGCTACATAGTTTACCAAGTTAGAAACAAAAGCCTTTAGCAACAGAGAGAGAAACTCCTGCCCACCAGAGATCACGGCAACAGCAATACAGCACACACAGTCAGAGCTGTTTAGAATTTTGGACATGGACTCAACCAAATCTGGAAATCAGAGTTGCAGGGAAAGCAAATACTTACAGATTGTTGTGAAAACATTGGTAAAGCAAAAGTAATCAACAGCATTGAACGACAGGAGATGATACAGGAATTGCTCTTTCTCATCGTCACAGCGGAGGAATGCGTAACGCTTGTAGAGTTTTCTGACAAAGCAAAACACATAATCTGTCACAGTAACAAGAGGCTTTCAGTGAGATGTTTTCTATTGTGCAAATTTATTAGGTACACTATGAATAATGGGAGAGCAATCACAAATGAGAAGTGATACTGGGAGAGTCAAGAGTATTTAATGTGCCGAGATATGCTGTCTCTCCGCAAGTCTGACATCTCCAAAGTGCATCAGACCAATCCTCATTATCTTCCACCCCCTGAATGCAAGCTCTGGTCTAAGAGTCTTCCCCCATCCAAAAACATCCCAAGATGGAGAAAGGAATTTTGCACATTCTTGAAGGAAAGTTCTGACTTCTTTTGGCCATGTAAAACGACATACTGAAGTAAAGAGACTTCTCCTAAGTTACTTCAGAGCAGGAGGTGCCATGGGAGAGTTGTCCAGCACCACATATGACAGAAGACTGTTCTCTAAGGACATCAGGGCAAAGCCTGGGACTACCTGCTTCTATTTGGCTACTGGTGACAACCCAGGGCCTACAACAACCTGCCCACTATGCCAGGGAATAGCTTCAGTGTTGACAGCACACAGCTCCTGACATAGCCAAAACAAGCATGCAAAGGTGGCAAGCAATAAATAATACCAGTGTTGGTGACTAACAATAAAAGAAGAGCATGCCAAAATGTAGCAAAATCTAACTGATGCTACAGGAATATCCAAACCACTGTAAAGGCAGGAATAAGGTATTAGAAATGCTGACACAGCTGTGGATAGGTTGTTCCTGCCAGGAGGGCACCCTTACAACTCACCTCAATTTCAGATATCAATTTACAAACACGTCAGCAAGTCACTCACAAGACAGAAACTTGCAAAACAAATCAATGTTGATCAACATACAGGCATGTTCTCACTTCCATAACAAACCTGACACTAGAGACTGACAGGAAATGTTCAATGAAAATAAAGAGACTGAGCCTTAAATTAACCTAACCTGCCTGGAGCCACAAGTGTGGCAAACTCACAGAAGTCTCACAGGCATCCAGGTCTGTGTTTCATTTCAACAATGTGAACCACATGTTTGACAGCCTGTCAGGACATGTGCTGTCCTGTCTCTTCAAAGACTAAGGTTTCTCAGTTTCCCTGTGCACATCAAGGTCTCAGGGCAGTGAAACCATGTGATTTCCTCCTGTTCCCTAACTCTAGTCCCTTTGCAGACTAGAAAGAAACCAAACATGTTACAGCTTCCTTATATTTGTTCACAAATGTCAAGTAAAAAGAAAGGGTTAAATAAAATATTTAATAGCTGCTTCAAAAAAGAACAACACACAATATTGTTAACTGTCAAATGGCAGAAGTTGCACCATTACTTTTAGTACCTCACTGAACTTGGCACTGCTTCCTCTAAAACCAAGTGGAGCATGCTCTCAAACCATGCTGCCCAGAACAGCTCTCTAAGTAGGAGATCTAAATATGCAGCACAAAGCACACAAGATTACAAAGAATTGATGTCATCCTGCAGAAGTTGCTCCTTTGTTTGTCCCTGTCATTTTAAACATACTACTGTTGCTGTCCCACTCTGTCCTAGAGAATCAGAATCTGCCTGATAGATGAACAGTACACTGGTCAGTGATAAGAGAGGGGGTTTTTTTGGGGGGTACATGGAGTGTGGTGGTGTGTGCAGTCCTCTCACAGCACTTGCTCTGCATGGGACAAGCACTGCTAAATTTAACCTGATCTGAACTGTTGACTTCACTGGAGAGGCTTAACCTTAATTTGGAGATACAGACAGATTTATTAGGTGTCCTCACTGTCCTTCAGCTTTTCCTTGTTCACTGCTGGAAGGCCACAGCTTCATCAGGAAGTCCAACATAACACAATACAAGGCAAATCTCTTGGCATAATTGGCAGTCGGGGTTCAGGGGGCTTGGGGAACGGAAGAAATTCCTTGGAAGGTGGTGAGTGGAAGGAGAGCAAAAGGAGAGCAGACAGCATAGGTTAAGCTGTCTCCAGAAAGAAGTCTTCAATTAAAGCTAATGACAATTACTCTGGCTTTAATTTCCATACAGTAAACAGCATATGTGACTAATATGAAAGCAATTCACCTTATGTTCTTAAGCAGGCTATAAATGCAAAAATGTACATGAAGAACCCCAGCACCTAATTCCCAAGCAGCTCACACCCTGGCAGAGACGCACTTGGAAGGTTAGTTTGTTCCATGCTTTCTGCACACTGCTAAGCAGGTGGAAGAATAAGCACACCTGGATTTTTGAAGTCAATTATACAGATTATAATTTTTTTAAAAGCTTTGCCCAAGATAAACCATCTTACTTTGTGAGTTCATGATCTGAAAGCAGCTGTTTCAGATGCCTAGAGAGCAGCTTCTTTTCCATAGAGAGACGAACCCAGGCTCTGGCCTTGCCAACATCTGTTTTGATCTCACTGATGTTCTGGATATGTCTGGGAAAAAAGCAAAAGACATGCCTGGTATTGTCAAAGCATGACAGTTCTTTTGAACCAAGCTAGGCTGAAGTTTTGCAAAGAACACAAAATAACAGGTAAATTTCAGGAAAAAGAAACATAATCACCTTAATATTCAGCATAATGAAAAGCCCTGCATATCTAGCTCAAAGAGAATAAGAGCCTGAGAAGGAAGTATCTGCAATGCAGTGCCCTATTTACAAAATTCTAAACCAGGCCCATTGTCTCACATGATTTAAGAGTCATTCTGGACCTTATCGCTGCAATATTTATGGCTGAATGCTTTGGAAAATTAAATACTGTCTTTGCATGCTCAGGAGAAGCTTTACTTGCATACAAGACACAAATGGTATCTTTTAATAGGGTAAGCAAATCCTCAATTCACTCCTCCCTACTGAAAAAAAAGGGATATTGGTAAAGAAGAAAGAAAGAAGGAAAAATCCTTCCAAGGTTATTTTAGAAGTTCTGCATATTGCTTTTTTGATGTACTGAAAAGAAGGCATTGGCAGAAGTTGCAGGTTTATTGACTCTACATTACTGAATGTTAGATAAACCCATTCTTTAGATCAAACAAGTTATTTAAACTGTTTTCTTCTCTCAGAAGCAAGAATGGTCTCAGAACTACACAACCGACTCGGCAATGACTGGGATAATACAAACACTATACCCACCTCTCTGTGGAAGTAAACCAATAAACAAAACCTTACAAACATGCAACATCTGTCATGGTATTTCCATAAGTTAGCAGCTCTGACAATAAAAAAGCTCCTCAGTATGAAACATGTTTCTGTTATGGTCAATGAAAAAGTTGTACTACCTACTTTAAAAAGTTCAACAGGTTCCTTCTCCACACCCCCCTCCTGCTGCATGCCACAGGCTTTTCTGCAAGGTGCACAGTACACACACAAACAAGTGTGCAAATCTCATGGGGTTTCTGGGTTGTTTAATAGTTTAAACTCACCTCATATCCTGGATGAGAGAGATTCTAAGAGGTGACATGGCTGGACTAGTATCAGACTTTCGCCTTTCTGAATCAAGAAGTATTCCTAGGTTCAGAAGTACAGAATTTCTTGTTAGTTGAAATCTATCTAAAAGATTTTTAAATCAATATAAAAAAGAAGGTGAATTAACAGCAATTTGCACTCTTGTATTATTGGTGACTGTGAAGATTCTGTGGTATATTTCCACTCCAAATGACATGAAAATCTAATATGCTACATGGTTAATGCAGATCAGCACACACTGAGCATCAACATGTTAATGAGCTTAGATTCAGCTGAAATTATGACATCAAATGGCTTAAGACATATAATAATCAAGTATTATTTTCTAAAGACTACCCTGTTTTCCTTCTGTGTAACAAAACTGACTGGCACTGTTGACACCAGAAAATAATGTTTAACATGTACTCAGTACACCAATAATCATGTGCTTACTGATCTATTACTCTGCACACTCCTGTAACACCATTACTTTTTAAATAGCACATTTTGGGGTTTTCATGCAATATTACTCTTACATTTCAAATCCCACTCCAAGTGTCTTTTTGTTTTAAACAATAAGCCTACTGTTCAGTTGTTTTCCAGGCCATAATGTAAAACATCAGGATGTACAGCACAATTCTATGTGCTTATACTTGTTTTCCACCCCCACCCATAACATCATTTGCTTTGCCAGGGACTGTGTGTCACATGGAGGATGATGTATCAGAGCAAACAATTTTAAAGCCTACCCTTGAAGCATCAGCTATTTCTGGTTTCTGACTGCCATGGTAGTCAGATACCAGCCCCAAACAAGTGGTTTCAATACAAACCAGTTGATTTTTCACAAACCATATTGAGACAACACACCAGACCCATATTAATCCTATAGGAGCCTTAATATTTGATTCAGTTATATTGAGTGAAAGGTATTTCCAAAGGAAAAAAACCCCTGCATGGTGTAAATCTGCAGCTAGCTCTTACTCACAGCTTTTCATCATATCCTTCCAGCAGATGCCAGTCTTACCTGAGGTACTGAAGCTGCCTGATGTGGTTCTTCTCTGTCTGTTTTCTAGGTAATGTAACAGATGAGACCACAAGGCAGACTTCCCCTAAAATTAAAAAATACTAGTTAAAGAAATCACTACAAGCTGAATAAAAAAAAAAAGTTTAAATCATCATTGAAAGTATCAGCCATGACAAAAACTTGTTTTAAAGATGTTTCTCCCTATAAACTCATCAGTTAAAACCAAAAATAAGACACAAGTTAGAGGCACTTGGGAGCTGTAAAGAGGTTGAGAAAGAAAAGCAAGAGTCAAACTACTGGGATCTAAAGATTCTGGTAACAGGAAAAAGTCACCTGAACTTCTTTGTCATAGTTCATTAGCATGAAAAAAGAGCATTCAAAGGCTTGTAAAACACAATGTGCAAGTGGAGTTTTAAATCTGAGGCTGTAACCTGTGCTGTGTGTCTTTCCCTGCCTGCCTCTCCAGCAGTGAAATGACAAGAGACACAGAGCCAGCCTGAGCAAGACATCTTATACCCAGGCCAAGTCCTGTTCCCATCAGGATAATTCAGGACTACAGATAAATACACTCCATTTTTAGAACCTCAAAAGATTCCCCTCAATTTCTTCAGGCAAAGGACCTGGATCATCACAAACACAGTAAGATATTCCAAAATACCACCAGGATAATGAAAGCTTATCAGCAGGAATACCCCAGTTCTATACACTGTAAAACCAACCTAAAAGTTACAATTTGGGATGTAGTATTTAGGCCAAGATAAATCCAACAAATGATGTCAAAAGTTGCACCTTGCTCATTATGTTGCTTCCTTAAACCTCTGGTGGCTTAAAGCAGAATGTCAGAAAACCTTTTACTGGGAAACTATAAAAAGTCTTGGATTCATCATAAAATATTCTGCATGAATAGCCTGCAAACTGCAGAAAGGCAGCAGTAAGTGAACAGGGGCTCTCCAGCACATCATTTGGAATTACTTACAGATAATTAGTATTACTCATCATCTTCCTAAATTACTGTATTAACCTGAAATCCCAGTAAAGAACTAGCAATTCTGCATTTTAGAAAAACAGTCATAAGGCCATAGTTTTATTTACAGCTTTGTGCAGAAAGAAACCATGACTGTAACCATATAGCCATGATTCTGCACTATCAATTTCTTTAAAAATAATCTAAGTGCTTTCCCCAAGGTGCAGTAATGATAGTTCATGTTTAAATTAATTTTTAAGTTATATTTTAAAATCTCTAACCACTTCCATCCTATAGCTCCCCACAGCTGATATAAAGAACTATTGACCATGAGGGATTATTCCAGAAGTGGCATGCCTCTAGAAGAATAAATCCTAGAGTATCCAATATCTATGCTGAGAGAAATCTCTTAAAAATATGCATTCAGTGGTGAAGTGTCTTGTGTGTACCTCACAGATTCAACATGGAAAGCCACAACTGCAAGTCTTAGACACAGATAAAGAGCATGAAAATATCAACCAGCAAAGAGTTACATCCAAAACTGTGTTTCTCCCAATAAACACACACATGCACACACAGTCTAGTGTTCAGCAACCAGCTGCCATGGCAAGGAGAACTGCAACAGATCACAGAAAGCAGCAACAAAGGCTCCTGCAGCAAATCGATGCCAACAACCACGATGGATGTGAGGACTCATGCAGTGCCTGCCTGCTCCTCCACCGCCGTGGAACTCTCCTTTAACTTCACCAAATAGCAATGATGATGCAAGCTGGATCTACCAGGGGAAGGAAGACAGCCTAAGGAAAGCAGTGGGACAGAGAATGGGCAAGGGAATAACCAAGGCCTTCTGAAAGTCCAGCCTACTTCAGTCATCAGATCCTACATCACCGCTCCCCTGCATCGCTCAGGACAACGGAAGGCATGGATTCCCTTTGCATGTGGAAGAATCAGTAGGCAGCTAATGTAGGACTGTCAAGGTTCATCAGCAGGGGAGAGGTAAAAGCAGGGATTGGTGGAAGGAAAGCCATCCTCATTACTATGGTCAGTTGAGAAAGAAGAGTCTTCCTTGGCTCATTATTGGAAAATAAAATCAAATCAATGTATGAAACAGCAGGCTTGTACATATTTCATAAAGGCCAGAGCGCACAAAGAATTGGTGGTGCCTTTTTTTTTTTTAACTCTGGCTCATACTATGAGATACACTGCACTTCCTCCATCAGGCCTCCATTTTATTCCACCACTCTATTTATTCCACCATTCAGAACTGTTTGCCAACATCTGCAATCAATCCAAAGCATTAACCTTATGAAGGGTTGGCCGTCTGGTGGTCTGAAAGGCCCAAATCTGGGTTGAAGCAGAGTAAACTGATGCTCTGTCTTCTAAGACGAAAGCAGTACAGCTTCTATCCTAAGTGATATACAAGAGGGAAGGGAGAGAATCACATGATAAATCTTCACATAGAGAACTGTTATATAGTTTGAAGGAGAGCAGATTTAAACACTGGTGTTTGGGTGCTGGGAACAGAGACTGGATTACAGTTGTCTGGATTATGTACACATATTCTGCACATTTAAAAAAAAAAGTTATGATCTTCTTGTCCTTGCTACTCCTTTGTACAAGGGAGGAGTAAAGCTGACACAGGCTCTCCAAAGTCCATCTTGTCCCACAAGTGACTCCAAAGAGCACGACAAACAATTATTAACTTCATACAAAATCCCAACACCTCTAGCTAGTGATCTTGTAATCATAATTCAAGTACCCCTATGTCACTCAGGAAGAACCAAAACAGCAAGACTTTTACTCTGAAGTACTAAATTATCCTTCAGGAAAACAATTTCCCCATCCCACTGACAACACCTTTACGATGTGCTGCCTTGTAGCCTATGCAACTTCATTAACAAAAATATAAAGAATACAGCAATTGTTTTTTTACCATCCTATTTAAAAAAAAAACACCAAAACCCACCAAACCAAATGAATACCCTGGGTTAAATGAAGAGTCTTCCAAGAAGTTATCTGTGGAACACATCTACAGGTACGCTTGCACATAGCCCAGAGCAAACCATGGACACAGACAGAGGGGCAGGAATTGACATAAAAAAGACTGGGGGACACACAAGTATTTTAACACATCTACAAACACACTGAAGGTATTCTCTGAAAGCACAGAGAGGAAGAGCATAACATGACTTTAGGGAAGTGTGCTCTGCAATATACAGGAATATTTATTCCTCACCTGTTTGACTTGCAGACCGTGGCTCCATATTCTCTCTAAGAGGTCACACAGGCTGGCTATCAGGGTGTTCTCTTCCACTCCTGTGATATTCACTTCACCATGACCAAGCTCCACAGCTTCTCGACCCATCTTCTCAACCAACATCCTCTTAGTCTCAAAAAGGACCAAGCAAAAGGGAATTAAGTGTCTCCCAGGAATTTTCAAGATCACTTACACTTTATAAATAACCAACAAGGAAGCAAACGGTAACAAAGATTTGGCAGAATAACTGTCTATATATATATATATATATATATATATATATACACACTACTAGCACTAGTGCAGGACTGCACTTATTTTATCCCTCATTTTCAAGCCAGGACAGCACCAGTCTCGACCACACAGCCTCTTCTGGTTTTCTAAAAAAGGGTGTGCAAATGGGCACATCATCCTCCACAGAGTAGCCCCAACAAAGAGAACAGCAAGTCACACATTGACAAGCTGGGTACCCTGCAGCAAGGCCAAGAAACACAGATCATGGCTGGTTTTGAAGTCTAGTGAGTGCTGGATGCAGGACACTATGTCCACTTCCTCCCAGGAGAGGTGAATGTGCACAAGTGCTTCCAAATAGCAGGGGATATGTCATTCCTGGGAGAACCTGTTCTGCCAAAAGGGGATTTGCATTAAACCAAACCCATTCTGGAGTGCCCCTCATGAGTCTCCTGATGAGCTGCATTCTCATAAACTGTGCACAATTTCATATTGGTCAACAAAGCTTTCACCAACTCTTAAAATACAGTCTCCCAGTCACCATATATTCATCATACAGTCAATTGGAGGGGAAAATGATGAGGAAATCAGTTCTGCTCATCTCTTACACATTTTTTCATCTTTGTTCCTATTCTAGACTTGCTCTCAGATGAATAATACTCCCTTAAGCACCTATGCACAGTTCTGGCTGAGATTAAGAACTTCAACCTAGTCTCTAGCTGCTTCTACCCCTCACTCCCTCCAGCAATTTCTCACAGTGAAAGAGCCAAGTCTATCTTCAACAATTTTCAGCACCTATTGAGCCTCTATTAAGGGATGGGGACTATTTAGACAGTTTCATAAAGTGAAATCAGAAGTAGATGCATATATTAAACACAGTTTTATGAAAAGCAGGATATAATTGCTACAGTGCCTCTACTGACTTAAGGCAAGAATGTGCCTATTGCTTAATTATTCTCTTTACTGTATTTGTATAAACATTAACATTTACTTCAGATTAATATATTGTCAAATATATACTGGTGAAGCATGTCTACAAACTAATGCCAAATTTCTTTGCTAAGCGCTTAAACACTCACATTTCAAAGGTTATTAACTCACTCCCTTTAGTTATGAGAAAAGCTGCTATATTTTCACCACAGCCTCCTCTTTAGGACTGTTCACTCTTGTTGAAATAGTACTGTCTCATTAGTTATAACTGAAATGTGCTATAATAGGCATGGGCAGCAGGATGGCAAAGACCCTTCAGAATATTCAATTTCTATCATAAATCTGCTTGATAAAGTTTCTGCTCCTTGCAGAGTTTCTGAATACATAATCTCTTCATTAATTTCTCAGCACCATGCAAAAATTCTTATAGGGATAAAGCAGAAACAGATGGCAGAAAAGGGGGGTTTCAAACATATTGGATATGATGTGGACCATAAAGGATGGATATGAGGTGCAAGAGAACAGAATTATTCCCCGTATTACCTTATTTCGGCATTCCTTCAACAACCCTTCTACAAACTTCCAGTTTGTTTGTGCAATTACTGATGGAGAGAGGTTAGAGAGCTTGGGCTGCCGGATGGTGCTGCCCAGATTCCTGGCTTCTTGGATGTACTTCTGTATTAGGGGAGAAAAGGGACAAATAGAGACAAAAGTGCAAGTCAGACTTCTCGGCCAAGAGAAAAGGGGAAACTTAGCTTTTTAACCCACACCTCTGGAGGGAGGAGGAAAGGATCACATCCTCTTTCAGAAAAGGCCCCTTTTTATACCAGCACGATTTGGGGCTGAGATCAGCTGGTGATCTCAGGTACTATTTCACCAGAGGTCAAATCCCCATTTACACTGTCTGTCTAGTACTAGAACACACATTGCTGAGTTACAAAAACACAATACAAACTGCCAAGGATATTCAGATGCATAGAGATTCAATTACTCCCTCCACCACTGAAAACTGTCTTATTTTTTTCATTTAAATGAAAATTTGCTAAAACTACCCAGACCAAGACTATTCAAATGGGAGTCTGGTCTATATGGGGACTGCAAGAAAACTTTGCTCTTTCAGGAAGCAGCTGCAAAATGTAAATGCTGCTAACATCTCTCAGCTGTGAACCAGCTGCATTTTTGAGCAAAATTGTTTCCTGAACCCCCTCTACTTGAAAGAGCTTTTCCACTGCTGTTACTGCCATCAAGAAGTTGTCATTGTTTTCACCTCAGAGACAAGAATAATAAGACAATTGTTTTGGAAGCTGGGTGATCACAAGTTGGTTGGGGCACAGCTAACTGAGAATTAGTGATAGAGAGAAAGTCCTGTACAGGCACTGATGGAATACTCAGGATTAGTACATATTTCAGATTAAAAGAAAACCTCTCTAGCTTACATTGAAATAATGAGCAACTGAAATGTCGGTGAATAGATTTGTCAAACATGACATGATCTTTGCAAAGAGGGAAAACCCCACCTCCTCCACTGGCCTTGCACTAAAGAGCTATGATCTATACACTTAATTATGCATCTTTATCCAGAACTATGATTACAGTTATATTGTGCATTGGACATACCAGGTAATGCTCTGACACAGACTTTATAGAGGGCATGAAGGGCCAATCATGCTGGTCCCAGTCTAAACACAACTGCAACTGAAGCTCTGACATGGAAAAGTCCAGGTGCTGGCAGGGTAAGTCGGTAGCAAAAAGCCAAGCAGACCATGTAAAGTGAAAGTGGTAAGCACATGTGAAGGAATAAAAGCAAGCATGCAAAACAGAAAAGGAAAAGAGTGAAGACATAATACAATGCAGAACTCCCAAGCACTCAACATAAAAACAAAATCATAAGTTATGAATCCGAAAGGAAAAAAGAAAAGATGGTGTTAAATCAGTGGATTGGTGTCAACTCTGCCCTCCACTGGGCACAAACGTATGCAAGCAAAAAGCCACTAAGTCTCAACTGAGCAGATTTTTGTAGGCTGCCCCAAAGGTTCAATCTGTCTAAAACTCACAACACTGCAGTTTGACACCACTGCCTCCTACTCAGCCTGACCCCCAGTGTTATCTCAGAAGAGCTCCCTTCCCACTCCTTCAAACTTACTGTGGAAGTCTGAGGTTCAATGTGCCATCTCCATTATGTCATCAAAAGGTGCAGCATAAATCCCTAAAACACCAGCACTATTACCACTGGCTGCTGGAACCCCCAGCTCAGCATGTAATTTAAAAATATTTGTCCCTCAGAAATTATTTGCTTTGTGTGATAGAATACTTCCCATAGGACAATGAGCATATGAGGAATCAGTTAAAAAACAAAACAAACAAAAACCTCAGAGACTAGAGATTTTTGCCTTTGTAATTACCTAATTGATATTTCAGTCTACATGCTTTAACAATTGTGTTGTTTAGCACAGTAATGAGGTTACAAATCATCTGGTCTTCATTTCTGTTACTTTTAAGCAAAAAAAAGTCTTTTAGAGTTATCTGAACATATGGAACATGTCAAAGCCAGAAACTACTTGTAGGGGATTTTTATTATGTAGACATTTTTCTGTTACATGGTTATGGATGACAGAGATGACACTAAAATTCAACAACATTTTAACAAATCAGTAAGAAAATTCTGGAAATGAGTACACTGGAAAGGCAATTAAATTCATCACTACCATAAAAGGATGAACTGAACAAAGACACTTAATTTTCACAACACTACCCTAGCAAACGGAAGACTACTACTACTTTAAAATTCAAAATTAAGCTTTTCTAAGGATATTTAACAAGGCAAGAGAGTATTGTTTTCATTGAACAACATACACTTAAGCAAAAGCAAAACTTTGAGGTCACTAAACAAAAAAAAATTCTAATATTTTGAACCAGACTATTCTTGGAATCATCCATAAATCAACACCTGCTGTAACAGTTTGCAGTCTGTATCATATGAACCAGAAACTGTACTGTAATTAGTTCACATCACCCAGATCTTTCAAAACCACTTCACCACAAAGAATAACTGTGTCAGCTGGAGCAGCAGTGGTGAGAGATGTTTATCAGTTCAGAAGGTGGGTAAAGCAGCATCAGACTGTGCTGTGAAAAAACTGTCAGACACAAACATGAAGTAGGGGTGGGGTTCCCATTCCCACCTTAGCATGAGGTTGTCTGCCAGTTTGCCACCTTAAGACTTTTTTTTATGGTCTACACAAGACACTTAGGCAATTCCAGAAGGCAATGCTCTTGATTTTAGGATGAAGTTACTCACTCTCTACAGGCTATCTTTCCTCAATCAAATACACAAAACAAACAAGCACAGGGTAACTAAGTTATTTAGAGATGGGAAATAGATGGTTGAAAACTGTTAATTCCCCTCTTCCCACTCAACCCCTTCAAAAAACAAACAAAAAAAAAAAGAACAACTTTAAATCATGTGATTGTATTTTCAGAGAGCTCTCCTATACATGGGATGAAATAATTTTTCCTGAGGGGAAAAATGACACAACTTTTATAATAAGAAAACTAAGTATTTTTGGTCTGCTACTTCATTTGTATTAAACACACTTCAGGGAGAGCAGACATGAAGTGCAAGTAACTGTCTAGACATTTCATAAAGGTTGCAGAGCATTATTCAGGCCATTAGGAAAGCAGAAATCAGATCTGTACAGCTGAGCAATTTTCACCTCTCTCTGGTCATTGTCCAGACGCAGGTGCTCCGTGTGCTGCTTCTGTCTGTCCTTCCGCCTCCACTGAGCAGGAGCATTTCTCTTTGTCCACCTACACAGGGGGGGATATTATTAACCAAATGCCAGGAGTTAGGAGAAGGGCAGAGGCAATAAGAGGTTTCTAGCTTATTCTATACTGAACATGCTGACATCAATTACATCAGCCAAAGTGCAGCTGCAAATACACACAAAGAATCTCTGTAGAAGAATCCAATATTGGGCAACAAAAATATTTTAGAATATTAGATCACATACACTTGCTTTGTATTTTTTCATTTTTTTACCATGTCCAGGGAGAATTTAAGCCTTTGCCCCTCCCCTTCAAAGTTTCTATAAGAAAATACCCTAAAATATTTGCTAGCTGCTATTTGAGATCCAATAAGGGGATCTGCTTTTATACTGACAATAATTACAAACAACTCAAAGTACACCAAGTACCATCTCAAACATCGACTACATCTCAAACTTTAAGTGAATTTGTTTCAAGCAGTTAACATTAAAAAAAAATTTAAAAGAAAATAAAAGACACAGCAAAAACCCCACCTGACACCCACACCACCTGATTTGCTTCCACTTGAAAAAAAGCAAACCTAAAACTGACTTTGCTTTTGAGAATCTCTGCTTTAGTACCATTCTATAGATCTTGCCAAGATTCTGCACCTGTTGCCTCAGCTTACTCACTTGTTGCTTGCTGGTCCAGTGGATAAAACATCAGACTGGAGCTTAGGAAAAAATCCCAGCTCGTATTTCCCTTGTCCAATTTTCATGTCCAGCAAGTGTGGGTGAACTGCAGTGTGATCTATTTTTGCTAGCCTTAATTCAATAGATTTCTCTGAAATAGAAAGTTAATTTTTTAAAGGTGTTTTAATCAGACATGTATCTGTAATTACACATCTTCAATGAAAAGCAGATCTCAAATTTAAAGGAAGAGGTGGAAGTTTCTTACTGATTTCAACAGGGATACTAGAACAAAAGTGTTTTAGTCGTCAAAGAACTGCCACCAAAGGAAAAAAAGTTTATCTTCTTTAGCTCAAGCATTTTTCACACAGAAAACATGCAGGAAAACAGCTGAGTTCAACTTTACATTAATTTCATCTCACATCTCAGCTTCTCAGGAAACATTTAGTCCCCCATTTAAGATTTACACCTCTGCTATTTTGGTCTATTTTTTTTTTTTTTTTTTTTTGAGGTTTCAAAGCATGAATCATTACTTCACCTAATGTCTACAACAAACAGCACTGACTAATTGCACTAATTGTCAAGCAAGTGCCTTGTGGCCCTTACCAGCCTCATCAATGGTTGTGCACTTTTGATACATGGATGTGCGCAGAGTCGGGGTCCTGACGTTCAGCAGCCTAATTTTATCCACCCTGGAATCAAAAACTCTCAAAACAGGGTCTTTATCATCTTCATCATGGCACATAATCTTATTGTCAATAAAAGATGCAAACATTTGGGTCTCCAGGAATCTTGAGAGGAAAGGCAAGTAAGGTTCAGGCTGGTCCGACAAGAAAGACGCCTAAGAGACAAGAAGAGATAAGAGTGTTTGGGAGGCTGCAAAGAGAGAGGCATCCACCAAAAGCACCAATTTTTCTAATCAATGATGTATGAGAGTGCTCTGGTGCCACTTCAAGCCTGGTTTTATTATACACATCAATCCTATCCCCAAAACAGGCAGTCTATATGAAATTTTCAGTATCAGGACAATCACCTACTATATAGCACAATAATTGGTACACTGTAGTTGTAGCATTTCCTTAATCTTCTAAAAATTTCAACAGAACCCCAGCAAACCACACCATCAGTGCTGCAGGTGTGCATGTTTGGTACTTCTGGCTGGGCTCCCAGCTTATGAAAAGATGGGAATATTTCCATACAATTCAGTGGGAATCTGATCAGTGTTTTAGCAGACAGTGCTGCAACATAATCTTCACCCACATGAACTATCCTGCTGACAAATAGCTCATCTCCAGCAAAGAAGACAGTACAAAAAATTGAAGAACTGGGAATTATGTTTCCCTAAAAAAGAGCTAGGAATACATTTGCACAGATGTACATAAGCATTATCTGGAGTCATTACTTAATTGATTAAAATATTTGGTAATTCCTCTGGTCAAAATTCAAATAGTTTCCACCTTAATGTAGAGGTTAGCCCTAAAGTGAGGTTTTCAAAGTAATTTTTCTAGAGCAAGCTGTATTTTTCTACAGAATCCTTAAAAGAGTATCTTTAGCTCTCCAACTCTGCATTTGTATGTATTTTTCCACATAATATCTAAGATGTGACTTCTTTTTGAGAATACTGAAATTTAAGGAAAAAAATTACAATGTTGACAGTTTTTTCCATTTGATGGCCCAATAAACAAAGCCTTAGGTTTTACTTCTTACACAGACATCTCTTCTTACTACAACTTACTTTATCAAAGTTTTGCATCTGTTCCCTGTTTGTAAACCAGGATTCCTTGTCCTGGCTGGGCTGAATGACAAACACTTCATAATCTGCAAACATTTGTGTGAAGCGGTTGGCAAAAACCTCACGAATCTGAATGTTCAGCTGGTAAATCTTGAATTCTTCTTCATCACACTGAATTTTAAGATCCTTTTTGCTACTGGTCTCCTCTCGCACCTCCAGCTGAGAAAGTAAGGGAAAAAACCAAATTTGTATTGATGCTTTGTCAGGTCTTCCAGCCATACAAGATTGTAATCTGCCATTCAGCTGCTACCTCAAGTCAACATTTCAATTAAAAAATTTATGAAAACAGCAATAAGATTAAGATATTCAATTCATAGGGGGAAAAAAAAAAACACTAAAGCCACAAGCCTTCAAGCACTAGTCTGAATACACATTTGCTCCCCCTGCCTTTGTTAATTATGACAAAAGGCACGAGCACACATAATTAGTCATAATATCTAGAGCTTGCAACATCTGCACAACAATGCAAAAGAAAAACCTGAGGAATAAAACCTTTGCTGAGACAGTGTTCATTCCATAAAAGCTCAAAAACCCCAGAGTGGTTTTTCAGGCAGTACTTTTTATGCACAAAGGGCCACAGCTTTCCACCCCTCAAATTCTAATCACTAAAAAATCCAACCAGGATCACCACAAGCTGTGCATGTCCACTTGCTGGGAATTAGACACTCATGCACTTTACAACATGAACCAGGAAAAGGCATCACAGTACCCCTATGGTAAACATATACAAGCTAAATTACATATATTCCACACACAATGCAAAAGATATCTATAGAAACCAAGGTTGGATTCAACCTTCAGGATTATCTGGATGTCAATTTTAGCCACTAAGTCATAAAAAAGCGGTGCCAACAACCAATAATAAACACAGCAAAGTACTATTTTTAAACACATTTCCTTGGCAAAGAAACACTTGGAAAACAGCAAAGGTTTTCCTAGATGCTGCAGGGTTAAATCCCATTATATCTCTTCCCTAAGCTTTGTCCTTGTCTCTACAGGTGTTCACAAGGTTTGTGAACACATGAACATAAAGTTCCTTTTAGTGAGGACAGACAAAGAGCATCTTTGGACCATGACTTCAGACCATCTGCTACTGCAAGACCAGAGAGGGTGATGATAATTTCATATCTTACCTTTTCTAGACTCACACCTGTTCTTTTAACAAGTGCTTGGAGTCTTGCAATAGTTTCATTTTCCTTTAGCAGTTCATAGGAATTCAGAGGTGATCCTGCTATGTTCCCATTTCTTTTATCAGAAACTAGGTCACATGTTCTGAGGCTCTTCATCTTGGAGGCACTTTCACTGCAGTGAAGGTTTCCCTCAGGTGGAATTCCAAAAGCCATCAGTATCTCTGAAATTTCCTGAATGAACTCAAGTTTATTTGGAAACTGGGGTAGGTCTTCTGGCAGCTCGATGAAATGGTTGTCTACATCCACAAAGCACAGGTTAGCCTGGGATTTAATTTAGAACAGGACACCATTACAACATCACTAAGCACAGGGGTAACATTTTATTCATCTTTGGGGTTAGTGCTTATTTAAAGATTCAAATACATTTGCATTTGTTCGGTTATTTTGTAAAACAGACTTGCCCCAACCATAACTGACCTGGTCGGTTGTCTTTGAAGAAAGCAACACAAGACCTACATTTCCAGGTCTTTTAAGGAGGTAACTAAGAAAGGAGACTCATTTTAAAGACATTTATTATGTACAAAATAGATTGTAACAAATTAGGTACAGATGTCTGATCTTTTTCATACACACACAGCTAAATTTTAACTACAGTATATTAGCAATTCTATTTTATACATGTGCACATGTAAGCAGGTGACTTTGCTCACATTATCAGTCCACCTCTCTAAAAGATCTAGCAAATTCCATTCTAAAAGGTGTGCTGATACTGCAGAAGCTGCAATAACATTATCTTCTCTTTTTTTATAAGCAACTTGAGAACTAAGGCAATTCTTTGAACGAGCAAGTTTGATTCCAAGGGGGGAAATTAAATTTACGAGTTTTCATTCTGTTTTTCTCTCCCAATCTCCAACTCATTTACGACCTAAAAAAAAAAAACAACCAAGGTGAGGGAAAGACAAAAAGAAGAAAAACCACCTATGTGGCTTCCACAGCAAGATCAAAAGAAGCTCTGCATCTTTCAAGGTTTACCTCACTCTATATTTGGTAAGGTGGAAAGTTCTCATTTTGGCTTCTGCATTGCAAAATCTGTATCAAATGGTTTTGAGACATAACTACACACATCAGAGTAAGAACCCCAATCATGTGTGAAATCTGCCTGGAAAGCTAAGAACAGAGAAGAAACTTTGTTCTTCTGTAGAAGCATTTCAGTTTCTCTTCACTGCAGGACTAACATGGACTGTCACTTTTCTGCTTAACCTTCACTCTACAAAATCCTTTCAGTCAGATTATGGGGTACTTTCAACCTCACTTCATTGCATTATTCTGGAAGCCACACCTGCACTCAGGTCTCACTACAGCTTTGCAGCAAGAACACTTATCAGGTCTATGAGAGCTGTCTATGAGACAGATCTCCAGTTACTCCCTATGACTCAGGAAGTGCAGAAGGATGGAAGCACTACCACAATTTAACAAGTACCAGTAAGGACAAAGGAGCTCCGGTAGGATTTTGCTGAGGGACTGACCACAGGCGGCCTAGAATAAGTTGTGCCTGACAGGACCTGTTCTTTTAAGTAAAGTGTTATGAAAACACACATTTAGTACTTGTGACAGGTTTGTACAGGACAGAGCTAGGGTTTCAATTCTCCTTAAAACACAAATATCTGAGTTCCAACATTATAACTGAAAAAATAATTTTCCACTGGACATATTGCACTAATTTGCACAGAACTTCACATGACAAAGTCCAATTCATGCTCTGCTACAATATTACCCAAAGGTAAGCAGAATTCCAGTTCTCCGTTTCCTGATGTTCTCACATTTTAATATGGGGATTGATTTCTTACACTCAGAGGGATGCATATAAAACAGTTTAATATCTCTTGTATAGATCCTTTACTGGAAATTAAATCATGAATTGAATTAGGTGTTGCAAGAGAATCCAAGGTCAATACAGAGAATTAACACATCGATTCTGAAACAGCTTCTGGTGCACCCTTGAATAAGCTTTTCTTTTTAAACAGGGCAGGTGTCATAGCTTAAATTTCCTTAATATCAGCACTGCTCCAAGACAGCAGATGGTGTGTGTGCCCAGCTAGCAAGGCAGCCCAGTGCTGGGCTGGGAATGCACTCAGTGTGCTCCTGGTTCCCAGTCAGACAAACACTCAGCCCACAGGGACACCATGTGCACACACCTCATGTGCTTCAAGCAAGCACCTGAATTGAGGAGCTTCAAGAGTCCCACTATACCATGGTTCCATGATGATCAGAAGTCAAGTCAGCTGATATTTACCAGGAACACTGTAAGCACTTCAAGACATGAGAGAAATAAAGCTTTGAAACCAGGCACAATGCCTGCCAATCAGTGCTGAGGGAAAAACAAAAAGCATTGAATTTGCCTCGAGCAGTCTGCAAAATGGCAAGACAGACTCAATAAGAAACTCTTCAAACAGTTTAATTGTATTACTTCCTTTTACAACTTTCTTTAATTGATGCCATTCAACTTTCCTTCCTTTTTGGATTAGATGCTGCAGAAAACACCACTCTTGGTTAAGACTGGTTGTACCCAAAAAGCACTTGGCCAAAAAGAAATCAGACATTAACCTTACCAATGCAGAAATTCTAATCTTCACACCGAAATTAAACTCCTTGCCAAAGGAACAAAAAGCCAAATTTAGTGCTTGCTAAAATTGCTTGTAAGTATCTGGGCTAACACCTGTCTGGTTCTTCCAATAGCTTTCTATTTTTCCTTCTGCAGAGCTCCTCTCTGAGAGCAACACACACAGTTTAAACACTCTGAGCTGCCGATGATGATTGCTTATCATGCAGCTTGTTATTACATTTCCCAGAAACTGCCCTATATGGAAACATTTAAAAAAAAGTTAGTGTGCAGCAATACTCTAAATAGAGTGTAAAGAATATTTTCAGGGACACCCTATAGCTACCCAGTGCTTGGTTAATAACACATAAGATAGAGGACTACCCAGAACAGCATAAGCAAAGATTCCATAGATGGCTTTAGCCTCTTAACTCAGGGAAACTGAGGTCATCCTCAAGAACAGCACACACACTTTTGAAAAGTCCATGTTCTTCAGGGAACAGAAAGGGCAAAAATATCTCACTGCACCACCCCTTCGGAGGTACCAAAATAACATTTTTCTGTAAAAATGAAATCTGAAATAAATAGACCACCAGTAACAGACACAAGGACAGTAAATCTCACTGTGTTGCTATCCTACAGATGCAACAGAACAGAATACCAGTAAGGATAGAGGGATCCCCTCCTTAAAAACTAAGAAAAATTACCAGGCACTTAGTATTTATGAAATCATGGCCATCCAAAGCATTTTGTATGCTAGGAACTGGGCAAGTACCCAAAGAAGAAAAATAAAGGAGTTCTTTGGCCACAAGAGTTTAGTTATTTTGTGTCTGGAGGCAGCACAGTTGAGTGGGCTGTGAATAGCTGACAGCTCTGTATGTAACCCTCTGTGGATACACTGATCATTATTTTACACACATAAAACTAAAATGATATAAAGACAAGATATTTGGCAATATGTGTAAGTAGAAATATAATTGAAAGGACATGTTTAAGTTAGTTACTTGGTATTTCAGGTCTCCAGAACAGTCAAATATTCTTTTATTTGTTGCTGAGATACCAGTTTTCTGATCAAAAGAAAACCTTAAACAGTTACACACCACTTCACTTAAATACCAGATTATCACAAGAGAGGACACATCAAATCACGTCCAATAAAATGTTCTCCTGAGACACTACACTAAGGAACAAGGATGTCACAACCTAATTTAAAAACCTGTCCTTCCCATAAACTTCTATCATCACAAGTAGCAGGCTGAAAGTCTTACAAACCTGAGAAATGTGGATCTAAGCAAACCAGTGTTCATGTATCTGGTGCCACTGCCTGGTTCCCTGAAGTCAACAGCACCACTTTCCATGGTCTTAGTGGGGTCTGGGCTACACCCATCCATTCCAAAGGCAAAGGACAATTGCAATTCTCTCTTTGACCTCAAGTACAATAAGGGCCAGAGCCCCACACAGATCTAGCAAGGCCTGCATCAAGCCCATATCCTTCCTTTCAGCTCTGTTCAAAAGTACAGAAGGAAATGATTTAGGTTCTGCCCAAAGGACAGCTTCTGCTTTACTACAGCCCTGAAAGACTAAAACCCATTCATCTACAGCCTGTATCACCTTTGTGCATTTGGCCCCAACCTTGCAAATAATCACCCACTTCCCACAACACACAGAAAACATGGGCATGCAAGTTTATACACACGTGGCTGACTTGTGGGAAGTGTGTCTACAGTGGTCTTAAATTCTAAAGGAGGCTTCTGTGCCACTCCTGCAAGCAAATGGTGACTTTGGCACTTTCTCTCAGCACTGCTGTCCTTTATGCCAACACGGAATTTGTGACTGAGAACAGCTTACAGCTCAAAGCCTTTACAGCTTTCAGGAACTCCTCAGGTGGTTGTTCACACTGAAGGCATAAAACTGAAGTCTGTCAATAAATTTGTGGAATTATCAAGGATCAAACCACCAGAAGACAGCCTGAGAATGCATACAAAGCAGCGATTATCTTTAAACAATTATCTTGGTCTAATGTGTTAGCATCAACAGAAAACAAGGCTTTTCAGGCTTTCTTACCTTCTGAAACAACATACAAAAATAGAAATCCACAGATTTTGTTAAGGTTTAGCATTGAATAACATCCTTTTAATAGCTGAAATAAAAACACTGAAAATATATATAATCTGGCTTATACTAGAAGAGAAAATGCATTTTATGTTTTAAAATCTTTCAACTTTTCTAAAATAAAAAGCTAAAATAAAAAGCTATTGCCCAAGACCCTTGGGAACACTTCATTAAAAACAAGCTGTTTAGTGAGATACTACTTCATTTGATTTTAGTGCTGGAAACTCGGCATTGTTTAATTTCACTCAAAATAATTTCAGTTTCTACCATTCACCTAAATTAGAGTGGAGAGATACACATGCAAATCCAGCAGCATGAAATGGTCTGGATTAACTTGCTTGCTAAAAATTTATTTCTATAGCACTGCAAAAGTTTCTTTGGAAGGAAATGTAAAGACACATCAAAAAAACCCATCTTACTTTAGTACTTGCTAGGTTTGTGATCTGCAAGTCAGCTACTTAAACCACTTTTATTGATCAATTTTCCTGATAAACAAACCACACTTGTGTAGCAACATCTGAAACAGCTACATGCTCCTTGCTTCCCTTTTGACATCTGCAGCACCTTATTCTAGCACAGCTTCTCCCATGCCCTCCCCTTCCCTTCCGGGTTCCTCACAAGTCTCTGATGCAGCTGCCAGGGAAACCACAAGGATGCTCATGCACACACAGAGCCCTCAGCAAAGCAGCTGAGGACAAGCACTCCACTGCTGACACGCACAAGAAACCCAACTCCACACTAAACCTCAGCACTTCCTGGGCTACAGAGAGTCAAGACTTCAGGTCATTGGTGGTCTTCAATGAATTTTCCATTGGGGAACATTTTCTGATGTACCAAGGAGATAGTGTAAAATTGAATTTTGTACTAATGCAGCTTTTTTGTTGAAGACTTTAATCATCGCCTGACACAAGAATGAACGTCAAGGATACAGCAGGGTTTCCATGCTCCCATAGAAAAGTATTCCCTGGAAGCACCAGATGTGACCAAAATATGGGAGGCTGCCATCAGAGGAAAACGAAAGCCTTATGGCACGTGTGTGCAAGACCTGGACCAAGCCAAACCTGACTGAGTTGGAACAGACAGGATTTTCACATTATTAGCATAAAACACTTGGAGCAAGACAAATCAGCCTTTTTAGAACTTCATAATAAAACAACAATGAAGAAGTCTAGAGTGACACTGAGGTATCCATGCCATGCTAGACAGTAGTATTATTTCCTTCTACAATGCCCTTCAACTGAGAAGCACTAACTAGATTTTCTCTCAAAGCTCACCTCTTTGCCCCTTGTCTAAATCAGATATTGCTTTCTTTAACAGCAGCTGTCCCACACATCCATGTAAATAGATTAGCAACAGAGATGCAGTTTAGGCAGTTTCAAGACAAAAAAAAATTATTTTGCAGAACTCAGAATAAATTACAACACAGAACAGCTCCTTGTATACCCTTTGTGATAGGTGAGGAAAATTGTGATACTAACTACTACTAACTCCTGAATCAGGAGCCTAGAGGTGTTCCTCATAGGACCCAGAGGTATTCCTCATAGGACCCTGATGGGTTCATAAAGGTTCATATAAAGTCCAAACTTTAAGAGAAAAACAATGTTAAATATTAATATCCCCTCTGCTACTGATGATAAATTTGTCATGGATAATGGAACCCATATGCTCTCTTCTGCTGTTCTACAGAGCAGCATATTATTCACATTCCTTGGCAGGTTTTGTTTGTTGTTCTATGGGGTTTTGTTTGGGTTTTTTTTTTTTTTTGGTTAGTTGGTTTTTTTAAGCAAACTCTCTACAATCAAAATCTCAACAATAGCGAGCTCCTCTTCTTCCCAGTCTACTTAGCCTAACTTTTTAGTTATTTACCAAGAGACTGCTACTGGAGACTTAAAGTATCAAGTCCATTTCTATGCCATAGCTACATCTTCAGCCTGAAGTGCAAAGGACTCAAGCAGTTCACATAAACCTTACTCAGCAGTGCCTACCATGGGGATTTCTCAGACTGAGTCAAACTCATCATATACGAAGTTTTGAGAGCTCACTCTTCAAATGAGAAAGAGAAAAGCTGAAACTTCAGAAGGACAAGTTTTGTAGCAAATTCCACCACATGGGCACGTTGATGCTGCTTTCTGTCCTGTGTGTCCTCCCCTCCCAGACAACTCTGATCTCTATAAGATGCTATTAAAGATCTACTCCTCCACCTTCAAGAAGGGATACTGTGAAACAAAATGTAAATTGAGGTGTCAGATCACTTTTTAATACTACTTAGATTTCATCTTTAACTTCTAAAAATAGATCAACTGCCTCACTTTAAACCTCCAAAATAAGCTGATAAATCTCTTCAAAAACTATTTACCTTTTAAATAATTGAAATATATATTTGAAACTAAAATATGTTTATTTATTTGGAAACATTACAGTGCTTTTTAAATGAGGAAGTTATTTACAAAAAGAGGACAGTCTTTTAGAAGCTCGTGGTAACAGTGAAAACATCCATGGTGCATATTAACATGCATTTTATTTCATCAGCTATTGTCTCTAAAATGTGTACTAACCATATTAATGAGGCCTGTCAGTAGAGCCAAAATTCTGAAAAAATAGTAAACCAAAGCAATAGACTGTTTTCATGGCAAGAACATACACTACTCAGTTATTAATCATGCCAATGCAAAAAAAAAAAAAAAGACAGGAAAAATAAAGAAACCAACAGATTAAACACTTTCATTTTCATAGGAAAAAAAAACAGTTTGGAAAAAAGAAGTTTTACTTTGAACTTGCCAGGAAAAACAAATGAAAACTACCAGCATATGGATTTGAGAAAAAGAGCAATGTTGGCATGGAGACCAGACTGGAGGTTCACAAAAATATCTTGTCTTTAATTTCACGCAGCTTTTTTAAAAAGGAAGGGGTTTTTGTGTCAAGCTATGCTGCAGCACTGCCTGATAATGAAAACAAAAACCACCACCACAAAACCCTGTGCCTGCCACGCTTCTGCTTTCCCACAATTGCAAATGGTAATAGAAGAAAACCCCCAGCCAGAGAAAAAGGCAGAGGTTACAGAATCCTACCAGGGCCTGTAAGTAGGGTGCTTCCCATGGTTTACACAGTTCCTCCCCTTGTAAGTCACACCTACAAGTAAGCAGAGCCTAGCTGGGGCCAGACACTTCCTCTGCTGTCTTGGGTAGTGCTCAAACAAGTTTGGTCCCCTGATCCTCCCAATCAGCTCTTAAACTCTCTTGGCACATCCCTAAAAAGAGTATTTGTGAAGTGAATAGAGGGATAAAATAATTAAAAACAACCTCTAAGCAGCCTGAACACAGTCCCAGTCCCATGAATGACTTGCAAAACCTTTACAACTTTGCTTCTCCTTTACACAGGGGCTGCTGCTCCCAGGGCTCCTCAGCATTACCCCAGTAAGCACCAGTTTGTTCAAGTACACACTGACATTTTTGCTGCAGAGTTCTAGGAGAAAATCTGACATGGTTTCATACAGACATCTGGCAGGCTGGGTCCATGTAAGCCAACCTCAAGTGAGAAATTCTGTGCAGGGAAACTCAGCCTAACCCCACACAACCAGGAACCAGCACTAATGCCAGTGGAGCTCTGCTCACTCACCACCAGATAGAAGCAGCTGTGTGGCCTTTTGGCCACAGCTGGGGAATTCACACTGCACTTCCTTGTGTTTCCTACCCTTACAGGCTAATTTTTGCAGCACAAAAATGTTCTTTCTGTAATCCCCATGCATCAACTCCTGTAAAATTACAGTTGAATTCTATCAAAGCATACAATTTCAAAAGCAGGGCTTAACCTATTTCACCAGATTTGCATCAGCATCTGCAAGAAATAAAGACCTACCCCAAAACAGAGCCAGCAAGAACCTGGCAATGGCTGTTACAGTTAGCACTTGTGTTTTGGCTCACTTCTCACTTCCCTCATAGTCATGGACAATACTGAATCAAGACAAGCTCCTCTCACCTCTTGAGGAAGTTCCAGCTTAGACCTATCATCCAGTCCATTAGAGTGCAAGCCCATGAGGTAAGGGACAGGAGCATCTAGAAAATGAAGGAGGGATGCTGGAAGGATAGGAACATACACATGCTGCCACTGAAATGGAAACATTAGTGCTGTGATGGTCTCTGCCACTGTCATCAGCCTCTGATAATCTGAAAAAGATCAAGAAAATAAAAAAAATTTTCACAAATATTTTTAAGTAAATTAATTGAAGTTAAAGAAATAAGAACTTGCTTGTAAACAGAAAACCACAAACCCCAGTATTAGCTGAGCGGCATCATAATGAAAACCCAGACCTGCACATCCAGCACATTTTGCTGAAACAACAAAGAGAGCTCAACCCAAAGTAGGTCATTCTACAAGTCATATGGAAATGAGCAAATTGAGCCTTAATGCATGCTAAGTCACTTTCTGCTACCTACACCAGGGTCACCAGGAACACCAGTTTGAATACAGAAGCAGTATTGTAATCAACTAAGAAACATATCGGGAAATAATTTCTTTTCTCTGTGCTTAGGGCTTTCTATGGAAGCCTTGGATGAAACCCAAGGCATCTGGTATCTCTCAGATAAACATTTTTCAAAAGAGTGTTTAAATGTCTATAAAGCATGCTGTGTAGCAGCCAACCCAACAGTGTGACTGAAATAACTATGCAGAAAATGAAAAGGATCAGCTTCGTTTAGCCTTTGCAATGTATGACCAAAGCCTCAGTTCAATGTAAAAACAACTCATCTCCTCCTACAACTTAGCAGCAGTGCTAAAGGTACCTGTGCAACACACCAAAACACCTTTTCCTTTAGCACTGGTAGCTACAGCAGTTCATATTGCCAGGCCAACACCTCATCCTCCTCTTCTGAAACTACACAGGCATCTCTAAGGGTTTTTGAAACCCACTCTCCATAAAGGGGGAGGCAACACCAGATGTGTTCCAATACAGCTGCTGAAACACCAGACTGCTTTCCAGCTGCCAGGCTGGAAAGGGTAGAAAACAAACTCACACAACTAGGGCAATTCCTACCTTCAGTCAGGCTATAAATATATATAGCACAAGCTGGAGACATCGGATGCCTTTTCATGATACTGCAACAATATCCAATTCCAGCCAGGAAAGGGGAGGGAATAGGAGGAAGGGAAAAAGTCAGTAACCTTCACTAGGGTGTGAGGTATGCATGTCTTCTCCTTTCATGTTCACAAAACTACAGACACTGTGAAACTGGAAAAGATGCTTGCACAGGCTCAGGTGTTGAGGTTTCTGGAGCTGTCGCACACTGTCACAGAGGGCAGATGAAAACAGCAAGAATAACATTTGTTCTAAACACTCTGGAGAAAAATTAAGCTTAACTGTGCACTTCCCAAGGTTATGGCTTTGATTCTATCCTCTAGCCAGCCTCCACTCAGACTTCTGACAACAGAAAAAAAGGCCCAAGAATTTCAGCTCCTGGCATTCATGATTAATTTTGTCTGGGGACAAAGTTGCAGAGTTTGGGGTCTGCAAAGAGCACCACAGCACAAGAGGAACTCAGCACAAGTTTTGCTAACATCACTCATAATTCTGCAACTTAGGCTTTTGATTTTTCCTTTTCATATCAAGCTGTGCCAGTGGAAAATGTTATTGGCATGGGCCTGCCTGTCACTGCTGCACAGCAGACTTACTGTGACCAAAGGAGCCTGCAACCAAAACAGATGAGAACAGCTTAAACAGGGTAAAGTTTTTGCCAAAAGTTTATTTGGACTAAAACACCAATGAACATCAGCAGCAACAATCCCCTATGCTGCCTGGACACCAGCTTCTGCCTACATAACTACTTATGGGTTTGCAGCTTTAATCACAGCCTGACTGCAAAGAAGTGATGAATTAATGATCAGCTTTGGGAAGAAGACTCTATTCCATACCCTATTTTCTCCAGTTTTAAAAGGAACTTTAAATGCAGCCATAGATACACAAACATTCCAGCTGGTTTGCATTCAGATTGTTTATCTGAAAGAACAAGTCTCAGAATAGAAACAGTGTTTTCCTACTACACAAAACCCCCTGTCTAATCCTGCTGGATAATTTAAATACAACTTCTCCCTCTGTCATTTAAGCTAACTTCAGTATTAGACTTTCAAATTAATTAAAAAGTAACACCAATAGTTCAGCATTTCTATCCACTGGGCAGCCACCCTGTGCCACCAAGCAATCTGCAAATGCAGCCCTCTGAACCTGGATATCCTCATGGCTTAAGCCATTCCCAACTATTTGGCCTGCCTGGTCACAGCCTGCCATTAACAGTGACTGCATTCTGCTGTTGGCAAAAGGCAACGACAAAGGCAAGAAGCCTGCAGACGTAAACCAAAATAACTTCTATGTTTTCTTAAGTTATATCTACCCTGATAGGGTATGGAGGGGTTTTGGGGTTTAAAGAAGTAGCAAACAGCACAGTTCTAGTACCAAAGAATTACAGAAAAAATTAAAATAACAACCACAATAATACTAAAAGAGTGAAGATGTGCTTCAGCAGTGCTGTGGCTCATGTTCTTCAAATCAGAGTATGTTTATTCTGGTGCAAATGACACAATCTTTTGGCCTTGTATTGTACACAAGCACTGGTATGGAAATAAGGACATACCACTAGGGCACTATTAGTCTGATCAGCTTAAATGATCATTGTGCAAGGAAAAGAAAATCCACTACTTTTTAATATGGCCACTCGAGAACACAGAAAAAGGCTGATTTATTGTTCTAACCAATTGCTATAGATAATATGCATTATCTCTTACAGTGTGTAAGAGAAGTTATTTACACTAGTATTTATCTGTATGTAGTATATAGAGACATTTTTGTTCATCTTTAAAAAGCAAACAAATCCAGGAAAAATAATTGAGGGCTCTTGGGTCTGGAAAAAGAGGAACAGAATGGGAAGAAAGTGGCAGATGTAAGAACCATGATTCCACCTCTCCATTTTCACATTCTACCAGAGAGAAGTCTGTCAAGTGCCTACAGAAATCCTCTGACTCAGCCAAATTTAAAACAATTATGTGATCACATTCTGGAACACTTTATCATTTTAATCTTCCTACTTCATGGAGCACAATTAAATACTGCAGTATTGTAACTCACAAGTAACTTCAAAAATCAACAAGCAGTAAGAACCAACTATTAGTGGTTGGTAGAAGTAGTGGGGTGAAGTATCTCCTATTCTGTATCTCACATGGGGATTCAAGCAGTAAGTTTCTTAAATCACTGGAGGTGTAATAAGAAAGAGTGATATATAAGAGATGAGGAGGCAGCACAGGACTAATACTGCAAAGAAATGAAACTAATACTTTAAATCTCCAGAATGAACATAATCTTAAACAAGTGAAACAAAGATAGGGACGAGTGATTCAAAAGCAAAGCAGAAATAAACCCTTTGTTTGTACTGTAAAATGGCAGCAGACAACGAATACCCAGGAAATAAAACTGTCCAGCATCGCAATCTGTGGCAGCGGTGCATTACATTTCTCCTTTTTTTTTAGCTGTTTAAAAAAATCACCTCCAAGCAGATTTCACAGCTGTCTTAGCTCAGTACACACTTTTCAGAAGAGCTCTAGGTGCTCCCTCAGATAAGGAATAAGTCTATTTCACAGTTACAAGGGCAACATAAATTGTAGGAATGCAAACCAGCTCCCTCAGAATAATCTGGCAAGGGCACTTCCCACAGCCTCCAACACCACTCTTTCTTTCCAGAGTTCCTCAGCACTGGCTCAGCACTACCAGCAGCCTCAGATTCTTCCCTCTCTCACAGGCACTACATGCCTCTAACATTTTTCCAAACAGGAGACAGGCCTCTCAACAGGACAAGCAAACCGAGGCATTCATTCCCTACACTTGGCTTACAGCGATCCAAAATACACAAGGCTGTGCCAATATAGTGGGACAAAAGAAGAATTTCCAGAAGCATCAAGTCAGAAATATGTCAGAGGAATCTCAAACCAAAACATTTTCACAGCCAAGTGAAGTTACTCCTACTCCAAGGACTGACTGACACTTAAAACACAAAATTGTTTCAAAATGGATTGCACTTGGCAACAAAGTCTGGAGTCATAGAAAGGTTCGGGTTGGATGGGACCTTACAGATCATCCAGTTCCACCAGACCACCAAGAGTTCTGGGTTTTGGTTTTTATTTTGGTGGTGTTTCATTATTTTGTATGTGTTCGTTGTTATTTTTTTAAGTAAATTTTACAAATCCTCTGATCCTGACACATACTGTTCTAAATCTAAATCCACCCAATGAGTATCATAACCTCATCTGACCTAAGAGAACAAGAAATTAGCTCTATCACCTCAATTGTCATGGGTTTAAGCACCAGATTTAACAAACTCAAAGGACATAAAAAAACGTAACATTTATATTCTGAAGGACAACCTAGACCTCACCCTGGTGTACAAGGAAGAACATGAACAAGCCTTTAAAAAAGTAAAGCAACTTCTGGTTCCACTTAGCACCATCACCTGCATCTCCAGCAAAAACCAGATGTCATTCAACCACACTGAAGAAAGACCAGAATGTATCAGGAGCATAATCCAGTGAAAAAGAACAAGAACAAAAGCAAATGAACACACTAAACCAAAAAAACAATAGTGATTAAATCCCTCAGTAAGTACTTAAGAGAAGCTAGGTTTCAAAAAACACTGGCTACTATTACTGAGAAGGCACTGCTGCAGCCATTTCACCAAACTCGAGGGTCAAAAGTCAGCAGACAAATAACAAAAATTCTTTTTCTACTGAAAGACTTTCCAGCCAAAAACTAAGGTGAGAACTTGATAGAGAGACAAGACTCTTCCATAAGGTACAACACAGCTCAGCTTTGCCAAAGCTCGGAGTGAGGCAGGGACACAGCGGACAGACACTGATCCCTGATCCCTCGGAACTCCAAATGTCTGTGCCTGCAAACAAGAAACTCAAGAGTTCCAAGCTATTTTAAGCTTCTTTAATTAGCCACTGATCAGACACCTGGAAAGGGCCCAAGACAGAAAGCTGAACCTATTAAAAGGACTTGGAAAGAGAAGCCAGAATACAGCAGACTAGCCCAGAAGTGAGCTGAGCTCCAGCCTCGGACAAAAGAGCACTTATGAGGCAATGGCCTGGAAAGAGATCTGGGAGCACTGTTCCCCTATGGCAATGCTTGTCCTGTTTTTCTGTGGAGCTCCCAACCTGCCAGGCACACACGGTTCCACCCCAGGAGTCTCAGGCACCACAAGAGGCCAAGGGGACCACACCCTTCCTCACATGGAAGAGCTGGTGTGTGAATCCTCCTCCACTGGTGGGACGTGGGCATCCACATAGACAAACTCTCCCTGAATTTCAAACACATAAATGCCTTATCCATTTCTGGGAAAACCACCAAAGAAGCCTGTCTGCGAGACAAATACTTCTAGATTTGCTACAAACAACAAGCAAAGCAATTTGCTTTTTAAATCCAACAGAGTAACCACTATAGAGTTCAGTAAGGTTTTTTGACTTTATTTGAATTACTGCACAGTTTTTCTCTTGTAGTTCACAGTGTTTGTACAATGACACAACTGTGATGTAACACCCTGCTGCCATTACATAATCACCCTGGCTGTACACACAAATCCATCCTCGACTTTAGTCTATGCACAGATCTTAACACAAAAGCATCTGTATTTTATGCTTGGAGGAGGTTGCTAGTAACTGCAGATTATATTTTGTAAACAGTTACCATTGTGTTCAACGTATTTCAGTGACAGTTCAAGGGAAGAAAACACCAAAAATAAATTTTAGTAACACCATGGACTAATCCTGATTTTGTCTTGGGGTCTTGTAGGCTTCTTCATTATAGAACAGTGCTCAATACACAGCCTGTCTGCTTTAAACCACACCATTCTGAATGGGTGAGTCTGGACTAATGCCAGTCAGCTTGGGACAAAAAAAAAAAAAGGTAGAGAAATTGTCTTTTGGCATAATTCCACATACTCTGTTAGAGCAACAAGATGCAGAGTGAGAAGGCCAGTATCCACAAATTTCAACACAGAAAATAGATCCCACTCCCACACTACTCACTAATTGATAAACATGCTATTTCAGCTGACTTGCTGCCTATCCTCTTCAAAGCAAGCTTTAGCTATGAAGCTTCAGCTATAAATCGTTCAAGGCCTTAACAGAGATTTGGGATTTAAATTCAGTCAAATGAAACTTTTTTCAGGTACTTATCCTTCAAAGTAACAACTGAAATGTGGCTTTGGGTGCTTGAAGAGAAAATTGCATTTGCATCACTAACTCTTCTTCAGAACCAGATAAATAATAAACTGCATATCTTCTCGAAATGCATGGCTAGTTCTGCAGAGATAGGAGGGAATTCAGCTAAGCAGATAGAGAGGAACATGGAAGAAGGCAAACTGCTCTATATAGGAGCACAGTTCAGGAGCCAATAAGAAAAGGGTCAGTCAGTCTGTGAAAACAGGAGATTACGTGAAAGCCCAAAGTTTTAAATTTAGGTGTCTAACAGCTGGAGCCATTGCAACACTCCCTGCACTCCAGTGCTTTTTTACATGAAGACCTGCACGCAGATCAGCCAGACTGCACTAGCATGCTCATGCCATTTTAAGGCAGCTATTCTGTTGTTTGTGTGGTTTTCAGAATTCAAGACACAAAAAGACCTTGTGCCAGTACAACCACAAGATAAGAAAACAAAACCCAAGTACTCACGCTGTGAATAAAGCAGTATCTGAAACTCCAAGAGGGCACAGGTAAAGAGTTGAACCACATTTTCTACTCCAAGCAATTCAAAAACTTCTTTAACTGGAAAATCAAACAATGGTAGTTCACTGGTGCTTGGCCTCTGGCAGATAATTGGTCCATAAACACCTGAAAATTTTAATGACCTTCCTGCTGGAGGAAGAGGAACCTCATAGAGAATATTGTAGATGTAGCTTTCTAAAGGTAGCGGTGGCGGCTGAGGTGAAGTCACTGCTTGGTGAAGTTGTTCTAGCACTTTCTTACAAGCTTTCATAAAAGACATTGGAGTAATCAGGCAAATGCACTTTGAGACGTAGAGGGTGTCTCTGCTGATGTCATAGGAGTTAAACCGCTGTAGCTTTGAGACAGAGGTGCCATTGCAGTCCCCAGTGCTGCTGCAGCTCTCCTTGTCATGGGCAGGCGCAGTGTGAAGAATGTCATATTCGGCATTGTGCATATGATACAACGTCTGCATTGCGCTGCAGATCTGTTTGCTAGTGACCTCCTCAAAAAACGTGAGGGAAAATCCAAATGTCCGGGAGCCATCTTCACGAGTAATAATGAAAGAGTGGAACTGAGGTTCTCTGGAATCTGCTTGTGTCTTGAAAGCAAGCCCTTTAGGCATACACAGCTACAAAAAAGGGGAAGGGGAGATAATATCCATTAAAACACACTTTTCTCTCCCCCTGCCTCCAGGTTAAAAATCGGATTTAGAATCCACAGACTGCCACCGCATTTCACTTTAAATTCTATTAAGTGTTACATCTCTGCACAATACAGTGATACGATTTTAAATCAGAAAAACGAAAGAAATGCATCAAAAGGGCTGCATGCAATTTCTGTTGAAACTCATAACCATTTTCTTACTGGCCTTGATGGGAATAAAATAACAAAATTCAAACCCAGATAAAGAAGTATTTTGCTCACCAAGACCAGAATCCTGACAGAGAAAAGTACTATATTTTATCTAAATTAAGAAACCACACTGCATTCTATTAAACAGAAAAACAATGCACAAAACCAGATCCATTAATTGCAGACTAATTTATTTCTCCATTAATTCTCTAGAACGTAACAGAAAAAAATCCCAAAAACCATTCAGTGACACTGACCATTCCCACTGCATCCTGGTCAAAAGGGTTCCATTCAACATTCTCAGGATAACGAGCAAGAACTTTGGATTTAAATGTGCGTCTTAACGGAGTCTGTTCAAAGTTTTCCCCTGCAGATGAAAGAAAAAATATGGAAGTAAATATTTCATTCTCTTTTTAAGCTCAAACAAGGCCAAAAAGCAGGACATCAGCAGGTAGATGTGAGGATAAGTGAATTAAGGACACTCCTTTTAAGAGAAACAGAAAATGCAAGACAGTTTGTTAGCATAAAGTTAGACTGCAGATATTAGCAAGGATTAGCATTGTAACATTTCTGTGTCGTTGTCTGTGCTTTTCCTTAAGTGTGACAATCTTGAGATTGTGGTCATGACAGCAATTCTCTAAGCCACTCTTCAGATATTTCAACATAGCTAAAGCCTCCGTTTCAGTGCCATGTTGTTACTGAAGAAAAGCACAAATAGACAAAATGCAGAGATGATGCAACTTTCAGATAGAGACACAAGTGACATCATCAGATCACTTAATTTCATTTTCCAGACTCAGGAAAAAAAGGTATTCACCATCTACTGCAAGAAGTTAGCTGCGAAGGAAGAGTCTAGAAGGTTAAAAGACCAAGAACCACATAAGCATCCATGAAGAGAGAGTATCAGATGAACAAAGAACTGTGCTTTTTATTTTTTTTCCCACACTTTTTCCTTTACCTTCTGGTGCACTTGAAATGAAACGGCGGCCACCATCTCGGGTTTTAGAGGCCTGTATATACTGGCATAAAGCTATATAACAAATAAAAACAACACTGCATTATACATTTCATACTGTTGACTGCGTTCACGTCGCTAACACATACCAGTAAAAACCATACAAATATCCAGAACCAGCATGCATGACAGTCTACCCTCCTAATATGCTTTTTATACATACACAACTTACACAGATTTCTCATTTTACGTACATATTTCTAGAAGGAGATGATCAGTATGTAAGAGAAGCTCAGCGTTCCTGTACACACAACCAGAATACTGATGCAGTAGTAGGAATTAGTTGCTTGTGAAATTTCAGTTTTACATGTTAACTATAAAATATTACCAAAGAGCAGATGATGAAACCAACCCCAAGGACAAGACCATTTCAAGGCCTTTAGAACTGTACGAATTCAAGTGGCACGGTCCAACTTTCCACAAATACACTGGACTGGCTGACAGTCTTGTTTAGATGCTCTTAAATTTCCTCCTGGAGCAATGACAGTTCACTGTGACAGCACAGAACTTTCTGCAGTAAATATTCTGAGTGTGAGTAGCTGCTTTAAAAAACAAAAACGTACAACTGCATATCTTAAATAAGCTCAGCTATATTACTAGAATGCAATTAGCTAAATGAGCATGCAGCTGTTGACAGCTGCACTAACAATCAGGCACAATTGTATGAAATCACGTGCTTTAAATAAATTGAACTATTTCAGCAACACCTGCAAAAGAGAAAACACACTTCAGCTCCTCACTTGTTTTCTTACATGCAGCAATTACATGCCAATAGAAATTGATTTCAGAATTGGTTGGGTTTGTTTGGTACTTTTAGAATAATATTTCAAGTTCAATTTCTAAGCCCAGTCAGAATCTTTATGTGGTACAACAGTTACTTCCACAAAGCAGCCATACAAAGAGATGGTTATAGCACTGTCTATCCACAATACAGAACCTAACAACCATTGCACCAAACCAAACTCACTTCCACTGAATGCTTCAGAAGTCCTTTGACAGCTGAGGAGTCAGCTAACTCTGGATTTGCTTTTAATTAAGTCTTAAATATTACCTCGATCAGGGAATTTACCCTGAATCAGCACCTAGGACAGGTCTCCTGACACCCAAAATATGCACATCTATTTTGCTAATTCTCTGGGGTTTAGCACTGAAATTGAAGGGGGGATTGATTTTATTATTTGTCTGAAAAATCAACAGCTCTGCTGATTTTCCTACAAAACCACACAACTGGATTATTTATTAATCTGTTCAACAATATCATTCAATAATATCATCGTTCAGAAAGAAAAAATGTGTATTTGAGAAAATCTGAAACATATAGAGACAGGAATAGTTAGGAAAAACCAGGACATGACTTCATTGAAATACAACCATCTTGTGAAAAAGTAGAGTCAAAGACAGAAAAGATAAGAGCATTTCCGCAGTAGCTAAAACAACCATAAAAGTCGAAAATAAGCATTTAAAGAAACTTCCGATCTCCCAAAAAAAGAAAAATGGACATAATGCCACATTCTCTACTGACACAAACATGCACTCAAGTGAAGTCAGTCCTCTGTAAAAAGCTTTTAAAAATATGTCAGGAGATTTAACACACCTACTATTTTCTATATTTACATCTGTGCAGATGATGTAATGTCAACTTTTAGATAATTGAGGAAAAACCTCAGACATGTACTGTTTTGTTCCTTGGCTGTTCTTTTTTTTTTTTTTCCCTTCCACATATGTAGATGAGAGAAAATATATGAAGGCCAGATTTTCTCCTGAACTTGGAAACCATGCACCACAATCACTGAGTTCACCTATGTGCAAGGTTGCGCGTATTTTGAAAATAAAAAGACAAATCTGTGACTTGGAGACCTTTTCATTAAGATTACTAATATTGCAAAATACATGATGCTGCTCTTCCCTTACGTTTAAAAAAAACAAACCTAACAAACACTGAATGGATGTTTATCTATTTAAAGCAGCCTTGCACCATCTCCTCCCAAGAGACATTCTTGCCAACACACTCTTAAATTTTTTAGAGCTGGAGTCTGTCTGTAATTTAATAAAAGTACTACAATTGATCTCTGGAAACCACTGAGTCCTGATGCAGAGAGAAACACAAGGCAGCCCTCACACCTTCCTGCCATCCATCAAGCCACTGAGCTGTGGCATGGACACCGCTCTTGCCAGAGTGCCTCAGTAGGACCCTTCCCTCCTCTCCACACTGCCCTGCTGCCATACTTGGAATGCTGGCTGCCAGTTCAGCAGGATGCTCATTTTCCCTTCCACAGCAGCACAGTCTCCCATCTCCAGCTATCTCTTTTGGAAGAGCCTTTGTGTTTGGAACACTGCAACTACTGGACCTTCAGTCTGGGCCACGCTGGCTTCCAAAGATACTGATTCCCTACAAGGCAGGGTATGTCAAGGAACAGCTCACAATAACATCAGAAAAGTTCAGCCCAAGTAATCTGTGCAACTCCAGGCAAAAATAAGTCAAGGTTTCATGATCTCTCTCTGTGTGAATTACAGAGTCACAGAATTAAAAGAACAGTCTGAACTGGAATCAAGGATCAAGTCAAGCTCTTAAGTGAATGGCCCATACAGGGATTGCAGCCACAACCTTTGTGTTATTAGCACCATGCTCTAACCAACTGAGCTAATTTTGCTTTCCTTCAATTAGCTGATTAATTCAGTGCTAATTGAAATGGTTTTGATAAAAACAATTAAGAGCAGGTTTAACAAATGGAGGAGACAAACCCACTAGCAGACACGGACAGTCATATTCCATAAGTGAGAAAATGAAGGCATAAGAGAAGATAAACTGATAAAAATATGGTGCATCCCACAAGTTTCAGACGGTGAAAGTCCTCACACTTAACAACTATCAAAGGACTGCTATCACCAGATCATGCTTTTCATGCTTCACTCCTTTAGCAGAAGTAATGGCTAGAAAGTACTTTCCTGATTCGAGTTACAGTAAGGAGGTCTTAAAAAATTATTTCGCTGTAAATAATGTCTTTCTTTTACACAAATGCCATGTAAAAGTCTTTTGGAGATTTTTTGATGGAACACAATATTGGCTGCTGAAGACTAAAGAGGGCTTTCAAACACCTTTGATGATCCTCACGTACACATTTCCCACTCAAGTGTTTGTCACCTCATACGAAAAGCTCTACAGAAGCCAAGATGCAAACTGTCCCACAGACTGCAAACTTGCAACTACCTTGGATTTAAATGAGAATCAATAATCAAACAGCTACAACTATAAGATTATTTGTCAAGAAATGTCAAACAACATATGAAATCCATAAATATAAAAAACATCAATACTTAAGGAAGTTTCAGGCCAACATGCTTCTAAACATAAAACCTCCAAAACAGTAAGAAATTCATTGCATATTACAAAGTAAATAGTATCATAAAAGCATAGAAAAACATAATTTCACTAGGCACAGTACAAATCCACAAACACCAGTTTAGTGCAGCCCTGGCACTGCACCCAGCAGGGGAATGACAGTGAAATGGAGCATCTCAAAATTTCTTTGTCATTGGAAAAAAACCACTCCCTGTGGCATCCTACTTAAAATAGGATCAGTGAAACAATTTGGATTAAAAATAAACAAATAGAGAATAAAGAAAGGGTTAACAAAGATTAACATTTCGCTAATCCAGTTTAGCCACACAAACATCTTAATTAGCTCATGGTGATCCCCCAAAACAGGAGGGAAGCAAAGAGTAAAGCACAGACACAGAGGTTCTGAAACTGGTGAGCTGAGGGAAACACGGACGTGGGTTTTAATGCCTGCTAGCTCCTGAAGCCACCCCTCCTCCCAAGGCCCAGCTCATTACCTGCTGGCTCCTGCCATGCCAGGTAATAGATTTTTCAACACCAGCAACCACCAAAGGGCTTTGACACTGCTCTTTGCTTCCTCCCCCATTTTTCACACTTTATCAACCCTCCCCGTTAAACATGGTAGATCCCTGCTGTCCTGGACATGGCTGAGCACCTTCTGCCCATGGGCAGTGGGTGAATTAATTCCTTTTCTGCTTTGCTTTACCTATTAAACTATTTTTATCCCAACCTGTGAGTTTTCCCACTTTTACACTCATGATTCTCTCGCCCATCACACAGGAGAGGAGCAAGAGGCTGTGTGGGGCTGAGTTAAACCACACCACCATGTAATTTAAGAAGAAATGCATTAAAGACTTCAGTTACTGGAGTCAGCTTGCTTATCAAAAGGGAAGTCACCAGCTAGACACAACCTCTGAGGCAGTCTCCTTGGCAGAGGGATGTCCTGGGCAGGCAGAGCTCAGCTGAGAGCAGCCTCAGGCCACAGTGAGGGACTCTCTGCACTGCCCAGATGAACTCTCACATTAGAGGCAGGTCACCATCCAACCCCTCCCACTCACCTCTCTTCAGTGAACTGAATTTGATGGACTGCATTGTGTACATAAAGCAAACTACAAACCTGCTCAAGATGACCAAAGAGTTGAGCCACTCTACATTTAGTTGGAACATCAAGTTAAAACCAGCCCCTTTTCACAGTGGTTTGGGAGCTCACACCACTGTTCTAACAACCACCTAATGCTACTTGCAGTGTATGGAACAACAAGGCCTGACAGGCTTCCAGTTCCAATTTCATTTACAGCACCTTAAATTCTGTTGGCCTACATATGTGTAATTTGGACTTCATAACTACCAGCACATTAGAGCAGCTAATGCATGCTCTGTAAGTATCCCACGCTGAACTAACAAGTACACCTAATTTTATCAATACCTTACTGAGTCACCTAACACTGAACATAACTCATATCACCATGTAGATTTGTAGTGTGTGCTGGAAACCTCTCTGGCTCTCATTTTTATGCTGTTCTCTGTTCTTACCTGTGTTACTTTTCTTGCTGCTCCACCCCTGAGCAGAGGACAGCACTGTCTGCATCTTGGACTGATAAGAATTAGGGCTTACAAACTCAGAGGTGCTACATGGAGTTTTTAACCTATGTAGGACAGCATTGCTTTGGAATACAGGAAACTATCCATATGAATGGATATCACTTTTCTGTAAGATTATAATGAGAAAAAAAAAGTTACAGAAACTAAAATTAAAACATTCCTCAATTCAAAACCTGCAAATGCTATCTACCAAGCTTTCCTCAGCTTTGAGCAGGAATAAAAAGAATGAACTCTATGTCTAATTTTAGTTCTTTCCTGATTTACCCAGGGAAAAATATGATTCACTGCCTTCTGTATTTCTCTTCAGGAAAAGAAAGGGGAGAAAAAAAGGGTCTTCCCAATGCAGTAATAATAAAAATGGTTAGGGGTCATACAATTTGTTTATGACAATTACAACCTGCTTATGACCTTCTCCTAATATATAAACAATTACAAGTTCCAAGATTTACTGTAAGTAAAAAAGATTAAATTTTGAATACTCAACAAAACAAAAGAGGAAGAGATCTTTTTAAAAGGCTGGAAATTCACACTGAAACCCCTATCACTACAGGCACACACCTCTCACAGTCCATTCCCTTCCCTTTTCTGACGACACGTTCTCCAAAGTTTACAATCTCAAAGACAGGGGAGTGCAACTTATGATTGCATCATTATTGTTAGCTGCATGTAGCCATGCTGAGTGGTAACATATTTCCTGTCAGACCTCCCTGCGTAGTCATGAAATAAGCTAGAGCTGTACCAAAACTTCTTAACACATACACTGTAAATTCAAGCTATGCCTGCCAATCATCTACATCCTCTGAGGTAACCTATAGCCATAGAGAAATGTATCCAGATAAAAACATATATCCAGATGCATGGCTTGCAAATTTCTAACGCAAATTCCCAGAAACACTTCTAGAGGATTCTAACTATTCAAATTTCCCTGCTGACTAGTTTGCTTCTTTATAAGAATGCTTCTAAACCTAGATTTTTGGTCTTCAATAGCACAATCATTTTTCTCTGTAAATCCCACACTGCCATGAAAAGTTCCCATTCACATAATAGAACAGCAGTTTAAGCTGTCCTTAATTAGAAAGGGTAAACTTGATTTTAAAAAAAGTCAAGGACACTTTGCAAACAAAACCTTTTTTAAACTGAATCATGGCCTTTTGTACATGCTGTCAATTTACTACTTGGCTTTAATAATTAGAAAGTGACTGCAGTGCTGCAACTCTAAAAACTATGCAAGACTAAGAACTCTATGTGAACTTCTCTCTGCACACTAGCTAGAAAAAAAACGTCTTTGAGCAGCTATTTCAGATGTAGAACAGCTCCATTTTCCCTCTGTGACAACAGAAAGCAAGTCAGAAGGGGCTACCCTAGTTACCAGAAAAATTGCCCCATAAACAAACTAAATGGTGGTGCAAGACTGATTTTAAAGAATCATTAATACTGCCACCTTCGTTTGTTCATCGAGTCCACTCATGTGCTCAGAGTAATTACAGGACAAAGACATCCCCAAAGCTTCACTGATTCTGATTAAGTGGTTTGCTGCTTTCACCCTGCCAAGCAGCTTCTTTCTTTAAATTCCTGTGATACAGCCTGCTATTAATTAAACTCATTTTGTCGTGGTATACATTTATTGTATACATGACATCTTCAAATAAAAAATTCTTAGATAGCATGCAATTAAAACATTAACTTTGTATCTTCCACATAAAGACACTTACTGGAATCTTTTAGCACACAGAGGCTGCACATCAATTCCTGCTGTCACTGAAATGAATGTCTTAAACTAAATATAAAACAGTTTCAACATGAAACAGTCATATTGCTGTAATTAACAAATGAATAGGAAGAATTTGTACCAGCAACAGAAATTATCAGCCATACACTTAGGGCAGCTTTCCTGTACTACCCAGCACAGAGAAACTGGATCTAGGATTGAGAAGACCCTACAGAACCCTACAACCATACCCTTTATCTCTCCTCTTTCTGCACCACAGTTCAAAGAAACTTAAAATGGTGGAAACCTCCCAGCTCTTGCAGGGTGGGGGACTGGAGACCGAGCTGACCATGACAGCCAAAACTTACAGGTTTCCACAAGTGTGGGCTGCAAGTCAGGAGTCAGACAACAAGGGGATTTGAACAGCACCTGAACTACCAACACTATTCAGAGAACAGCCTAATTCTACCCTGCTTCAAATGAAAAAATGCAATACACCACAAAGCCATTCTTCAGTGAAAATGGTCATCATAGGGCATTTTGAAAATAATCCCTCTCTTTCTTGGGTTTTGGGTGAAAACTCAGTAAGTGCAAGACCATGCCTATCAAAGGGCCTAACACAAAGGAAAAAAAGTGTGAATTATTTCCAAAGATACAATTTATCTTTGTTCCAAAGATACAACACTTAGAATGAGGTTGATCTAAAACCAGCTGCTAATGCCATAAACAGCAGTAGGATTCCCAGTTCAGTCAGCAATCATTCTCAGTACACACAAAAAGGCTACAGACATTAAGGAAAATAATTGTGTTTAACAAACACAAAATTACTTCAGCTCCAAATTTATGGTCCAAGTCTAAATAAAAATAGGTGACTGGCAAAACAGTGTGCACACTTCTGGAATCCACACTCCAGCAAAGAAGAAAGTATGGAGTAAATAAGAGCAATCTGGGGAGAGGTGGGCACTGGGAGGATGAGATGGTAGGTACACTGAGAGATTTGAGGAGTTCTTGGTTAGTCAAACTGACAGATCACCAGCAGCTGACCTGGTTACACTGTGAAAGCAAATACAGGTGCTTAATATGCATGGAGGCATGGAAAGACAGTCAAGCCAAGAATCAGCATCTTAAAGGCAAAAGAGTTCTGTTAAAAATAAGACTTGCCCTTTTTTAACTTGCCAATGGAAATAGTAAAATATTTTATTTTCAAGTCTTAAGAGCAAAAATTGGATAATCAAACAAATAATTAAATTATATGGCCTAGAGCATACTAGATGGAAATGAGTGAAACAAGACGGCAATCTGTTGATTCAATATAGCCTTAAAAAAACATACAAGGGGAAAAAAAAGCAAAAACCCCAGACCTAGCCTTCTGGAGAGCAATACCCTTCTGATTTTTCAGAATGCTCTATTCTAATACTAAAGAAAAATCCTTTCAATACATACACAGAATGCTGTTAATACAGTAAGAACTAGCCAAAGTTTACTTCTGAAAAAAAAACCAGAAAAATTCTCTGATTCCTTCTTTAACAAATATTAAACCACATAAAACGGGGGGGAAAAAAGTACCTCTACAATGCAGGAAATAAACATCCAAAGCTTGGCAGACTAAGGTAAGAAATTCATTATACAAGAATTCTTGGAATAAAAACCATGATTCAAGAAAAGCTGCAGCTGCCAAATCTGTAAGAAGAGCCACTCCATCAATAGACAAATGCTTTCAGATTATGACTTGCTTCCTTCCTTCCAGTTCCTCCTCCTTAAGCAGAGCTGCACGTATTTCTCATTAAAGAGGACTCCCTTCTCCAGCAAACTTGCTTGGAGATACACAAAGAAGAATTCTTCTCTTTTATCCTGAAACACATAAACCCTGTGTCCTGCCCTTCTATGCCCATTCCCCCTGTTGGCAAGACCACCTGGCACAGCACAAGCTGAAGTAGTGGTTAGATCACTTAACTTGTTACTGGCATTGGGACTGCAACACTCTTTAAAGCAGGTTAAATTATACATATGAGAAAAATCTCCAGGGTCACTCCCTTTACTGCAGCACTGCTGTTGAAGAACTGGAATCAGGTGTTTCAATCCATGTCTGTAGCAGCCACCATCCCATTGGATTTGTTACAGACCTATGATTTTCACAGCTGGGACTTCCCCTGAAAGCTTCATTGTAAAAGTTACTGTTCCACTTTCCCTGACAGAAAAACTCAAAGTCAAAGCAAGTCCTCTGTCCGCCTTTCTGAAACAAAAGTGTAAATATGCAATACAAACACACAGGTATGAATCTCGAGGGCAAGTGAAATGCATGTGGATGGAGTGCCACCCTTCCTCTGGGAAAGCTGAAGGACTTGCTTTAGAGGAAGTAGAGGAAAAAGAAAATAACCAGTCATAAAAGGCTCTAATTTTTTTTTTCCTGTTTGTCATCTAGGGAACCCAAACTTGCTTGTAACAATCCCGTATCCCAATCCAAGGAGAACATGTTCCTTTGAACATCTGAACGTTCAACTGACAACACAATTCTTCCTACTGCAGTCTTTAAAAAGGTGAGAAAGACAAAGAAGAGAATTAACCCTAATGTGTTGACTAAAAGGTCCTGTTGTTTTCCCATTTTCTTTTGCTTTCCAAAATTCAAGAATAGCAATGTTTCAAAAATTGCAACATGAAGAAACTCCCTGTGAAACGAAATAAAAAACAAGAATTCATTTTGCTGATACAAATAATCTCTCGATCATTCATTGCTTCAGTAGCATAAATTCTTCCAAGCCTCTTCTGGCAAATGAAAATCTAGGAGTTAATAGGTATCCATTCATCATTTAAGTTTCAGCATTCATCTACTTGATAACAAAAGATATTGCCACACACATTCTGGAATCGTTTCAAATGCTGCAACAATGAATTTAAGGCACCACAGAAAAACAGCTGAGGCCATCTGCATTCTGTGATTGTAAGGTCAGGAAACCAACAGCTTTTGTTTTTATTGTTCTGGTACTGTTTCAAGGAAGGCTGGAAGAGGTGGGACAAGGAAGTGGCGGGACAGGGTAGTGGCAGAAGAAACCGTCAAGAATCTAAAGCAGCTTTTAAAAAAATAAACAAGTCCTCGGCTTGCATCTTTAAAAGCATCCTAAACATTTCTCTCCTTTAGTTTTTCTTTTTGTACTCCTTTCCATGTCATACAGGAAAGCAGATGGACAATGTAAAATGCAATGTATTTTAACCAAGGCTGTCTGGCAGAAATTTTCAATGAAATGGTCTTAAAACCAGAATTGTTTTACTAAGCCACTCTTCTGCTCTAGCCACAGCAAAAAGACTTACAAAAAGATGTTTAGGTCTGTTTCCAACTAAACAGCAGAAGCAGCCCTCAGAATTACAATGACAGGCGTGTTCTCAGCCCTGGGGGTCACAGGGGACACGCTATTTCCATTACACAATAGATCTGGAATATGTGCAACAGAAGACACCAAGAAAGGAAAAGGGTGGCTTACCTTCAGAATAGAACACAATCCTTTTACATGTACTAGAAATACATAACAGAAGTGGAGATAGGCATATTTTAAGCATATTTAATATAGAAACCAGCTGTTCTCCTCATGCCTCCCTAGGACTGGCAGATGCAATGGGACTGCTTCAGGAAAACCTGAGCACAGACCATTCCAAACAACTCTCCCAAACAACCCTGGGTCTCCTGTTACAGTGACATAGCCCATCCAGTTAAATGTCTCTACTTTTCGTGCTCCCAAACCCTCAGGCTCTGAGGACTGATGGAAATACATCTGTGTAAAAGCACAAGGATCAAATCTTATTGAAGCGTTTGCCCAGTCCTTCAACTGAGTATTTACATTCTTTTAGGATACCAATGAGATTTTGCATTGAAAAGGAAAAACATATTTTAAAGAACACATGAAGCCTTTCAGCAGGTTTCAATAACATATAGAGATCAGCAAAATACAGTCATTTCGGTATACCAGTCCTGGTCTGTATGCTTCACTTTATTACCTAACCTTTGAAAAATGTGTTTTGCAGTGACCTGCCTTAGTAAAGACTGCTCCTCTTCCAAAAAAAACCAAAAAAACCACCCTGTAAGAGTCAAGTTGCTACATAGAATTGATTTCTGATATCAGAAAATTAATCAGATGTGCTGGCAGTTTGGTCAACAGATATGACAGACTCCAAAGTTTATATCTGCTCTGGCTGTATCCTTCCTTATCATCTCACCATCCCTACCTCCTAAAGCTCTCTTCCTTTTTCCATGTAAGCCTATCAAACTATCAAGCTTACCTTTCTTGTCCACAAGGCAAGATTCATGTTTGGTTAAAAAAACCCCTCATGTTTTCAACATGAAAATCTGATTAAAACAGGAAGAACAAAGTCCAGCACTTTTATCCAATCCCGAAAACACAAGTCTCAGGTCCAAGTTAACCACTTAAAACTGTGTATCACCACTGTGATCAAGGTCATAAAGACCACAGTAAGGACAGCAAAGAGAGACAACAACAACTTACAGCTGAATTTGTCTGCATTGCCATAAAATCTCTGCCAGATGAATTCTGAGAAATGACCAAGATACAGATAACCAGAAACTTCACCAGTAAAATTTTTGAAGGAGTTACTTCACATCTCAAACTCCCAGAAGTCACACATAAAAGAGACAGAAAGGGTCATGACAGCCTTAATGCTGGTTAGAGCTGGCACCAACCTTGTTGACTTAAGGGACTTATCTCTTCCCCAATGCAGCTCTGATGGCAGCTCAGTAGGACATTGCTGGGCTTGGGGACCAAAATCAGGAAACAACAATTGGCAAGGGAGCTTTCTCAAAGCATCATGTTAAGCAGGAATAAGTAGTATATGCAAATAGTAGAAAAGATCCTAAAAATTGATGCTTGTAGAGGACAGAAGCAATGCAGAGATCAGTACATTGCAGCAACCTCAAGACCTCTGACCACACATTTCTGCAACACAGTACAAGTCTAGGCCTAAAAAGCAGCAATTACAATTGCAAAAAAACTTTTCCAAACTCATCTGAAGTCACGTGAAAAAGTATCTGTTTCTGTAAAACCAACCTTTTTTCCTCGCTCAGATACTGAAGTGTTGCTGTATCTGAAAAGGTTGCTTTTGCCTGCCATGTTATCCATCTCCAGATCACTCACCCGTGAAATGAGATGAAGTTTCTTTCTCAAAATGCTTCTGTATCAATATATAAATGACTCAATACAGATGTACACCTTGTACCTGACTGTGGCTGATCATACAAAAACTAAATTAAAAAGGCAATCATCTATACTTCCACAGGAAAGTTTGAAGCCAAAGGTCTCTTGCCCATGAAACCGTCAGTGAAGCAGCATTTTCCTGGAAAGACTAAGAAATATGCCTTGAGCAGAAGCACTCCAAGTAAATCCTACATCATTCATCAGTTTGTGCTGGAATGCTTGATAATTTCTCTGTACAATAATGTTTTAAGCCTCACAGGGACAACATTCCAGTTCACTGCAAACCTGACTACAAACCACAAATGTGAAATGGTTGTCAAGAAATTGAGAGAGTAATTACTGTGCAGCGTGCACCAGTAAGTAATTGCTTCTGACACTGTCACTTCATGTGCATCATTTCTGCCACATGAGCCCTGCAGGTTAGTGGGAATTCAAAAGATAAGTATGAGAAGTCATTACCAAGAACACTTAAGTAGGACTTCTCTAAGTAAAAAGGCACATAAACAGTTTTGTAACTATAGGATCAATAATTTGAAAAATTAAGGGAGGAAAAAAGTGTTTATAATTTGCAAATGGCAGTAAAATCCAAATTGTAGTAAAAATGGCAGCAAAATCCAAAATGCAAATTCCCATAAAATCCACTTAAGATTTCTTTGTGTAGCTTCTCTCCTGCAAAATAAACTACAAAAATTTCCAAAAACAACAGCAAAAACAACCCCCAAATTAACAAAAAGCCAAATAAACCCATCTTTACATGCCCCAACTTAGTAAGTCAAAATTCCTATGGCTTTTTTAAAAGGCTTAAAAACAGAGTTGCAAACTTTACTTCATTAGACACCGTTTTAGCACCTTAAACTTATCCGCAAATCAAGAACTTGTAACCTTTCTCCTCCCCCACATGTTGCCAAAGAGCCTCCCAAGTAACCCAAATTTATAACTGAATACTGAAAGGTGTAAGACTGAAGAGTTTTGTGGGTTTTGAGAGGGTTATTCTGTAAAGCAGATGGCTCAATTTAACCTAAAATACAAATATGATAATGACAAGACCGGCATTACAGAAACATCACCAATAAACTGTGACTTCAAATGTAGTTCAGCAAAGTACAGCTGCTTCCCCCTTACATCAGCTCTGCCATTCTTTATTCTACATATCAGCTACCCTAGCACGTCTGCCTCAGTTCCCAAAGAGACAAAAGACCTTTTTGGCACTCAAACATGGCAAACAGCTCCAGCTCCTTGGGAAAAGATAGAGGGGGTAGGGTAGAGTGGAATGAACTATTATCTGGATTAAAACATTTCACATGTGCCACTGTCAGTCCAGCCAAAAGTTGTTGCTATCTGCTGCCTGTCCACAGTGACCTGTGTGAAACAAGGTGTGCCCTCAGGCCTGCTGCTGCTGCAGGGGCCTCCCACGGAGTTACACCTTGGTCAGCAAGCCCAGAGAAGCAAAGAAACTGAAAAACCTCCCTTTCAGTCTCAGAATGAACCCCCAAGGGAAGAGGCACACCATTGGGAACTGTGGGAAGCTTGCACGGATACCATCCACACGGACAAAGAGAGGAAGAGGGGGGGAAAGCCACCAAAAACAAAACCCCACAATCACAGAACAATTCAGCCTTTGGAAAAATCAATGTCTCCCACCAATGCAAGGGTTGGTACTACCACCACAGCAAACACAGAGAAATTTACTCACACACTGTTTACCCAAGGAGAACACAGTATTGCAGAAGGGCTCCACTGCAACAATCACAGCTGGCTCCAACCCCAAAAGCCATGTCTGAATTCCAAGATTATAATGCCCAAAAGAGGAAAATACAAAACAGGTCAAATGGCAGAGAGAAATGGTATCTGCTAATTTAAATGAAGCTTGCTTTTCTTCTTCCTCCTCTTTCGCTTTAGCTACCCCTTACAAATACCTTTGCAGCAAAATAAAAGCCTGCAAGTATGTAAGTGTGTTGAACTTGGAAGCTAACACAGGTGCTGATAACAGCATTACTTCATGGGCTACCACAATGGAACTATCACGCTAATTCCAAAACAGTAAGTATTTTTTGGCTTACATATGTGGCAAATGCCTTCAGTCATTTCATCACACCCATTTTTTTTAACTTTATATTTATACAGAATTCCATTAAAACAAACCCTACAAACAGGAAACACATGAAGATAAGCTGTCATTTAAAATCTGAGGCCAACAACATAGAAAAACATTGACGCTTCAATTACAGACAGAGAGGTGAGGTGAGACAACTCTTCTGCTTTCCTGCTAAGGAGAAACACTTTCTCTAATAGGAGATTGTCAGAATAATTCTGAGTGGAGCAAGGTGAACACTATACACCAGGTATCACCTTCTTTTCACACACCAGCAGTAATCAAGTGGCTCCTGTGCCAGCACAGAGATGCCTTACAACCATTCATGTTATGCTACATAATCTACATACACAGAGATCTTGCTACAACACCATTAAAAACAAAATACAATAAAAAGGAGGACAGAGGAAGAATAATTAAAATGGTATCACATCAGCATATATGAGAGTGAAAGGAGATCTAATATGAACTCTGAAAAGGCTGATGAAGGATCTCTACAGGAAAGGTATTTCCTGGACAAGTGGGCTTCACTTGACACTATTTCCATTCTCCTCTAAGGATGAAGCTCATGAGCAGATGGACAACTCAAAGCATCACGATAAGGACTTTGGCAAAGGAACATAAGTGCATCTACTGAATAAATTCATTTTTGGACCAAACCTTTAAAAAACAGTTCAAACTGGGAAGAAAAGCAGGAAAAAAGGCAGAGGTGACAGACTAGTCACTGGTCTTAACTTCCAGAGTAAGATTTTTTTTTTAAATCCTATTATTAAATCATCAATCTTTTCTTCCCATAGTTTTTTTCATTTTTTTTTCTTTACACTGTTTTTTCTAACACTGTTATTTCTTAAATAACTATTATCTTTACGATATAACATTCAAGACCACTAAGGCATGTTCAACAGAAAATTTTAATTAGAAGATGGGGTCCAGATATTTGGATCCAAGTTCTATATTTTGTTAACAGCAACCCTGAGACCACAATTCCACATAAGTGTAAGGCAATGGCAAGTTGATGCTTTGCTTTGCCACTTCATAATAAACAAACTCTGTTGACAAGTGATTGCTAAAAGCTTAACACACCACAGAGGAGACAAGAAAAAATCCTTTCGTTCCATGCTCTTTTCCACTAAAGCTCCAACAGCTCTATACAGTGCAAGGTTTCCCACCATCATTCAGATCACATCTAATTAACTCAACAGATAAAAGACTCCAGCTGAAAAATGAGGCTCAACTTCATTCTCATTACCTTCCCAGGGCACAGTCATACAACCTAAATTAAGAAATCCTATCAGAATGTCGCAGCATTACAATATGTTATGTGACATACAGTAAATTTTTGGTAGGTGATGTATTTCATCATTTCCAGGTGCTCACCACAATCACCATGAGCCAGCAATGTGTCCTTGCTCCAAAAAAGGCCAATGGTATCCTGGGGTGCCCCAGTTAAAAGCATTGCCAGCAGACTGAGGGAGGTGGCCCTGCCCTGGCGGGGCCACACGTGGAGTGCTGTGCCCAGTTCTGTGCTCCTGAGCACAAGGCAGGCATGGACATGGTGCAGAGAGTCCAGCAAGGGGCCACAGTGATCAATAAGGGACAGAAGCCTCTCTGTAGGAAAGACTGAGAGAGTTGGGACTGTTTAGCCTGTAGGAGAAAAAACTCAGGGCAAAATTTCATCACTGTCTATAAATATCTAAAGAGAGATTAAAGTTGAAGGAGACAGGCTGTGTCCCACACCAGGACCAGAGGCAATGGGCAGAAATCAAAAGGCAAGAGGTTCCACCTGAGTATCAGGACACACCTTTTCACTGTGAGGGTAACCGAGCACTGGCACTGGGTGCCCAGGGAGGTTGTGGAGACTCCATTCTTGGTGATACCAAAAATCACCTGGACATTGCTGTGGCCCTAGAGTGGCCCTGCTTCAGCAGCAGGGCTGGACTGACCATTGCCAAAGGTCCCTTCCAACCTCAGCCCTTCTGTGGTTTGCTCTGTGCAGGGAACTTACCTGTAACAGACCTCAGCAGCACACTGAAATATTCGTCATCACTTCTGGCATATCAACACCATCTGGCAATGTGGAAACAAACCTCAGTTCCTCTCTCATCCAGCTTAGCAGCTGACACTGGGGCTTAAGCTTCATCCAGTGTTGGGGGTTTTATTTTGTTTTACCACCACCTAGCAAATATTTTCTATGTCCTTTAACAGGTCACCCAGTGGGAACACTATTCTCAAAATACAAAATGATGCCCAGAATCAAATTTGGGGACGAAAAAGCCCTAGCAGTAGAGAATCTTTAAACCCGTGCTAACTACAAAGCCCTAAATACAGGATTTCTCACTAAATTAAAAGAAAACAAACATATACATATTCTGTGCATTTTCCATCAGCCAGCCAACTTTTTCAAGAACAAGCATTACAGCTGTGCTATTCAGCAAGCTTCCAACGTACAAAGGGAAAACGCCATCAGAGGTGTCTCTTCAAACAAAGTAACGAGACCGAGCATCCATTCCCGAGCTCACGCTTGGTTCCCAAGCGTGCGGGAAACGCTGCACCGCCGGTCCCAAGGCTGAGCACCCGGAGGGCAGAGCTCGGGGAGGCTGAGAGAACAAAGTCCGGCGGCACATCCCCGGCAGCGGCTCCTGCGGCGGAGGGACAGCCATGACATCATGCCAGGCTCAGCTCCGGCAGCCCTGGCGCAGGAAAGCCCCGCAGGGACCCGCCGGGCCCGGCTTCACCGGGAGCATCCCGGCTCCACGCCCCTGCACCCCCCGGCTCGAGTGCCAGCGCCTCTCTCCCAACAATGGGCACTTATGAAGCAAATTGTTGCAACAGTACGAGGATTCAGAATCTATTTTGCAGCGCAGAAATAAGAGCG
>VZRZ01005008.1:104303-120394 GCA_013398175.1 Climacteris rufus | reverse complement strand
TGTGTCCAGACCGTTTCTTAACATCTCCAGTGAGTGGGTCTCCGCACCCTCTCAGGGTAACCTGTTCTGTGCTCGGTCACCCGCACGGTAAAGAAGTTCTTCCTCATGTTCAGGTGGAACTTCTGTGCGTCAGTTTGTGCCCATTGCCTCTTGCCCAATTGCTCAGCACCACCGAGCAGAGCCTGGTCCATCCTCTGAGCCCTCCCTGCAGACACTGACAGACATGGGTGAGGCCCCCTCCCAGTCATCTCTTCTTGACGCTGAACAGAATCACACCATCAGTTAGGCTGAAAAAGACCTCTGAGGTCATCGAGGCCAAGCTGTTGTCCAGGCCCAGTTCCCTCAGCCTGTCCAGTCCCTGGATGAACTCTGTAGCCTCTGCTGGCCCCGCTCCAGGAGCTCCATGTCTCTCTTGTCCTGAGGAGCCCAGAAGTGGGCACAGTCAGGGCCAGGAAGGTGCTGCCAGGGCTGCTGGGCCAGGGCATGGATCAGCCTGGCCATGCTCTGGAAGCACCTCTGGGCTTGCGTCCTCCTGCCACCTTCAGCGTCCCATCCCTGCAGACCCCGTGGCTGCCATGACTCCACAGCTTGGTGGAGCAGCCGTGGGTGCAGGGGAAATGCTTTAGGGATTGTTTGGCTTCAAGGTTGCTTGCTTTTTCCTATTTGGATCAACATCACACACAGCTCTGTTAACAGCTGGGATTGCACAGAGTGAAATCCACTCCTCCCCCACACCCAGCTCAGCACGGACAGGAAAACCCCTGGGGAGGGATGACCTGAACGGAGGTGCTGAGGGACAAGTGACACGCACCCCTGCTCTACCTTGAGAGTGCTTTTTCTACTGACTGTAGAGGCACCTGGGATGGCCTAGCTAGCCTAAAATTAGGTCTGTAAGCAGTTCCCCTTCCTCTCTTCTCTCAGTTCTCTATTTGTGGAATTTACGTCAGAATTTGGCCATATCTTGTAGGCCTTACAAGAGGAGAAATTAAAACTTTGCAGTCTTTAAGGATTATTATCTAGGACTGCCCAAGTACATCCATAATGCTGAATTGATCAGACACCAGTCTAACTTAGCACACTACCAAGCATGAGAAACCTCACCTATTTGAGTTTTCTTTGCCAAGAGAGACCAAGTTCTCTGCGGGGACTAGAAACAGCAGCACATGTAAGACTTCACTGCCAATGGTTTACAGCCTTTTGCAGTACAACTAAACTCGGGCAACCGTGCCCAGTGAGTTGTGGACAGCTTTACCGTCCTTCTTGAAAACAGGAAAAACTGTCAGAAGCCCTGGTGCTATCAGTATTCACTTGATTAAAATTGTAGGGGCCACAGAATGGGTTATCAATGAATGAAAGTGTTGCTTAGGTTTGACTGAGAGGTCACTTTCAAAGCATTGTTTAACTTGAAGGGAAGATTTCAATATAGATGGCAGGGTAGGAGCAATATGAGAGTGAAAGGCTCAAGTTTACTTTACAAAAAACACAGTTAGATTATGCTGAGCCAGCCTGGTGGTGTGTGGAAGACACAACAGGGAACAGAAATAGATAAATCTGGTTGCTTTTATTCTGCTCTGTTCTCTAGCCATTTTTTGCACATTTGGCTTCTCAGTCTGCTTTCAGTGTGGCAAAGGACAATGTATTCAGCACATGGTGAGCTTCTTTTGAGTAAGCCTGAACTGCAGTTTAACCCTTAGGACAAAAGTCTTAGCCTGAGGGTCTCAGAAGGACTTGCAAGAAAGTCTAGGGAAACAGCACAGATATTGGCAGGGGCTTTTTGTCAAATAAAGAGTAAAATGGGGAAATAAAAAATTATTCTTACTTGCACCTCAACTGTTCCAGAAGTAAACATGTAGTTAGTAAATATTTAGTAAATTAGGCCGGTCGGTAAGTAAACAGAGCATTACCAGAGACACTGTTGAGCTGCAGTATTTAAATGCACACATGCTTTGCTATGCAACAGGGTAAGGGACAAGAAACATTTTTATTAAGGAGAGTCTCAGAAGAAACCCAGATTTGCTTTGAATTGCTACAAGAAAGGAACTAAATGGGTGGAACTGCGTGAACCAGAACCAACAAAATGCTAACCCAAATTTTTGCTGTGGAAAGGTCATTCCTACTTTGTCAGGTGAATTCTCTGTGTTCCCAGCCAACTTACTGTCTGGTCCTTCTCAAATCTGTGCATCCAGCAGTGTGCCTGAACAGCTACAGCTTTCTCCTCCCATTTTGTCAATGACTGTCTCTTTTCCATTGTATCTCTTTCCTCCCCAGTTAATTCATTTCGGAAATACTCTTGCCTAGTGACCACAAAGAACATCTGTGACATCAAATTCAAAGGCCAGTAGCTTAAATGTGTCAGTCTTCTTGAGCAATGTTCCCATTGCAGCAAACACCCAAAGTACAGCAATTCTGTCAGGAAACTTTGCAAATGGCTTAGATGTCCTTGAGTAAGACAACACCACTCTAGACTACATTATGAATTCTTTAAAGTATTCTTTATGCTGTTGAGAAAGTCTGTGGAACTGTAAATTCTGTAGAAACTAGGAATCTTTGGCCAGAGAATCATAAAGCCCTATTAGTAAATAGGAAGTGATTAGAAAGATTCATTGTCTTTGGCAAGATCATCAATGTTGATTCAGCTGCTGTTTTCAATGGCAAAGGATTGTATTTTCAAGCTCAAGCCTTAAGTCAAAGAGAATTAAGTCTTTAAAACAGTGAAGAGCAGAGGTACCTTGAGTATTCCTCATACTACTTAATTCAGGTTTACTTTGCCAGCAATCCCAGTCATGATTATTGGAAGAGTTTAGGTACTAAGCAGTAAGAAACCACAACAGCAAATTACAGTCTCATTCAACATTGCTCAGAGAATTGAAGAAGTCTGAAATAGGGTATCCCCTTTTTTTCTGGACAGCTGTTTCCCAAGGTGAGCTAAGTTTTGAAAGGTAACAGAGCTCAAAGCACAAACAAATCTCTGCAGCTGTCAGGGTGCTGATTGTATACGGTGTCTTCTGATGACTCTGATTAAGATATTTACCCTGGATTCTTTAAGGAAAAAAAAATCCAATCAGTGACCCCTACCATCAAAGCAATCCTCTCCAGTCTGCAAAACCAGACACTTGAAACTGGCTGTGATTGCTTACTGACCACGCATTGGGTGTGACATCTACACAACAAACTTCTGGAATAGAGCCAGCACACTGCATCCCCCAACACAGATCCTCCCACAGGAGGGCACAGATCAGAGCAGGACCGACACTTCAGGCTGTAGAACATTTCCTAAACTGCCACACAGCACTGTCCCCCTTCTGCCCAGCTCCAGGAGCCCACACCAGTGACTGATACTCAATTTGCAATGACTATGACCCCCAGGGCCCTTTCCATGGTGCTGCCCCCCAGCTCCTCATTCCCCACTCTGTCCATGCAGCCAGGGTTGCTCCATCCCAGGTGCAGAATCCAGCACTTGTCTTTCTTAAACGTTGCTTGGCTGCTGACTGCCCAGCCCTAGTCATGGTCTCTCTACAGGGCCTCTGCCCTTCAGGGCATCAACAGCTCCTCCCAATTTAGTGTTGCCAGCAAACTTCCTTAGTATTCCTTCAAGTCCTGACTTAGTATTCCTTCGAGCCCTGTGTCCAGGTTGTTACTGGAGATGTTGAAGAGCACAGGAACCCTGTGGAGCCCCCCCAGCAACAGGTCCCCAGTCTGGTGTCACCCCATTCACTACAACCCTTTGTGCCCCACCCATCCCATGATGTTTATCCAGCTGTGTGCTGGACATTTTGTCCAGAGGGATACTGTGAGAGACAGTATCAAAAACTTTCCTAATCTTCTCCATAATTTTACCAGGCACTGAAGTGACACTGACAGGCTAATAGTTTCCAAGTCAGCATTCTTGCCCTTCTTAAAAATCGGGACAGTATTTGCCAGCTCCCACTTGACTGGGACCTCTCCAGCATCCAAAGGCCATTCAGAAATCATTGAGAGAAGTCTCATGATGACACCAGCCAGCTCTTTGAGTACTCTTGGATGCTTCCCATCAGGCCCCATACACTTACAGGGATCCAGCTGGAGAAGCAAATCCTGCACAAGTTCAGGGTTGAATGGGAGTTTATCATTCTCATAGTCGTGAGAAATCAGTTTAACACAGAACAAAGACTCAAACATAAGAATGATTTAGTGATCTGCTCAGAATACTTCTTCATGACATGGAATTCTTCCAAGTACAGTAAACATTGCAAATTCCAGGTTTTGGATACAACTGTTCAGGGCTAGGTTGTAAAAGCAAAACCAGGAGTTATGACTGTAACATTAGATCTTAATTCTGAGGCTAGAACTTTAAAAACTATTTCCCACTGCAGCACTCCCACCCCTCTTCAGGGCCTACCAACCTTTTAAGGCTATGAAGTGACCATTGAAGTCCTACAGCTGTACAGCAGCAGAATTCTCTGTTTGGAAGACTGTCTACAGAAAGGAACTTTTATGAGGCTTCTCACATATACACCAGTCACTGATCTCATAATCCAGACCCAGACTCGTCCCTGTGTACTATAAAACAAGGAAACAGGAATTATTACATGAGGTGGAACATTTTTAAGAACTGGAAAGGGAATTACAGTGTTGGCAAACATATTATGCTATTATTTATATTGATTGCCAGTACTAAAAGGCTGTAACTTCTTTCAGTTTGGGTGACCTGGAACTATAAAACCACCAGCTGAGAGTTATAAATGTCTGTCATTGCAAGACATCAATTGGTCCTAAAAATAGTTGGAGTAATTCCCTTCTCTTTGATGGAAATTTGAAAAACTCGCTCTGGATCCTGCTTTCCTATAAAAACCTTTTCCATTTCCCTGTTAGTGCTGTGATACTGAGCTATATGGTTCCCAAACCCCACACAGTGACAGAAGGAAACACATGCTGGAAATTCTCAGGAACAACACGTAAAAATCCTCAGCTGCCTAAAAACAAAAAATGTGTTTTGACTTTGCACTTTCACTAACAAAAGCTTCTCATTTTTAACTTTTACTTCTGTCTTACCCTTTCAGCAAGTTTTCTATACAATGCAAAAAAATCATTTAATAAACTGGACTTGACAGAATATTAAGGGAAGGTGAATGAAGCTGAAATAACTTTGGCATGGGGGCCTTCCATAAGGGATTAATGAAAAAAAAAAAGCCATAGGCACTTCATGCAAATAGTTCTATTTGAAGAGACAGAAGCTGGACCCAGTTGCTTTCCAGTGCAAACCAGAAAAACTTTTCAAAATTACTGCTGTATGTGAGAAATGAATTTCAGGGAGAAAAGGAAATCAAGTTTACCTACTTATTTTGAAATAAAGGTAGAAACAGAATTAATCTCATCTACAGATGTAATCAGCTCAGTTTAATTTTTAATCAATGATTAAAAATATCATTTAGGAAGAACTCACCCCTTTTAAACAGGTTAATAAAAAATTAGGCTTAGTGGGAAGTTCAGCATACTTCATTATACTCAAAAAATACAGTGTTTCATATTTTATATATAACAGCTTTATTATCAAACGGCAAGAGACACTTAGTAATGATGTCATGCAGGTATCACAAAAAAATTCCAAAAGATAAACAGGTCACCTAACAGCTCAAAATCCCTTGCAATTAAAAAACAAAGCTACATGTCTCTGATTTCCTGGTTTGTTTCATGGTAGCCACTGTTTTAATGTCAAAATGTTCTGGCTATCTCTTGGATCACTTGCTGGATTCCCTAAAAGAAAAAGAGAAGGCTAGTACAGTCCTCCACAGTGCTTTTTTTGCTTTTCACAAGGCCTGCCTTACTCTTCACAACCCTCAGGAGTCCTCACAGGATAGGAAACCACCTCAGGCTGCTGGCAGCTGAAGGTAAACACAGAAGGGATGGGTTAAAAAAATACTAAGGTTTTGAAAAAGTAAAGAACCCTATTTTCAACCTTTTTAAAGTCTTAAGGCTTTTAGTCATTATGATGGGAACAACAGCTTTTCAGTAACAAAGCCTGATCCCATCTCCATAGTGAAACAGAACTCAGTGAAAATGTCAAATGATAGCATGATTCACATTAGACTGAAAGACAGTTCAGTTCCTTCTTTAGTGTCAAGGTTCCACCAAAACACTGGCTTTACCCAGCATTGAAGGGATTTTACAAGAGCACCTGTTATTGACCAGAAACTGAGACAAATTTTGAGAAAAGCCAGTGGAAAATAAGTAGTAGATAATTTATTCTGAGAGTTCATCTGCATGAAAAACTAACTCTGCAGAAAAGTAGGGCTGTAAATCTACAGCAGCTTCACACTCAATAGTCCAGGGGACACTTGCTCACACAGCTAAATTCACATCCAAGTTTCATATGGAATAAATCCCCTGGGTAGAGGAGCTCTGGAGATTAGAACAGCAGCAATAAAAGTAATCACTGTTCAGTTTTAAATGCCAAAGTACACTTTCAGAGTCAATTCTAAATAACAAAAGAATTGATGAAGCTGAATGATCTTACAGTAAACTTGCATACAGAACTGATATAAATTCCTTTATATATTTATGTAAAAAATACCATTTACTGTGATGCCTAGACTTAAATAAAAGACAAATGGTGTATCAATAATATTTACTATATATTTACATGTAATACTGTGATGAAATGAAGGAGTCAATTAACATTATGGTACAAAAGTGAATAAACCCTTTAAAGGTACCAGTACCTTTCACATTATCACATTCATGAGCTGTTCTCTTACATCTCCAAGATCTATGATATGATCGTGAGTTAACACAAGGATACAGACAAGCAAACCCTGGAACTGGAGCACGTGCTGATGTGCTGAGTCCCTTTTCAGCAAGATACTGCAGGGCATCCACTTACAGCACATGAGCAGCACTGGTTTCAATAGGATAAAACTCCCTTGTGCTCCCCAGTTCCTCACTGCTCAGGGCCTCGTTTTATGGGATTCCACTGACAACACAACAAACTACAAAGCTGGAAGCACACAAGGGGAGGTATCATGTACCTTATTGAGGGAATACATAGATTTCTACTGACAGGGAATCCTGGCTGGTTGCCCATTGCCCGTTACTGACTGAGCAGGCAATGGAACCTTCCATTTTTATATACACCAACACCAGAGCCTGCTGTTACGTGGTGCTTTGAACATTATTTGGGATCAGCTATGCAATAGGAACTGCACCAGTTTGTGTACCTGACATTTCTTCTAGCTAATCAAGCTGCAAGGAGAAATTTTATACTCTACATATTGCTTGAGAAATGGCAATATTACACTGCTTAAGCATTTTTAAATCACTCGAGAACTGAAAGTTTTGCATAACCATACGATCACTTTCTTAAATTGGCAGGATAAATCTCTGCAAGTGAAATATTGGCAAAATAATCAACATTTAAAAAATGAAAATTAGAACTTAAAAATCACCAGCTAGCCAAGATAAAAATTCTAAGCTGTCTCTCCTTTCCTATATCCTCTCCCAGAATAAAACTTCACAGGGGACAAGAGGGAACGACAGGACGCTTTGCCTTTGTTAATCCAGTAAGTAAAGCAGACGTAGGTTCAAGTATTTAATTCCACTCAGCACTAATAAATAGAAGTAAACAATCAGGATGAGAATAACATTGTAGTTAAAGTACTGCAAAGAACCTTTGTTTCTGAGTGAGCACCGTTATTACATTATTTTGAAAGTCCCCAAGGCAAAAAGGAAGGGAAATATTGTTAGTGAGAAATGCACTCAGACCAGATCACATGCAAGCCTACAGAGACTGTTACAGAGTTGCACTGATTAATTAAGGGTCTTTTCCTGCAAGTGTTAGAAAGCATCACCTGTAGTTTATGTCTGCATTACATTTGCTCTGCATGTAACTAGAGCAAAACGTTACATCTCTGTTCTCACTTCCCTCGTCCTGAGAGCCACACACACCCCCTCCCAAAGTAAAACACTGATGGTTTGGTTACAAAACTATATGCAGTACAATTCTGAACACATTTCCTTCAGTTCAAGGCCATGTGTTCATTTAAAGACATTCTTATCAATTACAAGCCTCCCCTTTAATTGCTTAAGATCCAATAGAAAAGCAAATATACAAATATCAGAAGTGCTGATCCTGAGATGAAGAATGGGAAATTCTGGTCCAGTTTGATCCTTATTCAAACTTCTGTTTCAGTTTCTTCTGGAAGAGAGCTGGTAGGATGGAGAGGATGGCTAGAATCATGAGAACAAAAACAGAGTTCCAGGAAACAGCTTCCCCTGCTGTTGTGAGCTGGTACAGCGTTGTTCCTGCCTTAATGGCTACAAAAGACGGTGGTGCTACACCTGCAGCAAGGAAAGGAGGAAAAAACAGCTTGTTAGGGTGAAAACACCATAATTAGTCATCCAACTATTAACACCAACATTTTCAGATTTTGTTGCCTTGTACTTTTTTCTTCCTAAGAGGGCTGTAAATACAGAATTGGAAGACAAAAAACCTTTATCAAAAGAACTGGTTTTAAACCATTCTGAATATTTTCAAGGCAAACTCAAACACAGGAGACTTAGCAAATAATCTCTGCTCTTCAGACCCTGCAGTTTTCAAGTTGTTTCTTTGCCAACTGATTTTATTTAAGTTCATCAAGGAAAAATATGGATTGTTTCCTAACCAGATTAAAAAGTATGTGCAAAAATATGCCAATTTAAAAAGCTATAGTGCGTACCCCTTCTTCTGGCCAGCCCAACCTGTGGCTCACTAGCCACAACTCTTACCTAGGAAAGTGCCAATGAAAAACACTTTCAATGGCACGTTGATTACAGGAGATGTGATATTGATAAACCAGTTGGGAAGAAAAGGTGTTATTCTCAAAAATATTATGTAGTTAATGAGGTGTTCTCTATGTCGTTCCACCTGCCAAAACAAAAACAAACAAAAAAGTTAGTAATAAAAAATCCCTGCCTTGAAAATACACAATCATTTTACTACTAGAGGTTTGCTAAGGGGTTTTTTTCTACCTTTTGTGACATTTACATGTTGCAAACATAACAACCAGTTAAAAATGTGTGATGTGGGGAAGAGTCCCCAGGGAATCACCTGTTCAGTAGTACTGGAACCAGTCTGGGAGTAGCTGTGTGTGGCAGGGCGATGTGTCTGAATCAGCCAACTCCAGCAGCAAATGAATCATCAGGAACAGCAGCAGGCCTTGCTCCAACTTTAGCACAGCAGCCTCTGCCTAACTGTGGCCCAATGAACACTGCCAGCCTCTAATCCCATTGCTACAATTTCTGCAGGAATTAGCAATGAAGTTTGTTCCTCAATCCATCCTGTCCTAACTCGTGATCAAATTTGAAACACAGGTCTATTCCTCACTTGGAAACTCAGCCAGGTCATGGCTCTGCACTTCACCAGGTGGCTGCTCCCAGCACGGTTCCAAAACCTGTCTCCCCACATGCTGGAATGCCCAGCATTGACATTTACCCAGAGACAACAGAGACAACAGCTCCAACTTCATTTACAGTCCTAATTATGCACTCAGGTCTAGCCCAGCTCCTTACACTAATGCCACAACAAACCTCTTCTCCTTCCAGCCTGGCTTTAGCACATCAGCCCTTTCCAACAACTGCAACCTCAGGCCAAGCTACAAGGATAGCAAAGCATCCACCACTTCTGGCCTGTCCTGGCAGACCTGCACTAAGCTTAAGCCCCAAACAGTTGAAATCAAACCTGGTCTGATTGCAATTCCTGAAATCTCACATAGCAACTCACCCCAGTCACAACCCTGTTTTTCAGCTTTAGCCAAATTTAGATTTAACTGTAACACCAAAATCAGGAGCCCTGCTATTGTTCAGTAATAACACTGTGGGTGTTTTAAATCTTAGTGAAGAAGAGATACTTAAATATTGATTAATAATGGCTTAACCCTCAATATGCAAGCATTATAAGCATTAGACAGTCCCACTGACCTGGAAACAGTGAGATATGAGCTGCACATGTAATTTTAAATCACATGTTCGGTTCTACTGATGGAAAGAGCAACCATTTGCTACTCAGAATAGCCTCAGGATTATACTGCAATATTGAGATTTGCTCGGGTCAAGAGTCAAAATAGCACTACATAATTTAACAAGGTCAGTTGTGCCAGACACAGCTCCATATCTTATCTAATGAGGAACAAGTTGAAAGCATTTTTATGTGGTTCAAAAAAATCTTGATTAGAGTACAGGAGTAACTTGTGCTTCATACTTGCAAAAAAAATAAATATTTGTTTGAATGTTTCAGAGTATCAAAGAAAGACACATAAGGTCAAGCACAAATCACACTGGTTTTGTACTGCAAAACCTTTAGCTTCATCTCACAATTAAGACTGCTGAAACTAGTGCTACTGGATACTGTAAGAGAAAGGTTCTAAATGCTCCTACTACAGTAACATCTTCAAATTACATTTTGTCCATCAGGGATACAGCTACAGGTTCCTCCAACACAAAAACACAAACCCAGCTTTCATTAGTCTTGATGCTTAGAGAGCAATTACTTGAAATTACCTGATATTGGAGAGGTTTCCTACTGACACCAGCTAAACCAGGGGGGGTCATCAGTTGCAAACACTTCCTGGGTAAGAACAACTTTCTCATGGGAAATACCCTAAAATCAGGAATACTCCCAGAATCCTTTCTTTGCAACTAGATACATGAGCACAAGGCCTCCTAGTTTTCCATGCTATTCCATGACACATTTTCTATCATAAATTCCAGCATCTCTAGAAACCTTACCTGTTCTGACCATTTTACTGCTTTTTCTGTTAAATATCTGTACACAACAGGACGTCCCACTAGGTATGACAGCATATAGCAAAATGAAGCTCCAAGTCCTGAGCACTGAAAAAGAAAACCAGACAACAAATGAGCAGAAACTCCAATTAATCTCAGCCTTGTGTCCCTATGAACCACACTGCCTGGCAGAGCCTGTTTCTGTGCAGCTCTCCATCAAGGCTCTTCCCCAGCAGTATGTACACAATCCATAAGAATGCTGTTGACCCAAGACAGTTTATTTCCAAGGCATTTAGATCAATCCTAACGTTCAAAGTGGACAACATTGATTACTTATCAGTTAATACTGAGTGCTTCTGCAGCTTTAAGTCTTTGTTCAAAGAAAGCTTTGCAAATAAGGGGCACAATGGCATTAAAGAAATTCAATCTTGAAAATTCAGCAACTGGGTCCTCCCTACCTACTCAATCATCTCATTCTCAATACTAAAGCTCATTGTGACTGTATCTTTTGCACACAACATTTTTTGAAGCTGTGTTGATAGCATAGATTTCAAATCTTAAATGAAGCTTCTTGCATATTTAAGCCAGTTAAAAACCAGATGTGTTTTGCAGTGCAATAATAAAACCACAGTAATCGTGTTATGAAATTACAACTGAGTTCTGGCAGATGCTAAATAAATCTAGAGTAAAGGAGACTCTGGCTGATTCACACTCAAATGCCTTCATTGTTAAGAAAACTTGGAGAAACAGCTCAGTGCTTTGGATCACCACCCAGTGCTACAGTGAATTTTGTGGGTAACATCATTCTTGCACCAGAGCTGAGTAAGAACTCAATCCTTAGTTAGAAATTGAAGTGTACCCCGGTTTCACTCAGACTCTGACCGTTTCCAACAGGAAATGCTCAGATGCTTGGTTGTATTCCAAAGAGATAAAAATACATGTCCTCACAAACTCTTTCCATACTTACCAAACAAACAAGAAATAAGGCCAATGGAAAGGGATAAAGAAACCCTGACAGGATACTGAGAAATATAGACCCGGGAATAGCAAATGTTTGCAAGCTGGATGCACCTTAGTTAAGGAAAAGCACATTTTTAAAAAGTACACACTTCATAATTTTATAAGCAGTCAGGATACATATTACAATTTGAAAAAACAGGAAAAAGCTTCAGGGCCTCTGAAGATCCTTACTTCAAGACACATCTGTGGAGTGGCACAAGCAGCTCAAGCACAGGGCAACAAGGTGTAGATTTGTCAGTACACACACAAGAAATAAGACACTAAGGAATAAAAGCTGACTACTTTTCTCTTTATCTGTGCTGCAGCTGACATGGAGGATTTATGGTGACTTCCAGGAAACACACAGGTCTGATTTTACATTGTTCCCTAGAGATATGCAATTTCAGATATTCTCTCTGGAAAGTTCACAGGCCCGTCCAAGCCCATAACTCTAAGTTTTATGAAAGACTGAATGTGTTCATTCCTTACAAATCACTAACTACAATATATGCTCACTACTTTCAGTCAAATTTTAAAGGCAAACCTAGGTTTCTGCAGCATAAGCAAGCAGCTTGTTGAGCTTAAGGCTTGCTAGGCATACTTGAGACGATGATGTATTGCCCACTTTGGATAGAAAAGTTCTGAAGCACAAAACCCTGCACATTCTTTTACCCAGGTTGAACAGACTGAAATATTAAAGTCAAATACTCTTCCTGAGCCCATTACAGCTTTTGCTAAGGCAGTGTCAAGGTTTGGAAGAACTGGAACGTGCCCTGATCACAGTCTACTGCTGAGACCATCAGTGTCGCCACATCCGCTGCTGGAGCAGCTCAATAGAGAGCCCATTTATTCCACCTCTTGTTAATACATAAACTGACAGCTTAATTTTCCTCACAGACCCCTTATTTGTGAAATACACTTTAAAGGAATGAGCTGAAGGGTAATTACTAACGGCACACTCAGTGCTGACTCTTCTGAGTTACGAAAGCCTCCTGCATTAAAACGGTGAAACAAACCTCTTCTACAGCTTTTAAGTTATTAACCTTTAGTTAAGTGTTCCAGTTAAGAGTGTGTTTAATGATTAATTAATATATTCAGTACTCAGGAAAAATAAGTTAACACAGAACCTTTGTGTATCCCTAGACAGAAAGTGCTTCACAAATCCATCTCTCTCTAAAATAAAACAGAGATTTGAGTTTGTGAATTTGGGCACTGCAGAGGTACTCAAAATACTTTCCTTCAGAATACTGCTGAATATTCTAAAAATTACCCTTTAAATGCCTCAAGGAAGAGCAGTGCAGTAGTCTCTGTTTTCCTTTAGAATTAACAGTAATTTCTAACTCAAAATTCAGTTTGTTTTGAAAGTTATGATCATTACACTAACATGAGACCAAGCCTAATATAGAAAGAAATGTTTTAAAATTGTTTAAATATTTGTGTCTCTTTGTAAACACTCCTGGATATGTTAAACTTCACCCATGATCAAGAATTTATCAATTTGTATTTTTCACTTATTTTTTCAGAGAAGCATGTCTACATCCAAACTGCCCTTTATATCAGAAAAAGGATACAAAACATAGGTGGCAAAATAAGCCACTAACACTTGAACGTAAAATGTGTCCTTGTATTTGGACAAGACTTTTCCCAAGGCCTTTGCATCATCCATATCTCTAGGAACCTTTATACATTCTCTTTCTTCTCTGGAGAAACAAAAAAAAAAAAAGCAGGAATGATGGAAATATAATCAAAGAGTACAGTACAATTACTTACTGAACACAGAGATAATTAGATACACTACATCACTAAATTACAGCTTCAGCAAACAAACCATGATTACTGTTGTAATAACATTCTCAGATGAACACCTAATATTTACAGTGTGGTTTATAATAGAAAATCCTCAGTTTTAGGTATTTGCAACCCTTTTTGTTTATTCAGTACAATAATAGGCCTCTTTTCTGGGATTTTTTTTCTTACCAAGTACTGATCAAAATGAAATAATTTTGCAAACCAAACCTTTGGCAACTGAAAGCAATCAAACATTTCACCCAAAACCAGCTGCAGTTGCCTCAGTGCTGGGGTCATAACATTTGAAGTGCAGCAGGAGTGGCAGAATTTCACCTCACAAACAAGTAAAGCTCTAAGGGCAAAATCTCCTGTCACACCTTAATCTGGTGCAACCCTGGGCAGCACAGTTGAGTGTCTGCGCTTCCTCTGTATCAGACTTAGGAAGTGGGCTGAACTTGTTGAGCAAGTTAATCAGACAGAAAATTAACTACTAAAAGGGAAAAAGAAAGTTGTCAGACAAGCAGGCTTCTTTCTACCTGTCAGCCTGCCTGCCTTCCCAACACAAGGACTGGATGCAAGAAAAAGGAGAATGCAAACCTTAACTAAGAAGGAAGAAGCATTTCCCCTCTTGGTGACAGCCTCCAGTTTTACCACTGCACAAGGAATTCTGGAGTGAACCCAGCCTTAACCAGGCACGCTCTGGCTCTCAGCTGAAGGTTAGGAACACAGTCAGTCACCACTGAGAATGTGCCAGGGGGTAACACCTCAAAACACAGTATCTCAGCTGTGCCACAGAAACCTCAGCTCAACAATGTCATATCCCCATGCAGGCTCCTCTGCAATCTGATGCTGAAAAGAAAAATCAATTGATTAATTAATCTTTCCTGACATACTTACTCACTAAGTTGTGGGAAATTTTTATACACCAGGAACATAAGGAAAGCAGCTGATAGGAAGATGGACACTAAAATAAGCAGCGATGTCCGAGCTGATCCACCTTCTGCGAGAGCTTTCCCTGAAATTAAACATAAAACAAAGTTGGAAAAAAACTACTACCCCAACACTACCAAAACCAAACAACAAAAACAATCTCTCACAACTGATTTCAAACATATACTTTAAGGGAATATTAAAACAAACCCTCTGTGGACATTATCTTCCCACCAATGCTTTCAATAACATGCCTTGCTCACATTCCCTCAAAGCTTTCAAACAAACCGGAAATTTTTACTCTGGCAAACATCCCATACAAGTCAACTTCTATGATCCATAAGAATGGATTAATAAATACATTTGTAAAGAGAAAAAAAACAGAGCTTAACAACATAAGCCATACATATGTTTTCCTTTTTGCCAGAAATCTTCTGCCAGTCTCTAATCAAGTAGAGATTTAAGGTGAAGTTAAGTTTTCAGTATGTACAACACACCTTTGAAACCTGCTCATTGACAGATTTTGGGGAGAAGGATACATATGTAAGTGCACACATACAGACCAGCCTGTGATGTACAGATCACAGTTTCTAGACTTGGGAATTACACATATTTTACACTTGTGTGGATATCTATATATGTGTGTGTTTATTAGCCTTTAGGAGTACAGTAAGTGACACAATGACATTTTAGGCCTCTTCTGTATTCTAGATTTTTATCAAAATGACCACACGCATGCAACACACTGATGAACACAAACGCAGCTACACACATTAAGAATTTAAAACTGAAATGAGCAGTAAGTACTCTCTGCATCCACACTAGAGTGTGGATGTGTGCATGTATTAAGCCACTTTCTCCTCAGGCACTTTGAGGCTCGCCCAGCTTCACACCCGGGGTCACCTGAAGAGCACGCAGAAAGCCGAGGCTGTTTTCCCCCCGCAGATGCCGCTGGCACCACTACGATGCCAACACACAACACTCAAGCGGGTCACGCTGACACCTCACTGTTGTGAAATGCAGCGACAGGATGACGAAACCCACGGAGCCGGCTGGGCGAGCTGGCAATTGTATCGGCTTCAAGGTTTTTTAGGTTTAAGGTCAGCGCGACCCCACAGGTGTGCACTGGGTCAGCCGAGGCCAAAGGCAGCATCCACAGTTACAGCCACAGAACGGGCCAGGCTGGAAGGGACCACACTGAGTCACCTGGTCCAACCTCCCTGCTCAGGCAGGGGCATCCCAGAGCACACGGAACAGGATTGTATCCGCACGGTTCTTGAGTATCTCCAGGGAGGGAGACCACAGCCTCTCTGGGCAATCTGTTCCAGTGCGCTGTAACCGTGGTTATTCCGACAACACTTTCTCCAAGGAGCAAAATAAGTAAGAGAAAGATAAATAAATAAATAAATGAACAACTTAGAGGGCGAAAAAAGGAAAACAGCCCACTGCGCTTTTCTGCCACTTCCACTTTAGGTACTTCAGCCGTGCCGGTAGTAGAATCACACAAGCGCACACACACACATACAGATATACAGGGACATGAACCCACGCGTGTTCCCTCATGCAGGGGAGAAGGGAAAAGGGCTGGTGCCCCACTTCGGCCGCCGCGGGGCGGGAGCCGCCTCACCCCACACGCCCCG
>VZRZ01005008.1:86379-103986 GCA_013398175.1 Climacteris rufus | reverse complement strand
GGCCGCTCCTCCTCTCCTCACCCCACCGGGTCGCGGCCGCGCTCCCGCCCCCGCCGCCGCACGGCGCATGCGCTTTTCTCGGGACATTACGGCTTTGCTGTGGTGTACGGGAGCACGTGTTGGGCTCCACGTCCTTGAAACGCCGTGGCGGGTTAGTGGCAGTAAATACGGTAGCGCCGCTTGCGGACGTAGCCGTTGGGTATATACGGTAACGGGGATGCGCTCCGTAGTGGTAAATACGGTGCGGGGCGGCCGCGTCCTAGCCCGGCTCCTCGGCCCCGGCTGCAGAGACATCACATAAACCATATAAACCACAGAAACCACAGAACCAACTAGGTTGGGGAAGACCTCTGAGATCATCGAGTATGACCGAATACCAGCATATCAACTAGATCACGGCACTGGCAGACACGTCCAGTCTTTCCTTTAACACCTCCAGGAACGGTGACTCCACCGCGTCCCTGGGCAGCCCATTCCAGTGTCTAATCGCCCTCTTTGTGAAGAAATGCCTCCTGATGTCCAACCTGAACCCCCCCTGGCACAATTTGAGGCTGTGTCCTCTCATCCTGTCGCTGGTTGCCTGGGAGGAGAGCCCCATCCCCACCTGGCCACAGCCTGCTTTCAGGGGAGAGTGATAAGGTCACCCCTGAGCCTCCTTTTCTCCAGGCTAAACACCCCCAGCTCCCTCAGCTTCTCCGCATAGAACTTGAGCTCCAGACCCTTCCAAGGCTTCGTTTCCCTTCTCTGGACACACTCCAGCGCCGATCGTGCCAGAGGCAGAGGCATAAAACCCGCTGCGGGCTCGTTTTCGCTCGGCAGTGGCTTTACATGGGTGAAGGGAGCGGGATCTCCCTCAGGGAGCGAGGGGCGGGAGCCCGCCGGCGTCTCTGGCTGTGACTCTGGAACAGTGCCGGGCTTTCAGGAAAAGGGGGAACCCCGTTGGATTCTCCCAGTCTGGCTTTTGGTTTTTCGCGTTTGTTCCTCTGTTTCGCGAAGAAAGCTCCTTTGCCGGGAAGAAGGAAAACTCCTGCAGTAACCCTGGGATTTTCCTCACGTCTCTTCCTGTCAGTAAGAAGATTTGAAATCCCTCAGAAAAGCCAGAGGGGCACGTCCCGGTGTTCGCAGATTGCTGGGCGCTGCAGCCGAGCCTGACCTCGAAACACCTTCTCCGCGTGCGATCTCCGGGCAGCAGGAGATCCCTGAGCCTTCCAGGCGCCCGGGCAGCGCGGAGCGTTCCGGGGAGAGCTCTGCAGGGAGGACACCGGGGCTGCGCGGCCAACACACATTGCATCAAGCCTCTGGGCAGGGAGATGCGGGGACACCCCCTCGTCCCTTTTCCAGAGGTGTCTGCTTATAAATGTCCAGCCCTTCCTCGGGGTCTTCTGGAAAGGAAGCTCTCGTGGAAGAGCTGGACACTGAGGTTTAACTTCAGCCTCGTTTGTCTGGTGACTCCACCTTTATACCATGACTGAACAGCTCTTAAAATTGCTTGTACAGGACCCAGCAGATCGGTTATTTCATAGCAGTAGCATTTACAGATTGTGTTTCCTGAGATCGCAGATCTTTCCAAAGGAGTGAGGGAGATGCAGGTCAGCACACAGCAGACCTCTTAAAAGCATGGCTTTATTGCTACATGTACAAAACTCATTGATGTTACAGTGCAAGTGTTTGCAGGAAGTTGATGATTCATTTGAGATCTAAATAGTCCAATATGCTATTACACAAGTACAGCTCCTGCCAAATCCAGTGGCAGGAAATAATCCAAGCTATAATTTGTGATCATATTCCACATAAAGCTTCAACTCATGAGCAGATTTTATATGAAGCTATCATTTACTCAGATTTTTTTCTTTCAGAATCAGACTATTTGAAATTATTTCATTAAATCATACAATTAGCTCTTCTAATATTTGTAATTGATAATTCAGGAATCCTAGTGCCCTGAGAAGCCAGTCAGGTCTATGAACTTGCTGCTCTGGGCATTGGTGCCTGATGATGGAGTCCTTCATTTTTTCAAACCCTTTCACTAGAATATTGTACATACTAGCAAGATGGGAATTGCTGACACTGTAGAAAATTGCTTTTTCCCCCTATTGTAAATGCACATCATGTATATCATCTCTTTTTTATTATACCATTGCTTCTGATACTACAGGTAAAATTATTCAAACACTGGGATTTCTTTTTTGTCTGACTAACTTCTGACAAAGCTTCAAATAGATACTAAACTGAAGAATGTTGGAAGCAAAATTGGAAACCAGATTATTGTGCAGAGCAATCTTTACAAAGTCATCCTGAAACAGAGGAGGAAAGATGAATATTGAAAGATGCAAATAAAATAAATACCACAATTTAAAAGCTGTCGATTGCAGATGCTGCAAGGGCTCTCTCTCATTTTGATGAGGTGGATTGTACAGTGGGGCACGAATCCCAGTTTGGTGTGGTTGTTGTTCAGTAGCTGCTCAGAGCCAAGGAGTTGGGCAAAACCTGCTTCAGGAGATGTCTGATCTGTAAACAACCTGCTGTGTATTGTGTAGCCCCTCTGTGTAACCCAAATGCAGGGAAACTGGCACACAGGCCAGGCTGCTTCTGAGTCTTGCTGAATTCTCTGCAGGTCACTGTCTGAGTCACCACTGTAAAACACCCCAACAAGCAATTTCAACAATATAGATTTGCTCCATGTTTCCCGTTCCATTTAGTAGAAAGCACAAGGCCTGCAGATGATTCCCAGGATGCTGATTCTGCAGGAAGCTCACAGTGTTAGTATATGTCTCATTAAAAATAGAGAAGATAACTCTAATCAACTCACTGTTAGGGAGCTCCAGCTCTCTGAATTGCTGCCAGAGGGAAATTTAGAGATTCATTAACTAAGTCACTTTGCAGTTGATGTGTACTGCACAAAGTATATTTGTTAGACTGGATTATCAGCAGACTCTTAAACTGTTCTGTGCTGTTCTTGGTTCCCCTTGGTGGGGGATACTGCTGGTGTGAGTATGTTGTCTGTTTTACTAAACTTGAAACTGTAACTGGTGTTTAGTATCTGCTGATAATTTGAATAGTCCCCTCCAAAGATGCCCACGCCTAACAAATGTCAGCAGAACCTCTGCATTCACTCAGGAAAAAAAAGTCTGGGGAATGTTCCTTAGGGCTCACTCTGTAAATAAAATAACTCATGAAGTCTATTAGAAAATGAACTTAGATTCATTTACTGGAAAGAAGGCAAAGAATGAAAAATACTGCCATAGGCCACATCCTGTACATGTTCAGAGGATGCAGAGTTTTTGTAGCTGGAACTCAGTGAGTATCAAGGAAATTTTTGACACATGGTTGAGATCAGCACTGCCAGGAACAGCTTCACTCCACAGTGTAGTGAGAATAATTGCTGTGGACTGAAAACAGATTTACACTCATCATGTATAAAATATCCCTTACATATAATGTGTAACTTAAGAAATAACATAAAACCTTCCCTGTCTTTGGAGTGTCTTTCTAAGCCCCACCTGACAGGGAATAAATGCTGCAGAATGCTTTGTTCCGCAGAGAAATTAAAGTGCTCCAGTCTCCAGTGAGTTTTGCTCAGTGACTTTACCAGTGGAAGCAGCACTGAGACTGAATGAGCAAAAAGCTTTATAAGAAATGGGTTTGGGAAAATACACCTTAAACTCAGAATATGAGTTCTTTCAAATTACCTGTGAACCTAAAAGAAAAATGTTTTTCTGACCTGCTGGGAAGTAACAAAATAGATTGACATCTACCAGGGCAGCAGCTAAGTGGTGAGCTCCATGAAGTCACTCCCCTCCTTGGGTGGTCAGATGAAATGTTTTATTTTTGTCAGATTGGAAGGGTTGTCTTTCCTCAGCACCGAAACTTGTATTTGCTTCTTTTCTAACTCACGCCTAGATGGACTGATAGAGCCCATGGCATGTGGCTGAGTCACTGACACTGTGAGGCTTTGGAGACTGAGTCATGTTAATTGTCAGCAGGAGCAAGGAGGATGAGAGACTGAAGTGATCCTACTCCTGAGGGCTTCTAGCTGAAAATGCTAAAAACCAGGAACATTCATCAACAAGTAAATCGTACATATAATGTCTTGAGAAGTGCAGGTCTAGAACAATTTTCTCCTGCCTTCCCCTATTATTGTCTTAGTTCTGACCACCACAAAGCAACCACTGTTTTAACATTTTTATTTTGTGTAAGTAGGGCAAGGAATTATTCTGCTCCAACTAACAGTTTAAACTTTATAATAAAGCAGCTGATTTTGCTTTACACAGAGCAGGGAGCTATTGTGCTGGCCTCTCAGAGAGGCAGGAGATTGCTGAAAGAAGGGCAGATGACACCAGCACTCACCTCCTTTCCTGAGACCATTCCCAGGAAAGGGATAGAGGGCCCAGCTGGAACATTTAGCCGGACAACATTTATCTGAACATTTATCTGAACCCATCAGGTTCAGAGTGCCTGTTATTGATGGTGCTGGGTGCTGCAGGCTGAGGTGACAGTGGCTTCCCAAACACAACAGTAATGCCAGGAGCAGGAGAGTGCACTGCTTGAAGCAGTTCAGAGGGAGGGTAGCCAGGGGCCTTGCTCTTGGGGCACAGCTGTGGAATTAATTCAGCTGTATGGACGCAATGTTCATGTACAAACAAGCTTTAACATAAGTTGTGAGTTTTTGAAGGAATCAACTTCTCCTCGGTTCTCCTAAGAAAGGTTTTGCTGGAGTACAATTACAATTTACAACGATGTGAAGTGAGCTATACCTGTCAGAAATTAAATCCCGAGCATTTATCGGCATTCTATCTAAATTCTAATTTAAAGCAAATGAACCTCTCTACTTGGAATGGGGCTTGTGTGTTTCACTGAGCTCATACTTTCATTAGTGATGGCAAAGAGTTTGAGGATGTAACTGCAGAATTACCATCTGCACAGGAGACAACTTAGGGTGGAATGCAAATGCACTGATCAAAATTAAGAGTAAAATGTCACCCACAAGTGAGGTAAATAGAAATAAGCACCTATTTGGAGCTGTTTGTGTGAATGAAGGATTAGAATTTTCTTGGCGCCTGAAGGAGAGTTAATGAAAGCTTTTATTTATGAAAGTCAGAGCTCAAGGACAGAAGCTGAAAAAATTACTGAACAGCAAGTGACAGCAGAACTTTTAAGCATCAAAATTAGTTGAGTCTGAACTCAGGGATCATAAGTATTCAGATTTGTTTCTCTCCTGGTATTTTTTATAAGAAGGTATGTTTCTTAACTCCTGTTGTCCATTTTATGTACAGGTGTATATTTTGGGTGCATACTGCACATATGTACAGACAAAGCACTCTACACAGATTTATGTGCAGATGTAAAAAATGCAGATATTTAATAGTGTGTACCTATTTTCATTACTGCTTAATTACCTAGAAACACAGTCAAATAGATAGCTATGGTGTTTCTGTTCCAAATGGTAAAAATAAGAGCCAGATTCTTAGTTCTGATGCAGTTCTTTTTCCTAATTAATTGTTAATAAATCACCTTAAATAGTCAGCTTGATTTTTTTCCTATTGCCTGTGCCAATGATGTGAATGAAATGGGAAAAAAAACTTTTCAGGTTAGTCTCCTCATATTCTATATTTGAATGCAAAAAGACGGGAATTAAAGGTTATTTTATCTTCCTGCAAATAAAGAGTGAAACATACTCTGTAATAAGCTTATGCCATCCCAACTGAGGGACGTGAAGTCCACCAGGTTCCTCAAATGTAGTTTGAACCTTCAGAGGCCTTACTTTTGATTCTATTTTTTTTTACAGTCTTAGAAAGCACTTTCTCTAAGAAGTCAAACCTCTTATTAAAAATACCCATAAAAGAGGGAGTTCTCATCACAGTATAAGGAACCTCAGGTGTCGTCCAGGCAGCAATAACCAACTTAGTGTTTGTAAGAGGAAAAGGGATTAACAACTCCACCTCCCTCTGTCAATCGCCTCATCCCAGCTCTTAGTCTAACCTACAGCATCTGAGTTCTGGGAACGAGTTCAGCCCTTTAAGACAGGTAGCAAGGGAAGCAAAAACATTTCCAAAGCAAGAAAATATTCCTGGCACCTTATTCTTGTTCAGTGTCTCCTTCAGAGTTCTTGGGGCACCTGTGGAGGACAGCGTGATCAGGGGAGGCCACATCGTGGTGGGGAAAGGGAGGCAGCGTGAGAGAAGAGTGGCATGTGGAGCTTGGGAAGAGTCAGTCCCTGCTTGACTCAAAATCAGCTGTGAGACACTTCAGCCATGCAGCACTGCTCTGCAGCTGAGGTATTTATAAGCTGGTGTTTATTGCTTGTGATAACCATAACAGTTGTAAATTTTTGAGTAAAGAATGCACAGGCCCTTTCTTGGGATACACCCATTAGTCGTGATTCATATTTAATACTAGGGTAGGATTAAATGTAATGATCAAGTTTATACCCTGTCTGAAGCTGAGTTTATACTAAAATAGCTGAAAATTCAAATGTTCCTTCTAAGGAGGAATATGTTTCTTTATAGCAGTGATACAGCTGGACATACCCGTCTGCAGGGCAAGAATTCCCAAATCTAAGTTATTCCATGCTGTTGAAAACACCAACTTAAAACTGATCAAAAACCCATTTTAATGCCGTTACAGATTCTGCCTCTACAAGTGTGGAATTGAAGTCTCAGCTCAGTTAAAGCAAAGATTGTTGCTCTGCAGAACCAGCTTCAGGCCTCCTCCCAGTGTTGAATACTTGCTGGGGTGTGTAGCTTTAACAATGTCTAATCTGCTGGAGTAATGACAGAAATTAATGCTCCAGAGTGCAATCAAGATTTTTTTAAGCTGCTTTTTTTACTATCCTCAAAAAGGCCCGAGTGGAACCACCTGCTGGAACTCATCAGGACCTGAGTGATTTCGTCTTGCTGCCAGGTTCTCAAAAAGTACAGAAGGAGTTAGATTGTTGTAACTCTATTGACATTTTCTTTCTACATTTTGTTTGTTGACTGTAGGTAGGCTGAGCAGGTTGCCCTGTCACAAAGAAAGCTTCATTTTATTTCAATTTGCCCTGATTTGAGATCTTAACTCTGTACCCTAATGCTAAGAAAGAAGCTAGATGAGAAAATATGTTTATAAAAGAATAATTGAAAGTAACAAGATGCAAAGCAGAAAGTAAACACTGTGAAAGGTTAAAAATGAAAACCTGAGATCTGAACAGTTCAGATTCTCCATTTATTCTACAGGCCTTGGAATGTGGTCTTTACACAACACACCACTTGGCTACCTGAACTAGGTTTTCAGCAGAAATGTCAATCAGCCAGTGGCCTCAAGCTATTGCAGAGTCGAGTTGTTAAATTACCTGCAACCATGTCCTGCTCTGAGTGCAGTTGCAATCATTCCTTGGTGTAAAGTGGTAAATGCATTTGGCTTCGAGAAGGAGGTACAGATCAGCAGTAAAGGCATGTAGTTTTGAAAAACAGACCAATAAAGCAAAAAATTAACACTTGCTTCAGTGCTAGGAAGCATTTGTATGTTTTCTCAATAATTATCTAAATACCAGGATGCCCTTAAGTAATGTTATGGTAGTCATGCCTGATAAAGGAGAAATGATAAAAAATCTTTTCAGAAATGAGTGTCTAACTTCTGACATCACCTTCTCTGAAATTCAGGCTCAGAATTCCTCAGTGTAGCACTGGGTCAAGTGACACCATGTTCCTGGGGTTTTCTGTTCTGGGAACACATTTCTCTCTTACCTACATAACATGGTAAACAATGTTACTTCATCACACCAGGGGAACATGTTCTGGTCTGATGGCAGGAGCAGCCTGTTTCAGATGACACAAGGCCTTACACACTTACTGGGTAGTGCCATCAGTGACAGGGGCACTGGTTTCATCAACCTTCTTCCAAAATTAACACTTTGAAGCACTGCTGCTTTTAGTGTTGCTTCTGAAGCTCTTCTCATCATCAATGTACCCAAAATTGCATCACTTGGACAATCCAAGATGTTCACTGCTTGTGCTCACAGAGAAAGTTGCTTTCATTGCTGAAGAGGATCATTGCATTTGATTGCAAAATTTCTTCTATCTTAAAGGAGTAAGAGGAAAAATTTAGGATCTTTGGAAGGGGAGACCAGGCAAAGAGTTGGGAAAAAAGTTACATGGTAGTCAGACACTTGATTCAGGAACAAAATGTGGAACAACGATTCCCATGGGGAAAGGAAGATGGAGAAGCGTGCTCAGGTAATATGGGAATGTGAAACAGGTTGTAGAAGCAAGCAGCATAAGGAAAAAGAAAAAGTAGGAAAACTCAGTATTGCTTTTAAAAAAAAACCCAAACTACCAGAGAAAAACTTTAGAACTTCTAAATATTTCCCATACTGTAAGGAGTCCCTGCAACCTTCAGATAAATTGCATTAATTGGATTTGAGACTAGAAGGGAAAAAGTTAATAGGTGGATTTTTTTCCCTGTTGCGATGTGTTTCACAATTCACAATTTAAAAATGAATGGTCTAATCAGACTGTGTGCAAATGTCATGCTATATTTTCTCCTATATTGCTTTTTCTGTGAGGTAGAAAATGTCTGCAGTGAGAGTGCTCAGTCTTTCTCCTGCTCTGGCTTCTAAGGTCCAAGTTCTTGCAGAAAATAACCATAAAGAGTGGGATAATAACCAGTTCACAAGGAACAAACCTTTCACCCCTGCTGTATGCAACCACACCCATAGTTAGTTTTTAAGAAATATGTTCATGTCATCATTAAACCAGTACTCTGCAATGGAAAATAATTAAAAATCAGAGTAATATCAGAAGGGTCAAAATGTGATTTAATTGAAATATTTTAGAAAAGCTGCCAGCATTCTGAGAAATCATTTGCTGTGTGTGTATTCCTATGGGAAATTATTAAATTAATTGAAAAAGCTATTACATGACTGATAGCACTTACTATCGTAATAAACGAACATCACAGAGTCAGTTGTTAATCAGGATTAGAGATTAAATGGGGATGGTCTGATAAGAATAGACTCTTTTCACCTAAGGCAGTTCTGTGAAGGAAATCTCTTCATTTCAATTTTGAACATTATGCAGCCAGTCCTAGGCAAGTTTCCTGTCAAACAGCATGGCTCAATGCAGAAATCCAGATCTACCAGTATCTATGATAAGGAGATTTTCACGTTTTCTACTGCATGAAATACTAGTTCCTTTTTGCCTGTGGACAGACCACAGGATCAGCTTTTTGGCCTGTTCCCTCCAACAAAATTGGCTAAAACCAGTGATGGCTAAAACCAAAAGAAATGTCAGGTGCTTGCCTGTGTGAAACATAATTAATTAAAATGATGTAATCATTCCTGAATGAGCAAGACTAACACAGAGAAAATAAAAGGAATCCACAGAAAGACTGGTAAGGGCTTTTATAAGAACTACAAGAAGCCGGTGTGCCATTATTCCATAGAAATCCTTATTGTAGCTGAACCAGCATATTTGCCTTTTTGTGTGGAATTATTTGTTGTGCTGGTGATGCAATATCATCTAAATGCTTTGATAAACTTTCACCTGAATTTAGCTGTAGCAATTAATTATTTTATCTCGTCAAGCCAGCAGAAACATGAATGAAAATTCATTTCACATTCTGAAGTGAGGAATCCTGCTCAGGAGAGGCCAGGAGTGGAACAGCAGGATAGTGACAAGCAGGAGCCAAGGATTACGGGCAGCGCCCAGAGGAAGCTGACACAGCTCCTTGTTATCCTGAGAACATGATGTTGGCCTGCATGCATCATTCACGTGCCCTCAAAAGGTGAAACGAGGGGCAAGTGTTTTCCACGTTGTTACTTTACAAAACACCTGGAAGAGACATGGAGTCTTGTTCAGACAAAGACATGGGCACTGGAAATATATTTCTCATGTTTCCTGCCTTGCCTTGCTGCTGCAGGTACTGGAATTTTATTTCAGCTTTTGGCTACCAAGAGCCTGGAAGCCACAGGAGTGTGAATTTGTGAACAGCTACTGCTGCTGTTCCAGTTATTACTCCATATGAACAGTGGTGCACCCACAGTCACCAGGAAACACAGGTGTGTGCACAGCTAAAGTGGAGTAATACCAATTTCATCTCTTGTTTTCATTTCTGTATTTCTTCGGCAATTTACACACGGGAAAGCATAAGTCCTATGCTTGCACTTCCTCAGCATTGTGACTATTTTTGTTAAATTAGAAAATACTGGTATTTAAAACAATATAACCAAATAGAAAACATATTAATCCCGTTTGGACAGCAATACTGAATTGTAAAGATTCACAAAGAACAAAAAACTATGAGTCACCGAATAAAAATGCTAATCAGATAACATCTAAAATGCAAGTAAAAGAAGAACATTAAGCTAATTTGGTCTTGTAAAATACATATTTTAAATACACTAAAATTCTGTTATTTATCTTCACTTTATCTAGGGAATCTCCATGTTTTTCACCCTAATTTTGTTATTTTGGGCTCTTTTGACATAAGCAGCTATCTCAGACTTTTGATCTATAGAACCATTTCTAATAGCAAAGTAATTTTATGAAAAACTAAGGTAGTTTTATGAAACGTTATTTATTTAAAAAACATGTATCAGAAGTTGTGATTCACTTAGTGAATCAGGAATCAAACAGAAAGACATACATTTCTTTTAGTACTTGTAAACTTTCCAGCTCATTTGCTGCTTACAAACTCTGTATCTCCTCTCAGTTTTTCTCCCAGTCAGCTGTGAGCACTTCCTTGCATGCCCCCTGGGTCTTTCTTTGATGCCTGCCTTTATTAAGCTTCCTCTCCAACAGACGGAGAATTCACCCTGCCACAATCTGTGTCTCTCTGCAGTCAGACCCAAAAAACACACTTGGCTCTGTAGCTCCAATTCTTCACCTGCTCTTTTCTGCTAACACAGTTGTGATTATTTCTATAAAGCAACCAAAGTGGTTTTACATTTTTCCTGCAGAAAAGTCTGCTTTCCTGTCTACCTGCCAGCAAAACCAAAGTGTGTTTCTTTTTCTGTAATAAACCTGTAAAAAATCCCAAATGTACAATGTGGTCCTCACTAGAGATCAGTCATATTTACTGGTCTGAAGTGCTTCACAGGCTCCTGAGAAGCCCTGCTGGCACAGGTCCCAAACACAGGTGTGTCGTGGAGGGAACTGCCTGGAGTTGTGTGGACTGGAATGGGTTCATAGACTGAATGCTGTTTTACTAGATTACTGAAATTCTTAATGTGTGCATGTAGTTCCTTGCAAATGAAAAGCTCCTCCTAAGTACTGAGAATTTGAGTGAATTTTTAATATAATAAAATAAAGTCTTGTTTTACTGTACTCATTGTTATTTACTCAATTTAAATAGAAACAGGATATGATTATAAAGATTAAAATTATTCTAAACAGGACAAACTTGTACCCTCTGTCCTATTACGTAGAATGAAATATTATAGTTTGATAAATGTACGTATAGTTTGCATAAACCTCACTTGCACACACATTTAATTATACAACTAAAATTATAGCTTAAATATACTTATTTACTCTTTGGAAGTTTTAGAAATTTTTGCCCATTCTCCAGCTTGAAGATTTTCATGACTATTTCTGAACAACTTCAGTTTATTGCTGCATCTTGGCTGTAAAAACTGCTCGTGTTTTAAAAATCAGCATCTGCTTGAACACTACTAAATCATGGATGCACATCCCCTATACTTAAATTTTCTTTAAATTTTTTTTTAATTTTCTTTAAATTTGTTTCCTCAAAATGTAAAGTCAGCATTGATTCTCAGGTGACATTTTAGGAACAATCATAAAAAATAAGATAAGCTTGGGGTTCCTAGTTAAGGAACAATAAGGAAAGGATATACCTGTTTCCTTGCAAAAATAGAATAAACACATGCCCATAATGCATATAAGGATTCTTGGAGAACACAGTGATTACAGGCATTATTCTGAGGTTGTGTTGTAATTCTCTGATCTTCAGCATGAGTTTTCATTTCACCATAATATAACCCATTCCATTCGGTGCCTTTGTGACTTCTGTGCCTGTGCCACTGAATCAAAAACATGAAAAGAGCATGAACAGTGAGTGTCATCTTAGTGCCACAAATACCAGTTACTGTCTCCTGCTTATGTCTCCAGGGTGTCACCAATCCACCACGCTGCAGCTTTGTAAGTGGCATTTTCCCCAAGGGCCGTGAAATATAAATAAACAGGCTGGAAAACAGAGGATGAGGGAGGAGGAGGTGAAACTGCAGTAGCTACAGATGCTCTTGCTCCACTGCCTGTCACACAGGGCCTGAAGCAGGGTGTGGGCTGGGTTAGCTGGACTTCCACACTGTGGAAACTGAGCCTTCAGGAGCAGACAGATCTAACCGAAAAGCAAACAGCAAAGCCCAAAACACCGTGCAGTTCATGATCCCATTATCTACTTCAACGTCCTGTATAAACTGGCAGTTCAAGCTTTATGCACATGTTTTTTATTAAAGCCCTAATCTTGTTAGTTTGACTAAAACACAGCTTGTTTTTTCACTAAAACATATCTTCCAGAACTGCATCCAGCCTCACCTGGAAAACATTGAGAGAAAGTATCTATTAGTCCCACTGGGAAATTTTTTCTGCATTTCTCTAGTTTCACCTGTTAGACATTTGTTCTTCTTACATCTTTCTTCACTAGAGAGCTGTTCAATACTCAGTATTGTCTTCTTGATCTTTCTTTTTTTCCTCACTTTGCTGTCCAGAGTTAACTTTTAAAAGTAAGAATTGATGAGGGAGTCCTGTATCTTTGAAGAGAGGTTTATTAAGATGTCTGGTTTTTCTGAACTCAGAAGAACCATACATCAGAGATTTCTGTATTTCCTGGTTGTATTTGTTTGTTTGAGGCATTTTTAATTATTTTAATAAACCATTGGTCTAAAAGCTCTGTAAAAGCTCTAAGAAAGCTCTGTCTCCTTGGCATTTACTCAGGACCTTAATATCCTTGGGTCTATTACAGCAACTGTTTCTTTGCTGCTTCACTTCAGCGTTGCTGCTCCTGCTGTTCCACTTGCATACACTTCCACCAGCTAATGGATGAGGCTTGTTTTTAGCATCTGTCCCTTGGGAAACCTTTGGATATGGGGTCTGCTCAAGCCTTGCCATCTGGTTGGAGGGGGTGGGGATGGCTCCTGATTTTTCTTGGTGGGGTGGATCAACTCTTGAGCTCATGGCTACATAAAGGAGCTTGGTGCCTTCCTTACTGAACAAACTTCTGAACACATTTCAGTGAAGTTTACCTTAGGGATGAAGCCAACTCCCAGCTGACTAAAGAGGATTAAAGGGAGCTGTGAAACCCCAGGGTGGGCAGGCAATGGCCTTGGCTGGAGCCAGCCCCAGAGCAGGGAATCCACAAGGAAGCACCCTGGCACTGCCTGCTCAATCTCTGCTTTACTACACAATTGTAGTCACATACAGTAACCAAGACTCCTCACCATTTTGTCTTAAACCTAACTTGGACATTTCAAGTAGGTCTCACGCAGATGAAGAGAATAAACTCTTCATCTCAAATGATTTTGGGGGCTGTTTTATGCATTGCCATTTGTAAATACTTAAAAGCCATAAATGCTGGTGCTATATTCTGGTAGTGGAGGGACAAACCACTTCCCCACTCCCCCTTTCAGACCTCTGTTTTCTTCTCAAAGATTGTGATCACAACTTTTGCCACTTTGTCCTGCTAGGGGCTCATGTCAACCTGCATGCCCATGGTATCCTTGATGATCCTTTCAGTCTACAGAAACCTGCCTGTGTTTTCTGTTCTGAAATGTGTAACTTCACATTTGGCTGCATTGAAGTGCAATTCTGTTTCTTTTTCAGATTACTGTCTTGTCCCATCCACACAGGATTGTTTTGCTAATCTTATGTCACCCTCACAATGATCTGCAGTGATTTTTATATTTATTTCAAAACTGCTTAAAGTATCAAATAGCCTGATAGTGATATCAGGAGAAATCCAATAGAAATCAGTCCTTTAAATAATTGCTCTCCACTCATCACCTTTTTACTGAGAATTGTAATTTAGCCAGTTCTCAATCCCTTCAGTGTGTGGTTAGGGTCATAGCCTACTATATTTTAAAGCAATGAAATGTACACCATTTCCCCAGGCAAACTAGAGCTCCTCAAACACCTTTGTTTGATGATTTTATACCAAAGCATGTTGACTTCCATGTTTCATTTCGTAGTTTCATATTTTAATCCCATTTGACCTTTTTAGGATTAATATAAATAGTTATTTCCAAACTTTGCATATTGGCACAATATTTCTGTGCATGCCTTTTTTATCCTGTTGCCCTCTTTGATTTAGCAGAAGTAGCTCCAGGATAACTTTGGGTGCTGGTGATTGATCCACTCCCTCCAGTCCAAACTCCCTTGGATCTGTAGCACTGGTTAAGTACCTTCATGTGCAAGTATTCCTTTTCCAAATCCTGGGTTGATATTTGGAATGCTGTTGATGCAGGAATACAGTCTGCATAGCTGGAGTCAATTTGGCTGCTGTCAAATCTGTTCCAGCACAGAACAGCTGATATCAGCATTTATCAGTCTTTGTGGGTTTTTTTAATGTGTAGATGGCATAAAAAATTGTGCACAATTCTTTAGCACTTCTGTAATTAGCAATTCTGTACTCCCGTTTTATGTGATTTTTGACTTTTCACTGACACTATGGAGAATGGTACCCCAGAAAGGCACACATGCTAAGCAGTGCTCCACAGTCGGCTCCAAGGAGCATATTACTTTATTAAAGCTGACAAATATTGTCTTTGTTATTGTTCCAGCTTTCCAGGGAAAATCCACATGACTGCTAACCCCAAGGCAGACAGGCTATGAGAGCATGTTTATCTTCAGGAGTAATTGAGACCGATTTGCATCCGATGTCTGAGGCCTGTGCAATACCACATCTGCCCTCTCCGAGATAATTTGAGAGGCTCTGTTCTCCACAGCAGCCTGAGGTTGTCTATAGGCATTCCTACACAACACAGAGCAGGACTGGGCAGCTAATCCCTGCAGCATGTAAATATTTTTTATCTGTTCTGAGATCAAGAATTTTTATGAGCCTTGTCTGGCAAAGGGACATATTTCTCTCCAATGTCAACTCTCGTGATTGGAAATTTGACTTACAAATTAAATTTTTGTATCAGCTCATCCATTGCAAGATGTTTATTCATGTCCCCTTTGTTTGCTAAACAGGTTTGGCCAAAGCTCTTACTAATTGCTGTGCTGTGATGGGTAAGCTTAAAGGCTCTTTTGTCCTGCTAATACTGTTCAAAGATAGTATCTGATGGAACTGTGTATATTTATTTAATCCTGACAAAATTTCAGTGTTAAAGATGCCACAGCTCACCAGTCCCTTGTACTTTGAAGTCATTTTTTATCTGTTAGGTTGCTCCACTCAAACTGCTGGTGCGTTAGTTTTCTTCAATCTTTACTATTTTATCTCTCTCTTTAACACTAAACTGTCCGTGGCAAATGTAATCCACCAACAAATTGTTCAGATTTATGATAAATTCTTTTTTAACCTCATGGATGTTTCTTCTTAAATTTGGCTTCCTGTCTATGTGAAATGTCCATCTTGACTGAATCTTGCATTTATTGTTTTCTGTGAGTCATTTATGCAATTAATCCTGCTGTGAAGTTAGCTATTGTTACTTCTGGGCAAGCAAAGATGTGAATACCAATGTCCCCGGCAATGCAAACATTCCTGGACATACAAGGTTTTCTTTTCCAGAGTACTCAGGCTGGACAGTTGTTTGCACATTCTTTTGCACAACTCTTTTTTGTCCTCCTCACTTTTGGATCCAAACAGGAACAGCTCTGGCACAAGCTTCTCTAGCCACAGCACCTTTGCTGACAATGGCTCACATCCAATTGTGCTTTTCTTTGCAGGATTTCACATCTGTACATCTGACACAGAGCATTATGTACAACCAGCACATCACGAGCCCTCTGTCCTTTGAAGTACTTATTTTTATTTTTAGAGAAGATATATTCTGTTTCATAAGTTGTTGGATCAGCTTAGCACCTAAGTTCTCCCTGGCTGGAGGCATTATTGCTTTGCTCCTTTGATACAAAGAGCATTGAGATTTGATCTTGTTATCTGTGCTGTGACACAAAAGCAGGAAAGAGACTTTGTTGTAGCACTTTTTAATGGTATTGAATCTACAGTACTTCACTTTTTATTTTTTTACATTTTGGGCAACATCTAGAATTGGAGGATGACTGCAGATCTGGGGAACTTATAAAAGAACATCATATGACATCATGTCCCAAAATTATGCCACATTGACACTTGGGTCATCAGGGCCCATACCGTGCTTACTTAGCAAGCCAGACATTCATTGCTGCTTCACTTTAGTGTCATAAATTAGTTGCTCATTTTCACACTTGTAATAAGAAAAACTACACAGTGTAAATCACAGTTTTCAGCACTGTGTAAAAAACCCCCCCACCAACAAACCAGTAGCAAGAGCAACTGAGAAATCCAAGTTTTAGTTCAGCAACAATCACAGAAAAATCACTAATTTGGAAAAATTCTATTAAAAAGTCAGTTATGCTGTTCCATCTATGCCAAGACATTGTAGGGAAGCCTGACTAGTGCAGATTTTGCCAGCTGAGCTGCACTGGTTGATCTGCCTCAGGCCACTCTGTGGCTGAGGGAGATTGGCCTTCCATCCCAAGCTGGCTCCATCCAGGTTACATGTTGGGAATGGCCTGTGCCCCACGCTAACTCCAGGCATGGTAAACATTTGCAAGACCACTAGCACAACAGGGCAGGAAAGAGAATGAAGTTTTAATGTGGCATTTTCTGAAACTGTTTAACTGTAAAGATATAGTGCCATTTAACAATTTTCTAAATTGTATCATTTTTAAATTTTGTTATTTTTTGTATTTCTGTTTTTCTCTTGGATATGTGCCTTCATTTCAGAGTCATTCCAGGACAGGGTGTTTGTGAAACATTTTTCTTGACATTTTATCTGACTGTTCAATAAATTCCTCTCACAAAAATAACTCCCAAAATTTCAAGTACATCACTGCATGCCATCCCCCAAATGAAGGCATGACAATGCATGACTGTATACTGCCAATTACATTTTACAACTCACTAACTTATAAATAGCATTGCTCATTTTATCCTGAATACTCATGGAAGTGAAATTACTTCAGTTCTCAAATGCTCGTAGGACGAAGCCTGCAGAAGTGCCTATAAAGGACCAAGTTAAGCAATCCTGTTCTGACTTCGTGACTGAGCCAAGCCTGCCAGAGTCATGGAATTGTCAAAGTCGGAAGAGACCTTCAGGATCATCCAGTCCAACCCTCCACCCAGCACCGGCCCTGTAACCCCTAAACCACCAACCCACATCACCCAGCACCAGATCCAGCTGCCCCTTGAGCACCTCCAGGGATGGTGACGGCACCACCTCCCTGGGCAGCCCCTTCCAATGCCTCACCACCTGACAGTGAAACTTTTTGTTTCCTGGTATCGAATCTGAATGTCCCCTGTGTCAGCTGAAGGCCATTTCCTCGGGTGCTCTCACAGACACCGGACGGCCACGCGACACCCTCCTGCCAGGGAGCTGCAGAGAGCGGTGTGGTCCCCACTGAGCCTCCTTTTCTC
>VZRZ01005008.1:45882-83078 GCA_013398175.1 Climacteris rufus | reverse complement strand
GGCCGCAGGCCGGGCCCGGCGCGCATTGTCCCCGCACATGGCAGCGGCGCCGGGCCGGGCGGGGCTGCTCGGGGCGCGGGGGCAGCGGCAGAGAGCGGTCGAGGCCCCCGTGCCTCTCCCGGCGGTAACAAATTGTCTCCATTGTCTCCGTGCTCAGCCGGGAAAAGGGTGATCCGCGGAGGGGGGGTAAAGCCGCCCTTGTGCAGGCCCTCGGTGGCTCCGGCTGGACCCAGCCCTGCCTGGGACCATCGGAGGGATATCGGTCTCTGGATGCTGAAAGCACTAATTTGTCAGCGGGGAAGGAGGCAGCAAGAGCCCCATCAGTTCACAAGCAGTGCAGCCTGTAAGAGTGGCCTGGGCTGAGCTCAGAATCAAATCTGGTGGCTTGGGCTGAGCTGAGAATCAGATCTGGCAGCCTGGCGGTGTTTGGTGTTCCCAGTCCTGGGGACTCCGCGTTCGGCGGGGCTGCCGAGGCAGCTGTGCTCCCCGGGTGTACACGGACACGTGTCCAAGGGACGGGGGCAGGCGGCTCCCAGCCCAGGTGTGTCATCTGCTTAGGCTGCATTCATCTGCCACACTGCCATGTAGAAACCTCAGCAGCTCCTAGTTCCACGGACTTCAATTTTGGAAGGTTATATTTTTGGTGCATTTAACCTCATCTGGTAGGTTGAAAACTTTATTGATGAGATACAGCCACGGGACTTGCAGACATTTGGAGAAGAAGGGTGTTCTAGGGTTTGACTCAGAGGAAAGGTGATGTCTTGATGGAGGAGGGAAAGGATAAGCCTCGGTGGCAGCTCTTGTGGTGCCTTTAGTTGGCCTTTTCCACAAACCTTCTTCCTTGTTTCTGTTAAGCAGACTTTGGGCCTGGCAATATTCATTTAATGCAACAGATGTTTAGCAGAGCTTAGATAAAGGTGGGCCAAATGTTCTGCTGGCAATGGAGAAACTTTAAAAAACTAAATGTACAGCTGCTCAGATTATTAAAAAAGTGTAATTAAACCGAATTCCTGCATGCCATTTAATAAGTGAATGGCAAATAAATATTAGGTGCATTTGAAGTAGATAGCTGTAAAACTACTCAGTGACTAATTGAGGTTTGAATAAAGTAATTGCCTGTCTTTTCCATGTCCTCTATTAAAAAGTGTGTTATTGTTTGTTATTTAAATCAAAAATGCAAACAATGTGGTGGCCTGTAAAGACAGTAATATCTATGAAATCTTGAGCTGGTCCCAAAGTACATTTTTCTCGTATTCAATGAATGTCAATATCTCTATATAGTAACTTGCTTGTAATCTGTTTTAGTTATTTTCTTCAGGTATTGAGTTGCTGAAGTGCAGGAAATTACATTCAGTGCCAGTTGGGGTCTTCAGCAAAGGGCAAACCCTTGCAGGAAGGATCGTGCTGGTTGGCCACTGGCTTTTGTTCCCCCTTTGGAATCAAACCCCCATGGACTGTTGTGTACTACACAAGTGCTAAATTGGCATAAAAACCAAATATCTGTGCCCCTTTAAAAACATCAGATATTATTGAACCACCGTGTAAGAATTCTTTGTTGTTGGAAATGGAGCATCACTAATCTTTCACAGATATTTTGTGATAAAAATATTTGCTAAACCAGAAATCTGCAAGCACTTACACATACATACAGCTTTAGTCACATGCATGGTCTTGGTTTTGCTTATATTTATTGAAGTCAGTTATGCATTTGCTTTCAGGATGCTGATCTAAATTTGTTGTATGTTAGGGTAATTCTGTTACCAGTTAATGCTTTATTACAGATGTGGTGGTCTCTTTCTCTGTAAAGATGAGATCACAACACAGTTCTTGCACATGGCCAGGCTGCACAGGTGTTTTTGTAGTTTAATTGTTGTCCTTGATTGACCTCTAGTTTACCTCTAATTTGTCAGAAGTGTGTCTGTTGAGCTGATGAGACTGGCTTTCAGCAGAATGGTCATTTTACCTTACCAGAAAAGACTGTGCATCAGTCAGTAATTGATATTCCTGATTAATGGAAGAGTTATCTAAGTAGCTAAGAGTTAACCAAGTATTTAGATCTGTCTTCACCATACCCTATCAATCAACAAAGTTTCCACTGACTGGAGAAGGGAACTGGGGTGTATGATTCTTGATTTGTCCAGGCTATGCTATTTTTCCTTTGACCTTGGCTAAGGCATGAATTGTTCTGTGCTTTATTTCTTCTTTCACTAAGTTTTGTCGGGTTATGTTGCCTGCACATGAAATGCTGTGAGAACTTTCAGAGCTGAGATGATGGTATATTGGTCTCTTTGGCTTTACTTTTCTCACCATGGAAAGAAGTTATAGGGGATGAGACCACTGGCTCTTGTATGCAGCAGCTTCTTGGTCTGGAATTTTTAGCTGACGTGGTACCCTGAGGTGTTCACCCATCTTTGTCCCTGTCTTACAGGGGAAAGCTGTGTTTTACCAGGACTTAAAACCAGACTCTTCAAGTAAGCTGCTGGAGAGCAGCAGGAAGACATTGCTGCCTTTTGAAATAGTCTTTGTACTGTGTGTATAAAGTGCTTCTCAGAAATGATGATGAAAATAGATATTTTTAACTATGCAGCTACGTAGTGACACTCTGAAAATAATACACAGTGTTGTTTCATCTTTTAATATCAACATATTTATAAAGGTGCAGTTGCTAGATAATACTTCTCTTGCAGGTTTCTTCTTTGTAATTCCAAGGAATTTATGACTTCACTCTGATGTATGTCTTGTAAGTCTGAGATTGACTTGGTGTGTGAACTATTAACACATCTTTTTAGACTAACAACCCGATTTCTGTGTTTGAGAATGTTTAGGGGGAAAAAAAGAGCAATCCCCTATAACTCATCCCTTCTTGTAAGTCAAAGCTCAACAGAGTTTGTCTAGGAAAACATCCTCATGCTCTACAGAAAAGTGACTTTCAAAAGTTACATTTAAGCTTTTTCATGTTCTAATATGAGTGTCAGGAAAAGGAAAAAAAGGAAATCTTGTTGACTGGTCACCCATCCCCATCGGTTTAACAGTGCAGTAGGGCCTAGTTCAGTGCCTTTCACTGCCTGCTTAATAGCTACAGATGTCAGAATGATGGAATGATTAAATTAAATGATTGGACTCTGCTGAGTGTTTTGGAGTGAAAGGTTGTCACAGGGGAGAAAGCAAGCTGCTGCTTAGGTGGTGACTTGCAGACAGGACTTTCCCAATGCTGAAATTCTGTGGATACTTTGGGCTAGGTGTTTACAGTGTTACCTCCATCTTAATTTTTTTTTTAACCTTTTGTAACATGGTCTTCATGCATGACATCTACAGCTCTATATTGTAGTGTAAGAAAAAGAACAGAGCATGAATTTCCTGGTTGTGATTGTCAGATCATGGGGTCTCTTTTGAAGTTGTTAGTGTGACATTGTACCCAAAGTACTTCGTTACTTTCACATCCCTAATCTTCCATCTCTATATTCTGGTGTGTGCTGGAGATGCTTTGGGAAAAGGGTATTTTCAAGCTGCATGTGTCAAGGCTGGTCCAACAGCAGGAATCCCCTTGGGGGCAGTAAGGAACCAAGGGAGCCTTGGCTGCACTAGGAAGAAGTTTCCTTCTTGGTGCAAGTTGCCCAGCACAAGGTAAAATCCGAGCAGAAAGGGCCACTTGCCACTTTCTCATGACTTAGCAAATAGTTCCTGTGTGTGCTTAGCAAGCCTCTGCTAGGAGCACATTCCTTTTTCCTCAGCCAACTGTACAGCAAATAGTCCTCCAAACTTGCAGGCAGTGTTCTGATGAAAGGAGCATCAAGGAGGTTTGCAGGAACTGATAAATGTGTGTATCTTTTGTGGACATTAAACGAGGTTGCATATACATTGTAGATGCCTAAGAGGTGGCAGAACTGGCTTGCAAAAACCTGAGGTCAGAAGGACTTCCACACCTGCTGAGTTCTTAAAAAAAGAATTGAAAGAGTGCTACAGGGCAGTTTGCTGATTCAGCATGGCCTTACAGCTCCTGACCTTACCTTTCTCTAAGAAAACAGTTTCATCTCAGTGTAATAGATATGTGCACCCTGTCCTGCTATGGCTAAGATCCAAAATTGCATGTCGATTTTTTTTTTTTCAAAATAAGAATGGGGGAGATGCATTGAATTCTTACTTTTTGATCTACTTTATTTTCAGAATTTTAGCCTTTATTCACGTGTGCTACTCTGAAAGGCTGTATAAATAACCTGGGGTTCTAGTTCAGCAGCATATAGTAAGCATTGCTCATCTGTTCTGCTTTTTTGGGCAACAGTAAAGGAGGTGCCTATCATAGTGTGTCTGTTATGGCATGTCAGGTTCCTGATGCCTGGAAAGAATGCATGGAGGTCTTTTTACCCAAGATACAACTTGTTGTTTTTATCATTTAGAGTCATGCAGGCTTTGTGTGAGATAAGAACCTTCTAGCATTAAAGATGAATGTAACTTTTTTGCAGTGAGTATCATTACTGGAGGAAAAGTGCTTTTCCACACCCTAATTTGCTATTCATAGTTCATATGCCATGAACTGGTTTCTTCAACGTTAACTTTGAACTTCATTCCTCTCTTGGATTATGGAGCTGGTAGGACACTTTTCTCAAAAGTCTCTTTTAGCACATGCCTAACAAACCAACCCTGCTAGGAAAAAGTGCAACGAACGATGCAAAAAGATTGTATGTTCTGGAACAGTGATTGATATTAGCAGACAGTGGTGCAACTTTTGTGGTCTGATAGAACACATTCCTCAGCTAGCCAGGCTGCATAGCAAAGATTGCTCTTGGGAAAAGTCCCTGAATTCTTTGGCACTTAGACAGCCAAGTCATACCAGTGACATGGCATGTTGGACCTTTTGTAAGGGGGAAGGACTGGAGATGAGTTTTGGTTTTGTTTTTTTTTTAACTGCTGAGTTACGTGTTGGAAAACTGGCTTCTGTGACAGATCTAGTTTTTAAAAAATGCTGTAGTTACCTAAATTTAATATTTATTTTTAAATGGGATTTGTAAATGAGGAGCAAGAGAATAAAAGTCAGTATGTTAGCAATGTCAAAACTTTAAAGTCTTAGAAATTATTTTGTACTTCATGCAGTTTAGAGCACGTGATAGGGACCATTGTGAAATCCTGATTTTAGCTCAAAAATGTACCTAAAATAGGTGTGTTTTTTAGTATGGTGTTTTTTTTAGCAGTGCTCTCAGTGAAGAGGAGCATGCTGTCCCGAGAGGCAGCCCTCTTGGGGGAGTAAAATTACTAAAGATGAAAATAGCTGAAATAGATGTGAATTCAGTATTTTTTAACGATGTAGATACAAAAAGGCGCCTATGTAGTGTCTTATTTTAGGTTCAGTTGTTTTTTTCCAAGTGCCAGTAAAACACTGGATGCTCTTTTTAAGAGTAAAGCAGAGCAAAGGAGCACGTGGCAGGTGACTGTAGTACCTCGTGTTTTATTTGAGCATTCAGTACACTCTTGTCTTCATGGACCTGTCCTTACTCTTCGCTGCATTCCAGTTTCTCTGGAATCACCTTCCGTTCAGTGACTCGGGGAGGAGGTCATTGTGAAGAGTTTGGAAGTTCAGAATGCATAGAAATGTTAATGTAGCTCTGTGTGGATGTAGGTATGAACTGAGAGGATTAAGAGGAGGCTTTGTGTGACAAGTACAAGGTATTTTACTTGTGCTGCCTTGTATTAAACACACAGCACTGATTAGATCTCCTCTGAATCTGCTTTGAACCACTAAAGGTGATAAAGTAGCTCATCCTCATGGATGGCTGGAGTCAGATGCTAATAAGGATGATACCTGTAAGATTTTAAAAAAAACCCAGATAATGGTATAGATGTTTTGGTTCTGTCCCTTAAAACTTGTTACAAGAATCCAGTGAAAATATTAATCCCTCATACTAATAGAATTGATATTTTTAGGGAGCTTCTGTGGCTTGCTATAGGCACAGGCACAGTTCTGTCTTTTTAAATGAAGAAAACATTCTTTGGTTTTTTATTAAATTTTATTGTGTGGCAGTTTTATATACTGCTTTCTGTTTTTTGTTTCTTTTAAGACACAAGATTTTAAAATCTAGTTTCTTTTGGTTTTCCCGTTAGTTCCTTAGTAGCTCTTCAGCAATTTCCATATTTGTTGCTGAAATGGATAGTTTTTAATAAAAGAATAGCGGTCATTTATCATGGGAAAGGGAAAGTAATCTTTCATTTTTAAAGTTATGGGATTAAATGCTTTTGACTTTGCAAACATTGCAAATTTTCACTATAGAAAAGGTATCTGTTAAGCTTATAGCCCTTGTGGAAAGACATCGGTTTGCACTTTTAAGTCCATTTTATGCAGACTATAGGACCTTATTTGTAGGTGAGTTAAAGGTTATTGAAACTGAAAGCTTTTTTCAGGTTCATAACACGTTAAATACAGGAGCACTTCCGCTGGCATTAATGTGGAGCATGTAATTGAGTGCTGTGCTGAATTAGGGTCTGATGTCATTCGGAATGTGCTGCACACTCTGGGTGTCTATTAATGTTCCTCAAGGAAAGGAGGAACGTAACAGACCTGGAACTGTGCTGGAAATTAAACCCAACTGGTAAATTTTATTTTAAATGTATTTCTTGAACCATTACTTGGCAGTTGAAGGCAAATGCCTTTTTTTTTTCCATTTGAAAGTGTGTTTGCTTCTTCAGGACGTGGGGGACATCAGAGGGACGCGGGTCAGCCAGACGTGTGCTCATATTGCAGTGTCAGTTACTCCCAGTTCATCAAATCACCCTCTGCAAATAAACATTTTGCTGGGACCAGATGCTTCTGGGTGCTCTGGAGGTTTTTAGTGCACAGGATGAATGTGTACAACAGCCTTTGAACCTTTTGGGCAGGTTCTTAAGTCAAGTTTGTTCTTCATTTGAGATCTATTGTAAAGAACAGGAGCTAGAAAACAAGCTACACTAATCAAACCTGAGTACAAATGTCACGTCCCAGGCTGTCCCCTTTACACCTGTTTATACTGGAACATATAGAAGACATTTGCTTGGGAAAGTTAAAGTTGGAGAGAAGATTCTGGCACCGTAGGAGTGAGCTGGGCAGTGTTACACACTAAGTGGAAATGCTGACTTCATACTGTCAAAAGAGCATTTGGTCCTACTAAAAGAATGAAAGGATAATTTCTGATTCTTTCTCTTTATGATACGAAGTTGCTGCAGTATCTGAGACAGCCATTTATTTTTGATAAATAGTGTAATTTTGATGGTTTTCAAAGTAAGAAGTAGGTAAGAGATGTTTTCCTAAGAGCTTAACATGTTAAATTATGTGGATCTATGTGGTTGTCTTTGATAGGAGAGCTGCAAAGAACATAGGAAACAGTACTGGCATGTAAGTGGAGATAAAGTAGAAAAGCAAAGCTGTTTTAGAAGGTGGATGAGGTAGATCAGGACTTGTCCAACCGATTATCTCAAAGGATGAGGTCCTACAGCCTCTGTGGACAAGTGTTCCAGACTTTGGCCTCCCTTATGAATTTTTTTTCTGTGTGTAAAACAGGGATTTCCCATTGAAACTCATGTCCATGGACTCTTGACCTTGAGGAAAATTGTGTTGGGTTTCAGTTAAGAAAAGCAGAGTTCATTTTTAAGGATTTGAATTCACTTTTCCCACAAAATTAGTTTAATGTCTGTGGTTTTTGATGCTTGGGAAAGGTGGGTAAAGGATGCTGTAATAATGTTAAGGTTTGTCTCTTCATGGAAAATACAATCCAGTCTTTAATGCATCAGTGACAGTTCTCATTATTGTAAGGAAAAACATGTTTTGTTTTCTCTTTAAGTGAACTTCAAATCCTTGGGAAGTTGCTACTCTGCAGATGTGTCTCCATTTGGGTCTCCCTGCTGTAGGTTTGCCGTTGTGTGGTTCTGTGCACAATTGCTAAAGTGGTGCATCATCAGTGGTCCCTTGAAGCTGGCTTTTCAGGAAGATGAACTAGGAATTGGACAGACTTGTGTGAAGTTGGACTTAGTTTTAAAACATAGTTACCATCTGTGTTTTAGCTTATTTTATAATTAATTAATACCTTGCAAGGGATCACTGTGAACTTGCTGTGCTTGGGTTTTTCTGGCTACCTAGGAGCTCTTGTTTCAGGTATTTGTTGTGAATGGGGAGCGTGTTTGGTCACTGTGGAAGGCTGATCCCTGCAGTCTGTGTAGTGGTTTCCTCACTGTTACCTTAAACGGTTGGGCTTGTCCTGCCCCATGCTGTCCTCAAAATACAGTGAGCAGGAAACTTTGGAATGCTTTGGCTGATTAGCTGACTCCTGTGAAACTGGCTGAATTGCTGGTATTCTGTTGATTGCATTACATCATTATAAAGATATTGTAAAACTTAATAGGAGTATTCTAAAACTTAACTCTTTTTTTTTACCTCTCCACAGGCTCATAAATCAGTGAACTTTGTTTCAACTCTGCTTCAGATCACTATGTCCGAGCAACTGGATTTACCAGTGAGACAGGCAGGCAAGTTTTCAAATATTTTTTTAATTGTATCTATTCTAATGGTGCATAAACACAAGTACACATGCAGATACTGTTGAAGAATTCTAATGTTTTTCATCTCAAGCACTCAGAGGTTAGAAGTTGCTCAAATTACAGTCATCATGAACTATTATCTGGCACCATACACTAAGTAAGGGAGACAGAAAGTAAAAGTGTGTCTGGCTCTTGAATGATTCTTCCCTTTAATGAGCAATGGTCTTTGGGGAAGCAGAGTGGTTTATGATGCTGGTACACTGGATCCAAGGAGGTCATTTAAACTTGTATTGATAGAGCGTTAATGTTTCTAAACATACTAAGTGGAAGAAAATAAATTATGCCTTTTGGAACCCTGCTTATTTGCACAGGAGCCATCAGTAAAACTGGTTGTTGAATATTGACAACTCCAAACATCACCTTAAGGCTGCTCTAATTTACCTGATAGAGGTTTTTAATAGGACACTTCAGGGGTTTTCTGACCTGTCAGGACGTGTGATCTTGATGGCTTATTTGGATCTTCCATGTAGCAGATTACTCTTAAGTTGTAGCTTAAAGTTGTGTTTTTCTCTTACTCCTTGGGAATACCATTCAAAGGATGACTCAGAAAGGTTACTGCTTTGCAAGTATGACATGCAAAAAGAAGGGGATGTTTGAAAACAACCTCTGAAATTTCACCCTCCTCCATGTAAGCCAATTAAAACCCAAAGCATCCTGTAGAGAGGGGATGGCTCATTCAAGGCACAGCTTACAAACTGTGTGTGTTTGCAAAGCAATTAATGTAAATCCCCCTGAGGGCTGACTGAAGTCTGCATCACTTCAGTCTTGTAATTGCACAGGTCTGCTGAGTGTTTCTTGGCCTCTGCAGACACTTCCAGAAACCCTCTGGTTTCTGAATCTTCAGAAGGTGCATATGAGATTCAGGAGGAGAAGTTGCTTTATGGACTTGTATGTAGAATTAGATTAACAGTAACTTTGTTATTAGTTTGCCATTTGAGATTTCCTGTTGCATTTTATAAGTACTTTTGTGAGTGCTGTAATTTATGTTCTGCCACACAAGCAGTTTGGATTTGGTTATCAAATGGTAAATGCAGGGTTTGTTCCAGCAGTCTGATTGCTACAAATTGCTGTGGCCCATAACCTTGGTATAAAGCAGCTCTCTTTCTTTGCAGCATTCACTCCTGTATCACAAATTAATTTGATTTTTTTTTTTGCTTACAAGTGATGTTTTAGGTCATCATTAGTATTGATCAGCTTTTCTCTTTCAGTTTTAATGAAAATACTGAGAAAATAACTATAAAGGATTTTTCAGAAGTGTGTTGCTAAATAGTTCCACAACTACTTACCTGGATCCCAGATAAAAGCAATACCTTTAGTCTTTTTATATGAAAGACTATCAACGTAGTAAATTATTGGGCTAATAATTTGTGTGGTTTGCATAGTCTGGTTCTCCTACTTAGCACTGGACAGTGATTTAGTAATTTCTATCAGTTTTGTTCTAAAAAAGATCTGTTTGCAAGATGTGTGTTTGTTTAGTACTTTGAATGGCTGTCAGCTGATTTGCCACTTCTGCTTCACAGGGGTTATCTACTTGAAAAATATGATAACCCAGTATTGGCCAGACCGTGAGACTGCTCCAGGAGAGATCCCACCTTACTCCATCCCAGAAGAGGACAGGCACTGTATCCGTGAGAACATTGTAGAAGCCATTATCCACTCTCCTGAGCTGATCAGGTGCAGTTTCAGCCTCTTCAGGAGTTGCATGTGGATTCTGATTGTTGGGTTTCTTTCTTTATTTTTTTTTTCCTTTTTTTCCCCAACTAAGCTCACCCACGTGCTGAGCATCATTGTCATACACTGTGTATCCTAAGCATGGAATCAGTGTAGATGGAAAAACAGTTTTCAGCTTGTGCAGCATGTAGAAATTTAAAGTTCCTCAAATGGAGAATATTAAGCAGAAAATACAGAACCTAAACCTTCCAAAAAAACCTTGAAGGATGTCTTAAGTATGAACAATATTCACAGTTTCAACACTACAAGAATATTATTAAAATAACAGTAATAACTTCTTTATCATTGTGCCTTTGGTTTCCAGAGTACAGCTCACTACTTGCATTCACCACATTATCAAGTACGATTACCCAAGTCGCTGGACTGCAGTTGTGGAGAAAATTGGATTTTATCTCCAGTCTGACAACAGTGCTTGTTGGCTTGGAATTCTTCTTTGTCTTTATCAACTTGTAAAAAACTATGAGTAAGTTTTTTGTCATTCAAGTAGTATATTGGTGTGTATTTTTTGTATTCTGTGTGTATGTTGTAACTGTACAGAACTGTCTGTGGGACTGCACAAGGGTGATGGAAACCTGATTTTAGAAAATACTCTTGAATACTTGCTATGCAGGTGTTGGCTCGTGTATCTTCTCCACTAAAAATTAGAAAACCTGCCTTCATTAAAGGTTTGCATTCAGAAAAAAAGAGGGTGTTTTAAAACCTTAATGTGGTAGTTGTTTTTTATGGATTGATGGCAGTAAGAAGGTCTTCTCAAAATCATGACTTTTGCAGGAATTTATTTTTGAAACCATGTTTAAACTCTTTAAAAATTTGTACTCTAGTACTTCAGTGACAGTAAACATAGAAAGGTTTCAGGGTGTAAAATCTTGGATGTTAGGAAGCTCAGAATTAGTTGACTGACTTTGGGATGATCACTTTGGTAGCCTCATCCAATCCATGGGGATATCGCTATCAAAGCCCACTGTCCTGTTACATGGAAGGCATTGGGCTGGAATACCTGTGAGTGTTCTTGGCTCTGTATTTGGTGTTGTGTTCAGAGCTTTAAAGTTGAGTTTGCATTTTGAGAAGCTGTGTGGAGCTTAGCTGCTGCTGCTGCCACGGAGAAAGCACATTTGGGCTGGGTCAGAGAAAAGGACAATCCTGGAGTTAGGGAATTCTAGTAGTGGAACTGATGGAATCCACAGTTTACTCTTGCAAAGCACTGGCATGCATAACATTTCTGTTTCAGGTGCTTGATTTAAAATGTTACATTGAAAAAATTCTGTCAAGTTCCATGACTCTTACATAAACCAGTGTAAAACAGGTGAATGTTAGTTTCTCAAAAATACTTTTACAGGAATGCTATAAAGACCTTTGTAATCCCACCTGGGAGTTTTTTTAGTGGCTGAAAATGACAAGTCCTGCTAGGAAAGGAAAGCAAACAAATTTCTCAGTTGGTTTTCAGCTTAAACATCTTCAACCAAATATGCTGCAGAGATCTGTGGGATAGAAATCAAGAAGTGTTCCCAGGTAGTGAATTCTGAGCAGTCCTTGTTTAGGGATCTGAGCCCAGTATTGTGTGATGAACTAAGGAGAGAGGTGTGTTTGTAGTCTGAGCTGATCAAACACTTCAGCTGAGGCCAGAACTGCTCCTGCTTGCTCAGCTTTCTGGTGAAGTCAACAAGGGTGAGTTCCATGTCACAAATCATGTAGGAATGTGCACATTTCAGTGTGCTTCAGTCAGTTTTGGGAGACAGGAATCTGTGTAAATCTTATGACTTTGATCAAGTATTTACTGCTTGAGTTGTAGGAATATTTTAAGTATTGAGTTTTTTTTCTTAACATGGTACATAAATATCTTGGAGCTTTTCACATTTTTGTTTCTTCATATTCAACCAGCAAGATCAAGTGGCTGCTCTTTGCATAGTCACTTTATCTAGTCTTTTTCAATCTTTTGTGGAAAATAGAAACTGAGTTTTCCTGAGCAACATTTAAACTTTATGTTTGGGTTTCTGGTTCAGAAAATGCATGAAAACTGTATTATTGAACAGGATTTTGGAGCTCAGTGTTTTGTAGTAGGTTTTTGCAGAACATGCCATCTGGCAGCAGATTGAATAGTCTTTACCTTGTTATAATATGAAAACTGGCACTGTTCAGAAAGCTGAGTATTGATATTTAATATTAGTGAAAAGTCTATGAAAAATGCGTTTGAAAAAACAAACCAAAGCTCAATCCTCTAACTCAAAAAGCTCCCACAGGAGCCCAAGAGTATGACAAGTATTGATTGCTTAATCAAAAAATAAATGTACAGTCTTAAAGTGATATTTTACCTTGTTATTTTCTTTACCACTATGGACAAGATCCTGTTCTGCTGTTATAACTCTTGAGTCAGTAAGGAGTTTCTTGTATGTCAATTAAAAGTTGGGGCAAAGATTTAAAAGTGCAGCTTCATTTCCTTTCAGGAATTTTGAAATGTTTGAAAAAGGAAATGGAGCCTTGTTTTCAGCTTAGGCAAACTGGTGGACTGTCACCAGCATAGGAGAGTCTGAGGCAATATTTCAAGGGTGGTTGCAATTGAAGGCTGCTCAGAGCCTGCCACATGCCTGGAGTCCCACATTCTCTATCAGATTGTTAGATTTTGGGCAGATTAAATGGCAAGATGTGAGAGACATCAATGGCAGACTGAGAGAGACTTCCCAGTTTACTTTCTTCAGTAGCAGTGAAGCAATCTAGCTTCTGCAAGTATTTTGATAAATTGTGAACTCTGATAAATGTATTTCTCAACTGTAATGCTGTCTCCTATAGCTGTATTTCAGATTCTATTACAAGAACTGGCTGGGATTTTTTTTTTAAATCGTATGTTGTTGTGAGCTGTCATATAACTTACTTGTGCCTACACTGGGCACAGGTGGGCTTTTGCCATTTAAAGCTACCTGAAAGATCTACAAAATCAGTTTTGTTCTCTCTAAAGGTACAAGAAACCAGAGGAGCGGAGTCCTTTGATAGCTGCAATGCAACATTTTCTGCCAGTGCTGAAGGACAGCTTCATCCAGCTCTTGAATGATCCATCAGATCAGTCTGTCCTCATCCAGAAACAGATCTTCAAAATATTTTATGCCCTTGTCCAGGTAAAAAACTTTGTATATACTTGAACAATAATTTAAATTAAAGTGTTATGCTTTTCCTTAAAATAGTAAATTACAGAAATATTACAATATTAGGTTACATCTGAATCATTTTCCCTACTACTCAGCTCCATGAATCACAAGTTTCGGATTGTCTTGTGCTTTTACTTTTGTACAGTGCTATTCCTGGTTGGCATTAGATAAAACTTACACATGCCATTCTTTGAGGCAGAGTGTTTGCTGGAAAACTAGTTAGAAAATGAGTTTTCTAAGGACAGATTGTGGAGGCCAGCCTACAGAGAATTACAAGTGTAAATGTAGCAGTTTGGAATGAAACTGTTGTTAAATGCTTCAGAAATTAGTGTAACATCCATTTAAGTAGCATTTTAGCATTGCATAAGCACAACGAATTGGAGCAAGGACCTCTAGCACCTTTGAGGCTATTTAGGATATAGATTAGATTGTGTTAAGTTCTTTAGCCTGGTTTTGGAGGTAAATTGCTAATCTTTCATGGTAGCCAAGTGTAGGCAAGATTTGAAAGCTAAAATTCAAACTGTGAAAGTACCATAAATTTATTGTAAAGCAATCAAAAATAATTTCCCCCTTTTGTTTTTGTTTTTTTTAATAAGTATACATTACCTTTGGAGTTGATAAATCAGCAAAACCTGACTGAGTGGATAGAAATCCTGAAGACTGTTGTCGATAGGGATGTACCAGCTGTAAGTGGCTTTTGGCTATTTATGTCTTTAAGCTTAAATATTTTTCACTCATTAGAATGTTAGACAGTTTAACTTTTTATTTCTGTGTTCTTTTTTTTCTCTACAGATGCCAAAAAAATTTTTTTAAACAAATATTAAGCTAAATGGGGAGTTTTAAACAGACAAGACAAATTTTGAAAATACGTAGCTTGTGTGGGAGTTCTGTTGTTTTCAGACTATAGCAAAACTTATTTTGGCTTTTTGTTTCAAAAATTTTTTGAGCATTTATGCAGGATATATCATGGGATTTATTTTTAGATATGCTGTACTTCATATTTCTATTAAGCTAGAAGTGCAAATGGCAGGTTATAAGCAAGATAAGCTATATAGTTGTTCACAATACATATAATTTGAACTCTTTGTGAATAATTGGTAAATAATTATTGTTTTCCCCTAAAGGAAACCCTTCAAGTTGATGAAGATGATAGACCTGAGTTGCCTTGGTGGAAATGCAAGAAGTGGGCTTTGCATATCTTAGCTAGGCTTTTTGAGAGGTATTTTCTCTTCCCTTACTAGTTAAAAAAACTCAAACAAATATTCAAGTCAGTAATATTGCTGTACCATTGAATTTACATACTTCTAATTGTAGGTATGGAAGCCCTGGTAATGTTTCCAAGGAGTACAATGAGTTTGCTGAAGTTTTCCTGAAGGCCTTCGCTGTTGGTGTTCAGCAAGTAAGGAACACTGAGTGTGGGGTATTAGGATAAGTTCAGAGTTAGTAGTGATTTCTGATTTCATTATCTGCTCAACAGGCTTCTTGCTCTTCCTCACAATTTTCTCTTTCAAGCACTGATGTCAGTGGGTTAAAATAAAAGAATGATAAAGAAGTTATCAGTTTGCCACATATCACAACCCACTTTCCACTAACAAGCCCTCAGATGAGATTCAGACAAGTGCTATCAATTCTTTCCTTCCTGAAAGAGATGGGTGTAATTATGTGGTGTAGTTGACCTTCAGAACTACCTTTTTAACTCTGGAACAGTTTTGCTTTGACTCAAAGTCAGAAAATGGTGAATTTTCAGCCTTCTGCAAAAGCCTGATCAAGCAGAGGCTGTCTTACAGACACCTCAGTCTGGTGGTCCCATTCCACTCATCTCCCTGTTTTGGGGTTGCCACTTGTGCTGTGTCTTAGGGCCTACTCTATGCAAAGCATGTTTAGATAAATTAAAAACTTTTAATATGTTTTTAAAAAATTTCCTTGTATTTGGTTCATAAATAGCTGTATTTTAAGGTGATTAGGTTGCAAATGTAAAAAGACTATTAATTTAGAAAATGTCACGGAGCTGAATGTTTTCTTCAAAGCCTTTATTTGAATCAGAAAAACAGTTCTTAGTTCAGTTTCAGTCCTCTTAATTTCTAATGAAATTATAATGAACTACAGGACATTAAAAGAAGTCAAGTAGGGAGAGTATCTCATAAATACATGTGTTTTGAAGGTCATCCAAAGTTTGGAAACACTGAGTGTGAGGCAATATATCCCAGCATTCTACTCAGACAAGTGGTGTCAGCATTGCTTCCTGAGGTGCTCACCTGTCACCTGTGGGTGACATTGGACAGATAATTATTGCATGTTCTGTAAGGTTGTTTTGCCCTTCCAGGATAAAATTAAGTTCTGACAAAAGGCTATGGCCCAAAGTAGTCACTGAAAAGATAAATGTAAACAGTTCAACAATATTTTTGGTGTTTTTCTTTTCATTCTCTTTGAGTCAAATTTGATCCTTACTGTTATTGCAGCTAGGAAACACTAAAAATTCAGGTATTTAAAGAAAACTGCTAAACATCAACATTTAGCAGGCATAGTTTGTTCCTAAACAGTAATGTAGCTTGTTTAGGAAGACAGATTTTATTTACTGTTCTGCCCTCTGTTTTTCTGTAGAAGATATATCTTGGGTGAATGCTCTGGAAATGGAATCCTTCAAATAAATGTTCTGGGGTATTTTTGAGCAGGATGTGTGTCTTTACAAAAATTGGAATCTGTAGAATACAAATTTGGATAATATGTTTCATTGAGTTCTCTGTACTCTCTGAAGTGTTTGCACCCTTTTAGTAAAGGACTAAGAGATCAATAAATGGCATGGGACTACAGGTTGTTCAAGTATAAACTTGAAACATGCTGCTGATATTATAGTTATAATTACTTCTCATTGATTATCCCTCACCCCTCCAAAACAAATCCAGTACATTCAGCATTCACTGTAGCTAAAATACCTTGTGCTTGCCCAAAACAGGCTGAGCTGCCTGGCTGGAATACCTGAAATTTATCCCTTGTGTTAGCAGGTGTTTTGCTCAATACACTTCCCATGAGCCAGAACTAAGCCCTGGTTGGACACTGCTGCCTCATTATTCCTTGGCACTGTTACAGAATTTTATTTTATTTGCCCCAGAGCATCCATCCTGCTTTTCCTCACTGCAGTTCTTAAACCTTTTCTTAATCTTTTAATACCTTTACTTACTGCATCTGAATCGTGAAACTGCTTAGATTTGTGAAAAGAGAGGACCAAAACATGTGTCCTGAGTACCATGTCTGCAAAGACCATTTGTTAGGCCTTCACTCTCTCCTTCTCAAGGACTGTTCTCCATCCCTGCACGTTGATGACTTCAGGCTTTTTTTGGTGTGGTGTTCTGCTACACAGGGGAATATTTCCCTCCAGAAACCCCCCAATAAGACCAGATCCATCTCAAATTGAAATATATCAGCAAACTGGACCTTCTTTATAAGCTTCTCCACAAAGAAGAATGTATGTGTTAAGTTCTAGTTTGCTGAAGACCCAGGATTACTATTGTTGCCTAAAACAAAGAAATCCCTATTTGTATTTTTATGTTTCCTGATCTGCCATGGTGGTGTGACTTAATGCATGGATCTTGTTATAAAATTTCAGTATACGATGTTAATGCAGTGATTGTCATTTCTTTGCCTGCACTGAAATTTGTAAAGGAAGGCAGTTGTTAGGATGTCCACAAAGAACCCCAGTTTTCATTACTTTCCCAATTACTGCTGGAAAGACTGTAGCAAGGAAGTAAAATATGTTGCAGAGCTGTTTATCTGTTTAATCTGTTTTGTTACTAGTTTGTTAGACTCTGTAGTGATTAACATTGTTCATCTTTGTTCTCACTTCAAGAAGCTTGTTAGTCTTACCATGTACTCAGGTTTTACTGATTTTGGAAGTTAAGCATTTTTCGTATAAGGTACTGGGTTTGCAAAGAATAATTTTTTCTTTTTGTTAGTTCATGAGAGAATAAAACAGAATTTTGACATAACATCTTGGATAGTCTTCAAAACAGCTGCAAGCTTGAACTTTTGCTCTCTTCTATCCTAACTCAATATCTAATGCCACCAAAACCTTGTACTCAGGTGAGGGCACCAACCAGTAGTTTCTCTCTAAGTCCTTGAGGCTTTTAAACATTAGCAGTTAAAATTCTGGGAACTGATAATGCATCTAGAGTATAATGCTATTTGTAAAGCTGGGAATATTTCAGTGAATGAGTGCATCCTCCTTAAACTGAAGTGCGAGGCATCTCATTTGGGAAAACCCTTCAGTATTTGTGTAATAAATGGTATCAATGGCATTCATTTTCAACATAATGAATCTCATTTTCCCCAGATTTTTATTTTGGTGATATTGCAGATTGATAGATATCTTTCCAGTCCCTTTGGGTTTAGATTTTTTGAAAAATGTTTTTTTTGTGTAAAGAATTAAATGAAACTCTGAAAATGGGATTTGACATTTTTCTCCATTTGGTGATGCCGCTTCTGAAGGTGCAGTGTTGCCACTGACCTGGATTGGACTATAATGCAATGCAAAACTCTCCAGTGAGCTGTAATTTAAATATTAGTCATGGCCCCATGTCCAATTCATGTCCTTGTTTGTGGAAAACCATGGACTTGAACACAGGTAGACCCCTGTGAGGAGTTCTGGATGTCACCTCAGGAGGAGAACTGAGGCCAAAAAGCTGAAGGGAGCGATTGATGACCACTCTTCACACATACATTGCTCACACAGCCCTGTGGCTGTGAGGTGCCCAGACCCTGGATCAGTAGGCTGTGAGTGTAGAGTCTCCCACCAATCCAGTGGCTGGGCGTGAATTTCTGCCCCCAAAGAGTGGCAAAATGGAATAATAAACCTCAGAGGGCAAGGCCCCCTGGGGTATGTTGGTGGTGAATTAGCATGGATGGTTTGGCTTATTAAAGGATGGTATTTTTAAAAGATGTGCAAGCACCTAACATGAGCTGCAAATTGTCTTACAAAATTAACAATGACATTTGGTAGAAGGATTAGTCAGTACTCGTTTTAGCCTAATGAATAAATGGGGGTTTTGTTCAGTGTAGAGGGGTTCTTGTGTAGGCTTGTGAAGGGAGGAGGGTGGAATTCTGGCTGAAATGGTCTGTGCTGAGTGTAAGCTATTGATGAGGTGTGATTTCTCTAGGTGCTGCTGAAGGTGCTGTATCAATACAAGGAAAAGCAGTACATGGCTCCTAGAGTTCTGCAGCAAACGCTGAATTACATCAATCAAGGAGTGTCTCATGCAGTCACCTGGAAGAATCTGAAACCTCATATCCAAGTAAGCCATTTTTGGGGTTTATTGCTTAGATGACTCAGTGGTACATCAGTCAGCCTGTTGTACAGTGTTTCCAGCCTTGCTACAATTCACATTTTAGGGACTTCTCCTATAAATTACTGATGAAAAGAGTTGAAGCCTATTTGGTAAGGGTTACCTTGAAACCTGAACAAAGCCAGCTAATTTTTTGCTCTTTCTCCTTTGTGCTTTAATATATTAGGGATTACAGTGTAGCACAGCAACACAACATATTTGGAGATGGTGCTAGCTGCTGAATTTATGGCATTGAATCATCTCCACATACTATTATCCAAAGCCAGTCCAGTATCTTGTGTTGTATTGTAACTCTATCTAAAGACAAAAGATCTGCTTCTTTGTAAAGTGCTACATGAATCCACTACATCCAAACAGTTTTAGAATGTTAGCATTTTGTATGAGGAAGTGACAGGATGGACAAAATCTGTGAAATACAGGACAGAATATAGAGATTGATTTAGTAGTGCTAATCTGTTTTCAATGTCTCTTTTTATTTCAGGGAATTATCCAAGATGTTATTTTTCCATTGATGTGCTATACAGATGCTGATGAAGAGCTTTGGCAAGAAGACCCATATGAATATATCCGCATGAAATTTGGTGAGCATCTGAAATCTACTCATGTTAGAATTTGATAGAACACAGGGAAGGGAAAGGGTTTTTTTGTGAAAACAGAGGTGCCTTTGAAAGCAAAAAAAAAAAAAAAAAGGAGAAAACCAGTGTATTAACCAAACAATAGAACTCCATGTAGTTAACTTGGACATACTGGTGGAAATGAGAGAGAAGATAGAACAGTTAACAACAACACAGGAGTTTGTGCACTTGTAAAAGTATTTCATTTTTACAGTTACAAAGTTTTTATTACAAAACAGTCCACGTGTTGCTAACAATAACTACATAAGTTTAATGTTATTATGCTTTACAACAGCTAATATTTCAGGACCTGCATTTCTTACAGAATTTCACACGTGTCACAGTTCAGAACAGAATTACCCCAGTGGTAAATGACACATTATGGAGTAAGCCTAGCACTCCAGACTTGTCCCATTTTCACCTCCTGTGGCCTGCTACTTTCTTGTTGGGGTTTGCTGTAAGTCTGTGCAGTTGTCTGAGGCTGGAGAAGAAAGAAATATTTCAGACTCCCTGAACAAATTCTTCCCTCCATTAGGAATGTTTATGTGGCTAGAACAAGGAATCTGAAGAGGCTTGGGAGTTTTTTATACCTCAGGTCAGAGGCATACCTGTAAACACTACAGGGTATTACACAAGGCTCTCATAATTCTCATCTGCAGACAAATGAGAAACTGAGCATTTTTTAACCCAATAATTCCATGGACTGACTGTAGAGCAAATAACATCTATGTCAAAACTTGACTGCTCTGTCTGCTTCTCCTGTTACAAAAATAAGATAGATGACTCCAAATTAGACATGTAGGGGCAATGATCATGAAAAACATGAAACACGTCTCCAACCACAGGTTATTCTTTGGTCATGAAATATCTGTAGCAAGAGAGCAGGATTAACCACCTAAAAGTAGAATTATTGCTCTTTTTTCATGTTAAATACATTGGGATCATGAACTGTGGTAAAGGACCGAAGTTTACAATTGTTACATTGTTTTAACAGATGTATTTGAAGACTTCATTTCTCCAACAACTGCTGCTCAGACATTATTGTTTACATCATGTAGTAAAAGGAAAGAGGTAAGCTGTTCAGGGATTATAGTGAAATACCATACCAGCTAAATTCAGTTTATTTGCTGAAAGAGCTATTAATAAAAGTTTTATTTTTCTGTGCATACTACACTAAAATTCGTGATTTCAAATTTGTTTTGTACTGGTCTATTTGTGAGTTTTGTATTTGCCAATTCCCTTATGACCTATCTATCAAAAATGTTGTGTGTTTATTACAAAGACATAAAACATTGCCTAGATTCCAGACCTGGTGCAGATTATTAGATATCTTAGCTTTTCAGAGCACTGAGAATGGTAGCTGAGATGATTGATTGGAATACTTTCCCTCACCTTCCATGTAATGTAGGTCCTGCAGAAGACAATGGGCTTTTGTTATCAAATCCTTACGGAGCCAAACGCTGACCCTCGTAAGAAAGATGGTGCTTTACATATGATTGGTTCTTTGGCTGAAATTCTCCTGAAAGTAAGCATAACAAATCTGGTGGTTCTTTTCATTCTTTTTTTCCCCCTCCTATGCTTTCTTTAACTTACAGTGTCTTAGAAGAAATGCAAATAGCTCTTTGAGTTCACAAGTTTCTGAATTGCTGCCATTTTTTTTTAAGCTGTTGAACTTCATTGTTTTGGGTTTAATGTCAGCTTAATTACTTATGTTTTATAGGTCCATGTTCAAGTTCACATTACTGTTTTAAGTTCCTTTAAGTTCTGTGCTTCTGGTGAGAATTATTACACCATTTCTGTGCTACACTTAATTACATTCCCTTTTTTGTGGAAGATTTTGTGGAAGGAAGGAAGGAAAAAAATGCATCCAGTGAGAGGCTCTTGATTTAATGAACTCTCTTTTTGTGTGTAGAGGAGGGGAAATAAAGTGAAATTAGTAACCTGGCTCAGTTAAAATGGTAGCAAAACAGATGCCAGGCATGGACTTGTATTTGGACCACAGCTCTAAGAAGCTGCCCTGACCACTTTTGCTTTTGATGCCAGAGGAATGTGCTGCCAATTAAACGGTGTCTCTTGGGGTCAAAAATTGGCTGGGGAAAAAGTGTCACTACTTTGACTTTAAAAATCAACGTGGGATCCAAGTTTAATTACTAATACAGGATTTCATTGTTGTGTAATTGACTTTAATAAAGGTATAAGTTAAAAATCTGAGGGTTTTATTACACTGTTCACACTTCATCGTGTGTGACATTTTTTTACTGGGTTAGAAATACATTTTTATATGATGTTTTAAACTGATGTGCTTCTCTCCGTATTTTGACAGAAAAAGATCTATAAAGATCAGATGGAATACATGTTGCAGAATCATGTGTTCCCTCTCTTCAGCAGTGAGCTGGGTTACATGAGAGCACGGGTAAGAAAGTGTGTGACATTTACTGTTGAGATAAACTGTTCCAAGGGAAGAATTCCGAAATACTTAACTTTTCCTCTCTGACAAATGCTCTCCTTTCTGCACCTTTTCTGTAATCAGCTGTACACTTATTCCAGGGATGTACCACCTTCATGTGTGATTACAGATAGCCACTGGGTAGTTTTGCAATGGCTGCAGCGTTGTGTGCACGGCTTCCCATCCGTGTCTGGTGGTAGGGTCTATGTGTGTTCTGCATGTAGACTGTACTGCTCACACAAAACCTGTGGCCAAAGATGAACCTGAGATCATAGTACTGGTCTAGTGATGTCTGAAGGACGAGCCTCCCACTGACCAGCCTCCACACTCTCAAACATCTTCATCACTAAAGAGTTACAGCGTCTTTATTTGACAGGAGTTGTGCCTCAGATTCAATGATTTGTGTGGGTTATGGGGACACAAGTAGTTGCTAAACCTGTTTGTAGGTTTTGCAGCTCTGAATTTGTTCAATGTGTTTTTTACAGGCTTGCTGGGTTCTTCATTATTTCTGTGAAGTCAAATTTAAAAGTGACCAGAATCTCCAGACAGCCTTAGAACTGACAAGGCGGTGTCTGATAGATGACAGGGAAATGCCTGTGAAGGTGGAAGCTGCAATAGCCCTTCAAGTTCTCATCAGTAATCAAGAGAAAGGTAGGAGCCCTCCCTCTTACAGCTACAGGAAGCTTTAATGGAATAGGTGTTAACTTTGTGATATTCAGGCAGACTTGTTCTTCTCTTCTTGCAATTATAACTTGTAATCACTGTAATTTTTCAGCTAGAGAATTTTAAGTATTTGTATAAATAATACAATAAATTACATTTTAACATTATAAGACATTATTAAAACGTTATAAACAACAGCTTCATGCTACAGTAAATCCAGTTTTACAGCACCTATAATTGAATCAGAAGCACAGTGGCAATATCTGTCTTGGCATATATTTATTTATGTTAAAATTTACTTCCAAAAAAAGAAAAAAAACCACAAACTGTCTTTATCCAGGCAGGTTTTACATGGCTTATTATTCCCAAAGCTGACATAAAAGGCACAAAGCAAACATAAATTCAATATTTAATACCTTAAGTAATTCGAGAAAAATATGTATATACACATGCCCATTCAATTAACATTTGCATTGATAAGTAATCTTGCATTCTATGAATTCAGGCTGCAGACCTCTGGTTTTCATACTTAAATTTTAATCCTCTTGTTATATTTTGTTATCAAAAAATGGTTCTGAATTGCTATAATGAATTATACTGCCTGTGGTTTTGGCATGTTAATGCTGAAGCACTAAATCAAGTATATCTTGAATTTCTTACACTGATCTGTGGTTTTCTCAGAATGTTAATTCAAACATTCCAATTGTTTTACAGCTAAAGAATATATTACTCCATTCATTAGACCTGTAATGCAAGCTTTGCTTCATATTATAAGAGAGACTGAAAATGATGATCTTACTAATGTGATTCAGAAGATGATCTGTGAATATAGTGAAGAAGTTACCCCAATTGCAGTAGAAATGACACAGCATTTGGTGAGACTTTGCAGTGACTTGGGAAAATGTTTAATATGGGAAAGATTAGTATTTAAAATTGATGATTCAATTTGACCATCAAAGAGCTGTTGTTACTCCAGTCTGATTAAGTGCATTGATACAAGTAATTTTTTTTCTGCATTTAGACAGTTTTCCCTCAAAAGTAGCTTCATAACTTACACCAAATGTAAATTTCCAATAACAATTCTAGAAATGTTTGAGAAATCTTTGTATATTTTCTCCTGATAGTGCTAATAATGAAACTGGTAGCACATTTTAGGTAGCCTCTAAAATGTCACTTAGAGGTTTTCTGTTTTAAAATAATAAACTAAAGAGCAGATTTTTAATGAAAAAATTTGGTGTGAAAATAAAGTTGAATCTGCAGGAGAAATTCAGAGCTTGAATGGCCACATCTGACAAGTTGTTCTCATGGTTCCAAAAGCAGAGGTCAGCTCAGTGCTTCCCCATTAAAGGGCCTTGCCCTGGAGTAAAATGGAGTTGTTTGTATGTCCTCTGTGGGATTGCCTGCCAAACGTTCCAGTCTAGTTCAGCTTCTGACTAAACCTTGTGTCAGAAGAACTTACCAGTATAAAATGTATTCTTTTACATGGGACATAAGGGCACTTATATATTCTTATTCATGATTAGATAAAGAGTAACAGCTCCAATGGCTTGACATTCAAATTTTATCATCGTGAAAAAAAACTCTGGAGCAGAGCAGTCACCTGCTAACATTTGTACATGCTTTCTTAGCAGAAGTCCTTCTTAAATTGTGTAGAGTGCCAGACTTTCACGATGTAATGACATATTTATGGATTGTTCTGCTATTATGTGCAGGCAATGACATTTAACCAGGTGATCCAGACTGGCCCAGATGAAGAGGGCAGTGATGACAAAGCAGTGACAGCAATGGGGATCTTGAATACCATCGATACACTTCTCAGTGTAGTTGAAGATCACAAGGAAGTGAGTAAAAATTACTTTAAAGCTGATGTGTATTGTCTGAGACACCGTAAATCTTTTATAGTTCCAGTGTTCCTGGCACTGGTACTTGAAAAACTGTCCTTTCAGCCAAAAAGATGTGAAAACAGAAAAGAGTGAAGTACTTATGCAGCCAAGTTGTAACAGAGCGGGTCACATGTCTAACGCAACGCATGCAGTAATAGAGCATAAATGTTGCCACAGCATTTCCCATAAGAATCCAACTTCTTGTCCAAACAATGTGTCTCTAGCAGGTGGGACTGTCAGCTCAGCTGAAAACTCACATCTGATTTCATGAGGTCTGCCCTTCAAACCAAACAGGCAAAGCTTCAGACAGCTCCAAACATTGACTCTGCTGACTGAGGTTGCTCTCTGTGACAGAACTGATGTGGGTGAATACAGCTCTTGTGGCTGTGCTCAGAGATGGGTTATTCTACCTGGCTGATCTGCCCCGTAGAATTCTCCAGTGGAATGAAAACTTCTGTAGTTTTGTTTTGTTGTACTGAATGGACTAACTTCTGTCTGGAATACAGCCAGTTCAGCTACTGTATTTTAATGCATTATAGTTAATGAATTTTAAAAGTTAGCTAATTTATAGTTAGTAACATGAAATGATAGTTTTTTTAGTGACTAAAGACTTCAGTAATAAACTGTACTCTCAGGGCTCTGAAGACTTTACTAAGGAAGCAGCATAATACAAATTCCCAAGGGCAGAATCCGGTGCTGCCACTCAATAAACCAGGGACCAGCTCAGCTCATTTACTTGTTGCTAGAGCTGCTCCTCAAGCTTTTCATGTACTTGTTTTTGTCAGCCAGTCCTTGCCATCTGAATTAAAAGTCTGTGTAACAATATGCGAGTACTGAGGAACTCAGTTTGAAAATGTTGACCAGTGAACATTTATATTTAGAGCCATCTCTCACAGGATGACCAGTGTTGCAAGAGATAAGGTATTTAGCAGGTTAGTTTCAAATCCTGCATAGCTAAGACCAGAAACTCAACTCTTACTTGTCCCTGTGCAAGGTGAGTGCCCGCAACAGGTTAATGACTGTATTGTTAGTTATTCCATGGACTAATCAGTACTAATTGGGAACACTGACTGAATCTGGGGGACCAGCATTCAGACTGGTTATCTCCATACCATATAAACATCCTAGGATAGGTTTGGGAGGTGGTTTGGTATTTGGGTTTTTTCAGGTTTTTTTAATTTCACTTTTCTGGAACAGCAAGTACTTCATCTGATTTCCATTGTTTACTCCTTTGATAGATGTACTTACTTACAGTGTCTTAATGGAACTGAACTGTTGCACAGGGTTACTGTCAGGCTTTTCTTTTTAAAGGATACCCTATCATGAGATTCTTCCAATATTCCAATAACACCTCGTATTGAAAGCTATCTTGCAAATCCTTAGCTGAGTGCTGCTTTTATATATTTAGTGCACTAAATTTCTCATTGTTTTTGAAAGCTATATTGTATAAATAGAAACTGCTTTGACAAATTTTGGAATGTGTTTAATTTAAACTCCCAAGTATTAAAAATAGTCATTCATCTCTTTTCTTCTTTTCCAGATTACCCAGCAGCTGGAAGGGATCTGTTTGCAAGTGATTGGAACAGTTTTGCAGCAGCATGTATTAGGTATCTGTACTTCTGCTGGCTTACTACTTTGTGAAGTGTGTGGGATTGGGCTTACATTTACCTAGGTTCTGTTTGTTTTAGAGTTCTACGAGGAGATCTTTTCCTTGGCTCATAGTCTGACCTGCCAACAGGTTTCTGCACAAATGTGGCAGCTTCTTCCTCTTGTGTTTGAAGTCTTCCAGCAGGATGGTTTTGATTATTTTACTGGTAAGTAATATAAATAAATCAGGAAGCCAAATGGTTTCATGGATGCAATTTCAGCCATACAGTGAATTGCATTGTGACTGAAATGTTAGGAAAACACTCAAGTGAGGTTGCACTCAAAGTATTTTATTCTGCTCTTGCTGCTACCAGACTTGTTTTGCTAAGGCACCTGTGACTTACACACACTTACCTTGGCAAACAAGAACTGTAATTATTAATACACAGATTTCAACCTGATTTTAATAGCTTGCAGACAATATCTAACTGTGATCATCCTTCTTTTAACACAGACATGATGCCTCTCTTGCATAATTATGTTACTGTTGATACAGATACACTTCTGTCAGACACAAAATATCTTGAAATGATCTACAGTATGTGCAAGAAGGTGAGTAGATTCCTGTGAGGTAACAAAACCTGTCGTCTCTGAAGTAATAACACTGTTAAACTGGGTGTTTTTTTCCACAACAAATTTTGATGTCTGCTCTTTAAAGCATTTTGCTATTTAACATCCTCTGAGATTCCCCAAATTACTAAGTTGTTGGAGAGAAATTTAAAGAAGTTGCATCAAAATTTCAGATACTTGCCTTTGGCAGAAGGGAGAAATAAATCATACACAACAAAAGCAGATTAGACAAACCAGGTTTTATACAATACACTTTGTGCATATGGGCATGCAGGACTGATTGCAAAAGGCAGGTGGATTCTTTCATCTGGGATTTGTGGCCTCAGCATGGCCAGGATGCCACCTGCTGTATGTGTGCTGAAGGTCTGGCAGCCAGTCAACAAGAGGAGTAGGGATGGAACATAAAGGGACAGGAATTGGAAGTTATTTTCCCAAGTTTCTGCCAAGTCAGTGATGAAAGCTGGGAGCAGAATGCAGTTGTTCTGGCTCATCCCAGACACTTTTGGGCAGGGTTTCTGTATTTAACTGTGTATTACAGGCAGCTGCCAACTGGGCTTTCCTTGTCCAGTCTACATGTAGAACACACAGCTTGCCAGAACGGTAATGCCATGTGAGGAAAGGAATACTCCTTATAAAATGGTGTTAATGTTTTATCATCTCTAATGATAACTGTGGGGATGTCAGCTTTCCACTCCTGGATGTGCTGTGTGGTCTGTGTAAGAGCTTTGGTGAACTGCCAGCTGCGCTGCCCGTGCTATTTCCTGATTAATTCTTTGGAAGATGTTTAAATATTACAACTAATAACTCATTGCCAGCCTTTCTTTGAAAACAAGTTGCAACCAGGCCAATTAGGCTGTTTGTAAATTCATGGAATGTTTTGTATATATATATTAAAAACTACATAGAAATGAGAAAATGAGCCTGTCACAACCACTTAGTGATTGGTGTTAGCTGAGCACAGTGAATTTTTAACACCACTTTTAGGTATTACACGGTCTCCCACTGGATATCCCTTTTTGTCAATAAAACTTCTACAAAATTCAGTACATTAATACATTAAAAGTTTTGTGTATGGAAAGAAACCTTTGCAAAATGGCAGCTGATGCTTTTACAGCTACTGTGGTAAGCTCTGCATCCATAGAGTTAGTGCTCATTTGTACGTGTAGGTTAGTTTTGCCCACGTTCAGCAACTTTCAGTCTCTGGTTGTCATCCTGAGCCTTTGCTGTAGATTTGGCTGCTTCACTGATGGCTGTTCATGCATTACTATGCTGGGTATATTCATACCAGATTTTCAAAGCAAAGCAGTAAAGAGAGAACACTTCTTGAGGGGATACCACCAACAGTAATGGCTGTTTTTCAGGTCCTTACAGGAGTTGCTGGAGAAGATGCAGAATGTCATGCAGCAAAACTGTTAGAAGTAATTATTCTTCAGTGTAAAGGGCGTGGCATTGATCAGGTTGGTAACAACTTTGGTTATTTTGCTATCAATTGATTGTGTGTTACCATGAGTTTTGTTACGAGCAGTTTGTGCAGTGTGGCTGATAATCCTGTCTTGTACTTCAGGGTTACTCAGTTGACAGCACTGCAGAGATAATTACTGCACACTTTGGCTCTAGAATTTGGAACACTGCAAAACTCAGGTGTTTTCATGAATCTGGAACAGTACCACTTCAGGAGCTTCTTGGCTCTAAAAAGTCAATTAATTGCACGCTAAGTTAATTCTAGTGAATATTTAATGAAGAGTGTTCAATCTGTGAAGCTCATAGCTTTGAAAGCTGTGAGGAATAGGAGGAATGAAAATGAAGATCCTAGAATCCAAATCAGTGTAATAGAGGGACCAGGGACTTCATTATGCAGATATGGAAGTTGGAATTTGAGAGATGAATAAGTTGATTTTTCTGGACTTCTCAGTGCACACATTTCCTCTGTTTTCCATTCTTAATGCATAAAATTATAGAACCAGAAGTTACATCTGCTGTGCAGGATGTCACAAACTCCACATGATTAAATATTTTCACATTTTAATCTTTGTGTCTGACTTCTGCTGGCAATTAAATGTTACTCCCATTACATGCCTTCTGTATTTATGTGCCAGGCTTTTGAAATACAAAATGACAGGTTTTATTTTTGACTCCTAAGTTTGTAACATTCTCACTCTGCAGTGCATACCCTTGTTTGTGGAAGCTGCCTTGGAGAGACTGACCAGAGAGGTGAAAACCAGTGAGCTGCGAACCATGTGCCTCCAGGTTGCCATAGCTGCTTTGTATTACAATCCCCATTTACTATTAAATACCTTGGAAAATCTTCGTTTCCCCAATAATGTGGAGCCTGTCACCAATCACTTCATAACACAGTGGCTTAATGATGTGGACTGTTTCCTGGGGTAAGTGTTTCTAATTCTGGAGATGATTCTCTGGGGTACAGCTCTTTAGGACCTGCCTGTAAATCATAACAAAACTTGTAACTTTTTTACTCTTCTGTTTTGTAGACTTCACGATAGGAAGATGTGTGTGCTTGGATTGTGTGCTCTTATTGATCTGGAGCAAATACCACAGGTTTTAAATCAAGTTGCTGGACAGATCCTGCCAGCTTTTATCCTTTTATTTAATGGCTTGAAAAGAGCATATGCCTGTCATGCAGAGCATGAAAATGACAGTGATGATGATGATGAAGCTGAAGAAGATGAGGAAACAGGTATGGAAGCCAAAACTTTGGTGTTATTTTGTATTTTTCTGGTTTTTTTATGATGGAGATATGAGTTCCTTTGTGGAATTCTTCTGAGTACCCTAATTGCAAAAATGAAATGTTGCAGTAGAACACTGGACATCTTTTGACAACTTTCAAGTGTATCTGACTTACTTTCCAGTCCCTCTTAAAAACTGACTTCTGGGGCTGAGTGGCTTCCAGATCCCCTCAGGCTGGCTGTTGTGTGTGGGTGCAGTCTTTGCTGAAAGCAGCTGTTCCTGGGGCACGTTTCCCATTTCAGTGAGGGGTAAAAGTCAGTAGAAGGAGTTTCCAGGAATTGTTCCAATTCACTGAGCAGTTTGGACGGCACATCATACACTGTCTTGTGTTGCTGGGGTTTTAGCTGAGTGTTGGAAATGACAGTTATTGTAATTATTTCCCTGGAATGTAATCTCAGCTTCTTCAGCCTTTATAGACTTCTTCACCACAGAGGCCTTTCAGAAATGCTCATGTCTTTTGCTTTCTTTATTCAGTATTGTCTACAACTTACCTGTGCTTCTTTGTTCCACCTTTCCCTACACTCTGCTTGAGCTTTTAGTTCTCATTCCCTAATTTTACCTTTTCCATCATCAGCCCAGTGTCTTTTTGAGTGATTGTTTGGAATTGTTTTACACACTCAAAGGAATTTGTCTGTTTTAATTTATCAACTTAAAGCCAAGTGTTTTTGATCTCTGCTGTTGAACTCTGGACTTTTCAAACTGTTGTCACTGTACTTAAGTCATACCCTCACATTTTGTATTTCTTAGGCTGCCTTTTCAACAGTCCTTTGGAATATGCCTTTAAAAGTGTTTTCATGAAATTATTTCAGGCTTTCTTTGGAGCACGAATATTGCTTTGTTTAAAAGTTTTATCAAATGCTGTTCCAAACTGTCTGTGTATACATGTCTGTGACAGAGTTTTCCTTTCCCACTTACACAGTGGTGTGAGGGAAGAGTGTCTGGAGAGAAGCCCGTGGCACTAGGAGAGGAGTTAAATGAGCTCTCCCCTTTCCAGCCTGCACTGTACTCTTATCACTTCCACTGCCTGTTTTCCATAATCAGCCACGTTTCTAAAGAATGGTTCTTGCTTCTCTCAAGATAAACCTTTCTTTGTGTGTTATAATTAACTCAGAGGAGCTGGGGAGTGATGAAGATGACATTGATGAAGATGGTCAAGAATATCTAGAAATCCTAGCAAAGCAGGCAGGTGAAGATGGAGATGATGAAGACTGGGAAGAAGATGATGCTGAAGAGACTGCTTTGGAAGGCTATTCCACAATTATTGATGATGAAGACAACCCTATTGATGAATATCAGATATTTAAAACAATTTTTCAGAGTAAGTAACTGTATTTCTTTTCCTGGGCAACATTTTGACTTTAATGAACACTGTTTTAAACGGGAACCTGTTGAAAGCTTCCAAACAGGCTTTCCAATTTGCACTTGAACCCTTTGGAGAGGGGAAGCCATCATGAAACTTTCAGAGCAGGGGGAGATGCTTGAATGACTTTACGGTGGTAGGGAAGAGGTCAGAAGCTGTATTAGCGTTTTCAAATGTCTTGAATGATGTAACCATGAGAGAATATTACTCTGATGAATATGGCAGGGAGTGAGTAAGCTTTGAGTTCTGGAATATCTTAATCAACACTTTCCTCTTGCTTTTGTTTCCCTCCTCGTGCAGCAATTCAGAACCGTAACCCTGTGTGGTACCAAGCTTTGACACAGGGCCTGAACGAAGAACAAAGGAAGCAGCTGCAGGACATTGCAACCCTGGCGGATCAGCGGCGGGCAGCACACGGTATTTGCACCTTTTGTACCATTCTCTGCCTCGTGGAGCGCCCTGGGTGTGCTCACCAAGCCTGTAATTCCAACCTGATCACGTCTCCATCAAAGCAGGGTTGTTTTGCACTCCAGAGGTGTTTGAAATCTCTTAAGGTTGTCAGGCCACAAAGCCTCAATGCACAAACTGTATGGCAATACCATCCAGGAATGGTAGGAACGGCTTGGGGAAGTGGCCAAGGAAATCAAAGCATATTTGACCTAATTGCTTGGATTTGGAAACAATTGATTTGATTACTTGAAGGTAGATGAACTCCAGGTATGTTAACAAACACATCAGCTGGCAGAGAAACTATTTCCTGAGATGTGACCTAGTCCAGCTGGGATAGACAATGATTCTGTGGGTAGGAGAATAGTAAATTATGGAAGTAGTCAAGTTAAGACTGAACGATGAGTCCAGCCTCATATCCTGTATCTTACTGAGCAATTGCTACAGATGTTTCAAAATACAAGTTCAGAAATTTTTCAGTAAGAAGACTGGTATTAAGAAGACAAATTTAGTAAGTATTTTTTGTCAGAAAACAGCCTAAATTACCACACAAAGGTTTTAAGTGTCCAGAATGATCCAGTTTTAATGCTTATAAAATAAGTTTCACTGTGACCCCTGTCAAGTGCTAGGCATTATACTGATGAGATTATACACTACTTGTGCATTTTATGGAGGAAAAGAAAAGTTTGGGTTGTTTGTTTGTTTGTTTTGTGCTTTTTCATAGAGGTTGTGAAGTTTAACTTAAGCAACCAGATTCTTATGGGAAGCTCTTGCCTACTATCAGAGCACACTGATAGTACCTGTAGGCCACCTACCACACATGGGGACATCCTGTTAGAAGGGTTAGAAATACAGTTCTCCCTCAGCAATGTAGATTAGAATTTCTGTATGCTGAGAGATTTGTCTTGTGTGGAGCTGTGAGGCATTCTCCCCCCATGCCTCATTAGTCATGGCAGCATCTTTCTGGCCTGTTTCCAAAGAAACAGAGCCAAAATGCAGATTTTCTAGATAATCTGAGCTGTCCTGTATTCCCAGAGAGATGCAACTGTTTTGATTTAGGAGAAAGCTGTAAGACCAATGTAAGACATTAATAAGTGTTGCTATCTTGGCCTGGGCCACCTTCTGCACTCTCTAGATTGTAGTAAAGGTACAATCTAAATTACCAACCTGATTTTCAGTTGTCCATGTATTAGGGCTTGCAAAAACCTGTTTTATAGTAAAACCAGACAATTGTCACTGGTAGTTACAGTGATGGATATGTGAACCTCAGATGTTTAAAGATATTAAGGTTTGGTTGAAAATAGAAAGCGATTAACTTGCTGGTTTTCTCTCAGAATTATGTTTTGTCATCTAGTAACCTAAAGTCCAAATTATCTGCTTGGGTAGGAGCACGTATACTAAAAAGTCTGGTTTTGGTGTTTCAGTGGCTGTTTCTGCTTACAGTGTTGAACCCAGACAGAGCAATAAAAATTTAGCCAATATCTATGTACTGCTTTTTTTGTACATGTGCTCTGTTACTGATTTGACTGTAAAGTCTGTTGATCTTAATCAGAAGGAATTGTGTGCCTGTTACCAAGTTTATAACTGCAGCATTCATTCAGGTCCTGTTTCTGAAATGTGAAAATTACAGTCGTGTCCAAAAGCTAAAGTGTGGGCTTTTAAAAAATACAATTTCCTTTAAGCATGGCTATGATAATATTGACAAGTTAAAATGAGTAAATAATCAGTCCCTCTGTTATGTGGGGCCTGGCACATTCCCACTTTGTGGCTGCTGATTCCTTTGTTGGGTAACGCCAGGCTAAACCTGTATCTGAGAGACTCACGGTGGTCAGTCACAGAATCTTGGTCTGTCTTCCCCCCTACACATGCACTAAAATATCTTCCTTCTGTTTTTTTTGTTTTGTTTTAGAATCCAAAATGATTGAAAAGCATGGAGGATACAAATTCAATGCTCCAGTTGTGCCAACTTCATTTAATTTTGGAGGCCCTGCCCCAGGAATGAATTGAATTATCACTTTTCCTGCTACTGTGTGATTGTAGTGAAGAGCTTGTGTTCCTCCCAATAGTGGTTCCAGAACTGGTTCATGTTATCTACAACTCACTCTAAACTAATTTATAAATAGATTGGACAAAAGCCCCAGAAGTGGGACCTGATTATACAACCTAATACTGGAAAGCAAACCAGAGGTTATTTTGAAGATAGGAAGAATCTGAATTTAAAGCTTCAAATGACACACTTTGGAGGTCGGAAATCAAGAGGGGATGTCATGAAGGCAGCTTTTCTTTTTCTGAGGAAAAAAAATAGACATGGGCTGCAGGACTATTTAAAATGTCTCATTTACAGTACAAGCTAGAAGGCAGACTTAATTTTTACACCTGTGGCAGTATGAGTATTTGCCCAGTTTATTTCCCTTTTATCCCTGCTCCTGGGTGTCTATTCTTTTAATGTAAATAAGATAAGGTAATCAGATAGCCTTACTTAATCTTCATCATTTCCATTTATCAAGATTGTTCATATGTAGAATATTGGACACTTAATGTAGCACTACATAACTGATAAATCTGTAAATGAATTAGCACTTTCATATTGAAACAAGCCTGCTAGCCTATGTACAAAAATAGCAAAATGTTTGCTGTTTATAAAAATAAAAAATAAGGGATGTATTGGGGAAAATAATTTCAAGTTATTAATTTAAAATGAACTAGCAGTTTTGTACCCGGTGACTTTGTGGTGCAGTCACCTCTGGTTGTGACTTGAATTCGGTTATGTAAAAAGGGGTTAGTGATATTTCATTGCTGCTAAAGAAAAAATAGCAACACCCTCCGTGTCCTTTGTTTTGTTTTTTTTTTTAAGATCTCACTGTACAAGCTAGAAAATTGAACAAATGTGTACTGTAAGCACAAAGAAAAAAGTGATCCTCTCTAAAGCAGGTAAATGAGATGTGAAGTTCTTAAGGTCAATTGAAGTGTATGGGTGAAACATCTACATATGCAATCTATTAAAAACTCAACAATGTCATTGGCTGATCTGGGCTATGGTATATAAATGCAATTTTTTCCCCCCAATTATGCAAAATATTCTTTTTCCAGCTCATGGTAGTGCAGGTGCACTACTCCTGCATTTCATTCCCCCTCTTTTTGCACTTGCAGCATTAGCGTGTGCTGTTGTCTGCCTGATCCAGACAGTGTATTTGAAGTTTTGCCAATCTTTCATTTTTGAAGCCACAAATTTCTTCCTTCAAAGTTGCTATAGTAACTAGTATTTTAGCTAGAGAGGCAAAATACAGTTCCCTCTGGGACCACTATCAAAACCACTGTATGAAGAAGCCAGCAGGGAGATGCTGTGAATGGGTTGGCTTAAATGCCCCCCTTTTTCTTTTCTAAAAGCAAAAATCCATTGGCGTTTGATCTTGCCTTGAGATCATTGGTGTCAGGTCTTTTAAATCAAATGTTTGGGTTGGTTTTTTTTTTTCTTTAGGCTGTTTTTATATAAAAATGTCACCTGCTGTTACAATTGATATTAAACAAGCTACCTTAATTTAATGTAAGCCTCCAAAATTTAAATACAGGTTAAAAATAAACTGAGTTTTTATCTGTAAAAATGAAATGCACATATATATATATTATGATACTCAAAATGCAGTCTTCAGAAAATTGGTCTGTGTGGTGTGGTTTTTTGCATCAGCAGAGTAGCAGGAGTTGGTGGTTTGGGGTTTCCCTGCTGAGCTCTGCCTTGCGCTGCTGCCGGCGCTGCCCGGGCAGCGGGAGGGGTTTTCCAGCCGCTCCTCCCCGGCAAACGCTGCCCTGCACACGGGGTGCCCAGGTGGGACACGGAGCCCGTGCCACGCTGCCCGGCCCAAATGCCAAAGGGACACCTGGAGAACAACGTGTGCAGTGAGGGAATGTCGCACCTGACGCGGAAAAGCCTAAATAAGGAAGCCTTGGATGGGAATATCCAGCGCCGAGGTGGTGCCAGACCCGCGGGAGGTCCTGTGCGTCTTTAGCGAGTGCCCAAGGACACAGAGCAGAACTTCTTTGGGGTTTTGTCGCTCTGGATCTCATGGGCACGTCCAGGTGCGCCCCAGCCCCCAGGGAATCCCCAGACAAGCTTTTATTTTTGTAGAAAAAGGTGCCATCCTTCCAGCACGCCTTCTCGTGTGCATTCCTTGCCTTGGGAACACCCAGTTTGACAGAAATCATTTCTGAACATCTGCCTGTTGGGTATCTGCTTATCTTGGTATGTATCCAAAAAATGTGTGAGAACCTTTGAGGACAGATGAGCCATTTGGGCCTCATGGCAGAAGATGGGAGAGCAGCAGTGAGAAGGCTTCATGTATAAAGCAGGTGACAAAAAACGGGGCAATCACCAATTTTAGTGCCATTGTCAGTTCTGGAACAGCTGTATTTTTCAAGTCCCAAGTCAAGGGAAGAATTTTATCTTGATGTGAGGAACACAGTCTTACTTCAAGGGTGCTTTTATGTGTCACTAGACTGGTTAGCAAGGAGCATCTTTTTTAAGAATGACTCTAGAACTGTGCTTTCCTTTGCTCCAAGAAATGTATTTATATAAATTGCAAAACAATTTTGCATTGTTGTTGGTGGTGATAGTGCATTTTGTGATGCAATATATCAATTTCAGTGATACACTTATGTCAAATTAAAAACTGATCTTCCTCCTAGAACTTGCACTTATCCATTCCACTTTCAAGGATGATGCAACTCTAAAGGAAGAGCTGAGAAATTTAAAGCCTATGTTTTTTTTTCTATTATGGAAGATCTCCTTGGATTAATAAACATCTAAAGCAAATCCTTATCTTCACTTATTGCAGTGTGGTGTTTTGAATGTAGCTGTATCCTTACAGTAGAGTCCTGTTCGAGCTGGATAGCTCTGAGGTTTGTGTTTCCCTCTCCAAAATAGTTCTCCAACCAAATGTTAGGCATGACCACAGTTCTCTTCAACTGTGTTAAATATAAAAAATAGGCACTTTTAAAAAATGCTGACATACTGGGTAAATTTAATTTTTTTCCTACATCACTGTCTTAGAAGAATTGTTAATAGGTGTCAGCATAGTACAGCAAAACTCTGTTCCAATCTCTCATAGCCTAGAACTACTAATATTTATCAAGTCTGCAGTGAAGTCATTACTGACTACCTGCCATTAAACATGCAGATGATTTTAATTATGCCTAGTAATAGATTTAACTGGTAAGTTTTATGGGTTGATTATTTTCTCTATGGAACCTTCTACATACTCAGAATGAGCAATGTGGAAAAGCTTTGTCTGCTGCTGATTTATCGGTTACTTTCACTCAATATATAGCTGTATCTTAAATGGTCACTGCTTTGTGTATTTCTGCGTTTTATAGCAATGTTGATGCTGGAAACATAAAGCACTTCAGACTGGGAAATGAGTTGTTGCATTTCACAGAGATGTTAACAAATAACCTATTAATACAAGGGCAATTGGCAAATCAGTATTTTATCTTGGGTGTTTCCCTGTTGCTGTACCTCGAATCAAACTGATGGCTGCAGTTTGTACTTTGGGTGAAAGTTTACAATTAAGAAACAGTAAACTAAGAAAAAGTGCTTTTTATTAAGCCTGCTTGGGAATAAGCTTTTTTCGCCTTTTGTTCGACTGCAAGTATTTCCACCTATTACTCTGGAGCAAAACGTCCATGTTTTTACATCTCTCATGTTCAGGAAGATGGAGGAAGGCCCTCGGGGCCGGGCTCACTGTCCCGCCATCGCTCGTAACTCACGTCAACTGCGCAAAAAATCTTGAAAAATCACCTGAGTTAACCCTAACACCCTTTACTTGCCCTAGACTGCGACCTGTTGCACCATTTGTGACAGATTTCCGTACCTAAAAATCACGGAAGGACAAACACTCCCAAGCATAGCTTTCAGCACAGCGTTCTTATCCCTCCGAGCCGGGCTGGAATGGCAGCCGGAGAAAACGGGGCGTCAGGCCGGGAAGGGAAGGGCAGGACGCTCGATGCCCCGGCCGGGCCCTGCAGCCCCGCGGGGACGCGCGCACGGCCCAAGGGGGCCCGGTTGGCC
>VZRZ01005008.1:0-45150 GCA_013398175.1 Climacteris rufus | reverse complement strand
GCCGCCCCCCCCGGGCCCGCTCGGCGCTGCGTCACGGGCGGGGGGTGAGGGGGGCACGGCCCGGGGCGCTCCGGGCCCCGCGCCCGCCGTGCCTAAATCGGGGGGGCTCATTTATTTTTACATCTTTCTCCTTGGTTTTTTGTTTTTCTAATTTTTTTGTTGTTGTTGTTCTTGTTGAAATAATTATTTTTTCAAACGCGGTATTTCCATTTTACCGGCTGCAGAGCGGCATTAAGGCAGCTGCGGCCGGGTCTCCCAGGGCCCGGCGCGGCCGGACCCGCGCAGGCTCCGGGAGGAAAATCCGCTGTTCCTGCCCGGAGTCGCTGGGGTTTAACGCGGCCCCGGCCGCGCTCGCACGGGGGAAGGTCCTGGCGCCTTCCGGCCTTCTGCAACCCGCCTCTTTCACTGCATCGCTCACCTCGCCAAAATGCTAAAGCATTTTAAGCTTTTTTTTTCCTTTTTTTACAATTGCTGTTCTTGTCGTTCCCTTCATCTTTTTTCCTCTAGAACTTTTAATAGAACGGGATAACGAGATGCTGCTCCTCTAGAAAACTGGCCTGCAATAACGCAAATATTTTTATTTTGTTTTCTGATAAGGCCTTATTCGGGGTGCTTTTTCGACCAGAAAAAAATTATGTGACTTCCGCGCAAGTTTAAATTTTCTGTTAAAACAAGGCTGCGATTGAGCAGCTGCAGTCATGTTTAAAAGTTTTTAAGGTTTTAATTTGAACTGTCAAAGAATTGCATTTTCCATCATATGCAGAGTGATACCAGTATTTTTAAGGAATGTTATTCCTGGTCTGGGGACACAGGAACTGCAACCTTACAGTCTTTCAAAGCAAATATTTCCTCTTGCTTTGTGGAGATTCTTATTCAAATGTTGTGTGTCAGCTGTCTTAGTGGACTATATACCAGATATTTCTGTTGTAGCTTCAAGGTGATTGTACCTGAATAATTAAATTAGATTGTCCTTAACCAGCGGCTTTTCAACACAGTATGTTGTTGGCGGTGTGCATTTGCCAGACGGCTTTCGAATGGCAAGCACGATGTAGCCGTGTTCTCATGGCTTGGTTCTTTGTATTCTTGCATTAATGCCCTGAGCTTTCACGCCGTGTTTGTGTCAAAAGCGATTCCTCTGTATCCCTGCAGAAAACTAACCTCAGGAATATGTGGTCACATAATAGGTGATTATTTTGATAATGGATTGCAGCTTAAATGAGATATAAAAATAAACATTTTGAAAGAGGTTTGAGATGTGTATTTCAAGTTGATTTAATAGTTTACATAAACTGTTCTTGTAATTAGTACTTCATTTCTAGTACCTTATCTGAGGAAGAGTAATTTTGCTTTATATTAAAGGCTCAAATAAAGCAAATATTTAAGTAGGTGTAGAAGGTTCTTTAGGCAGAAAGTCACACTGGCTTCAGTCTGTCTTCATTCTTGGGTGGCTTTTGATGCTTTTCTCCGAGGAGAGAGGCACAGTGACAAGTCGAGTGAGGAATAGTCCCTGGTAATGGGTGCCAAAATTAGGCTGTAAATTAGTGTTTTTTTCTTTAGAATATCTCCAGTTGTGTGCTGCTTCAGCTGAGTGGACATTTAGCTGTCTGTACGGTCCAGGAGAAGGGAATTGTCAGGAGAGCAGTGGCCAGCTCCAAGTGCAGGCTGCTGCTGCTGTGACTGCTCCAGCAGTGCTGGGGGCTGCCTGCTGACCTGCAGCTCTGTGGGATGGGCACGGGGATTGGGATGAGGGTTCCTTGGGTTTAGTTTGGTCAGGATTACTTCATTTAGACTGCGAGGTGGTCTTTCCTTGCTCTTCCTTGTGAATCTTCACTTGAAGAATTTTGGGTTAAAACACGCTCAGCATAGGTGGAGTCTTTGAGAAACACGATTACATTTTGAGGAGTGTTTAGCTGGCACCTGTGTAACTAATCGCTTTCCAAAGCATAGGGCTCAGCTGAATTTGGATGGGTTTCCACACACAAAGATAATCAGGGCAATTCTTCCGCTTTCAGGCCTTACAATGGGCAGAATGCAAATATTCATGAGGAAGATGGGACTCATCTTGGTGCTCTTGTACTTACTCTTTTCCTGTCTGCGTTTTGACTTGTACCTGCTTCCTTGGTCACCCCCATGATTTCTACTTCTGATCTCTTTTATGTCTCCTGGATCATCTTTGAATCTAGGAGATCCTGTAACTAGAGGTGTGCATAGGTATTGTTCTGAGCATGGACTGAGGAGTCTGAGTGAGGTGTCTCTCCATAGACACCATTTCTAGGGAGGAGGAGGAGGAGAAGGAAGCCTTTTGACCCATCTTGGCATAATGGGGTTTTTGGGGTTTTGCCTGTACCCAAGTGTAACTTGCTCTGCTCTTAGTTGTGTTTACTTAAGGGAGTATGATTTTGGTTCTCCCCCTCTGTGCACCAGGGATCATTGATCAGTTACTCAAAACCAGATCGGACCAAATCAGTAAATGCTTCCAGTGACTTAGTCTGCTAAAATTTTCTGGGTTACACAGCTTTTTAAATTGTATAGTGGTATTGTACTTTGCCCCATCAAGATAACACTTGTTAAATAAATGAAGTTTTAGATTTTGAAGGGAATTTACAGGTCTAGCAAGTTTTGCAATTTGCAAGGTTGACATCAGAGTTACCCTTAAAACTACGTAATGCTTCCCTCAGTCTGTATTTTGTTGTCTGCAGAATTCCCTCTCTTGAGCAGGGAATTGTGTTACCTGCTGAATGCTCTTGGACTTCATGTCTGAGGACTGGCAGATGGGTCTTTATTTTCAAGTTAGTTGGTTTGCCCATGTTTTAAGTAAGTTCATACTGAGCTGATATGGTACTACATGGAGTACTGTAGGATGTGTTTAGATGGACTGTGTTTCAGTTTATGTTTGTAACCTGGCTTTGGCAATCCAGTAGGCTGCCTGTTTAGTTCCTGAAATCCAAGCCTGCACTAAAGCACTGCCATTAACTGTCGTGGCTAATGCTAATACATCTGTAATGGAGTTATCAGATTGCTAATTAACTCAGAGCCACACAAAACAACCCGCTCAAAATTCTTGCTTTTGTTGGCAGTCTCAGTGGATTTGCAGGATTTGAAAGGGTAGGGCCAGGATTAATTTGTTTTGGTGATATAAATAAGACACTTTTGTGATTTCTTGACAATTAAAAGGTTAGGAGTCAGATATGAAAGTAGAACATTGGTAGAAATAGTAGGTCTCAGTTTCTTTCAGATTTTTGGCCCTTAAGTGTTCACCAAATGTTCCCAGTTTTGTTTAAAACAGCAGTATAACTGGAGGTTTCATGATTTAAGGGATGCGTAGCCCCATGAAGTGTTTCACAAGTGAACTGTATGTGTGTATTTTTTACTGTAAATAGGCGTCACTGCCCACTTCCAGGAGTAACTTAGATACAGTTGTGCCATGCATCACCTGGATGCCTTCTTGATACATATTTTAGGTGTGTATATATACCTGATGGTAAAAAAAATTCAAACAAAAGCCAGTACTTCTAAAAGCACCCAGGTTCTGTCAAGTGTTTTAAATCTATTTCTCACTTCATACTTCCAGGATGAAAATCCATTTGGAATGAAATCTAGTGCTTTATCTCACTAACGTGCTGTAAAATTACTTTAAGTTTGGGGTTTTTTCATCTTTGCTAATGATGTTCTAAGGTTTTTCAGAAAATCAGCTGACTTGCCATAGGTTCAGCTTTTTTTTCTGAGTGTGCACATTGTAATGATTTATCTGTACTTTTTTGACTATTGAAACACAAGCAATATATTACCAGTCAGTCTGCAATAAAGAAATGGGTTGGAGTGTTTTTTAGAAAAGGTCTGCCTGAGCATGGATAATACAAGTTTGGCCAGGAGAGAGGAAATGTGTCTTAACTTTGAGCAAGGGGTACCGCCTGAGCTGGGAGAAACTCGCTGGGCTGTTGTGGTAGGCGAGCTCCATTGCTGCATTTGCAGTGGGTCTGCAGGGCATTCCCTGCACACAGACAGGCATTCCTAATGGCACAGAGGGTTTCACTCATACTTGAATGTGGTGTCTGCTACAGATTTTATGGATGGCCCTTCCACAGGCCAGGCCTCTGCAGCAGTGTACTACTACTAATTGTAGCTGTGTCATTAGTGCATTGCTCACTGACCAGGTGCATTAATTTGCCGTTTTGTACTTTAGTAATACAAAGTTGTTGGAATCCCGGTGTCTGTACCTCTGCAAATGGTGCTGCATGGATCTCAGTTCCCTGTTAGCTTCCATGCAGGATTTTTGGAATTGGCTCTGTTAGAAGACTCCCAAAACTGTTTCAAACTGCTGGCTCAGGTGGTTGTGCTGCTGCAGTAGTGCACCCAGGGCAGATGTGGCCATGGAATTGGGTGTTTGCTGTGAGATTCTTGTCCCAGGGCTGCAGCATGAGCTTAAGTAGCTCTCTGTCAGCACTGCTGACAGCTCATGTGCTGATGGAACTACTCTGGCCCCTGTCATTAACCAGTAATGTCTTCTCTGACATATTCAAGAAGCATGTGAAGTTAGCAGTCATATTTGGGATCAGCCCGAGTCTTCTCTGTGTGTAGGACTTCTCAGTGGGTGGCTTTCTCATCTGCCCATGTTTAAATGCCATGCATTTGAAAATAATAGCAACCTTAGCATTCCCACTGTGGGAAATTACACACATATGCATAATCTTGTCATATTAGACAAGATTATTTGCACTGCTTAATCCAAAATGTTTTATATAGCTGTATAAAATACAAGCATCGATATCTGACAATACTAACATTCACAATTTGTAGATGGGATTTGCAGTATAAACTGTATGGTAGTGACTTCTGGGGGAAAAAGTCTGGTGGAACATGAAGAAAATTTGTCAGGCTAAGTGTGGTTCCCACTGCTCACACTGAAGTCAGACAGCGTGGTTAAGGCAGTGATAAATTTGGTCCTGTATTTATCTGTCATTTCTGAAGAGGCACCAAACTGTGGCAACGGATTAGTCTTGAACTGCATTACTCTCAGGATGTATCTCGTGTGGAACAGAAAGGCTGACATACTGTAAAAAGAGTAAAAAGGAGCCTGGAGTTTGACTGCAAACCTCTGCTTCAGAGTGTGGTACTTATGCAGTTGACAGTGCTCTCAGTCTTGTCAGGTTTTTCTCCAGGGCCAGGCTTAGAGCCTGTGGTTTATCATTCACAACACTTTTACCATGTAGAAAATTAGAAAAGAATGGTGTAATTTTCTATTAAATTGCATATCTTAGCCCTTTATCTGAGTCCAGCTTTTGTTACCAGACTCTGTAGTAGAGGTTTTTGTTCTGTATTTCAGCCTTGTTACCATTTTATACTGTGGCTGCTTAACATGGTGGAAATTTCTGTTTAATTATGTTTTACCTTTACAAGAGACTGGAAAAAATACAGTAAAGAGTTGAGATTATATGAGAAAGCACAGAGCAGTTTAGAAGTGCCTGACATTAAATAGTTGTTACACTTGTTCAGTGAAAGTCAGTCTGACTGGTGACAGCATAACCCCCAAATTTTCAGTGCAGTGGTGAAGTCCTGGAAGAGGTAAGGGCTGTTGATGAAGAAGGAAATCCGTGTCTACTGAAATGTTTGATCAGAGCACCCACGAGATCTAGATTTAATTTGCTACAGATTTCTGCTGTAATACTGGGAAATGTTATCATACAGATGCACAGGGGAGCAAAAGTAAGATCATACAAAGAGTCTGATTTCTCCCATGTTTTTATTTCTGAGCTTATAGATGACAAGTGACTTTATGTAATTGGGGAGGAGGGGAAATGCCAAAAGTGCTCTTGGGTCCTCTAAAAAAACTGTGTGTAGACTAGTCAGTTTGCCAGTTTTTGCAGTGAGACTCAGAAGGCTCTAATGCATATGAATTATCAATTGAAGTGTATTTAACCAGATTGCTGATTGTAGGTACTAATTTTGATTTTTCACAAATATTTGTTACTCAGACTAGTTTTGTGGAATTATTGATATTTGCAGTCATATCAATTGTTAAGGACCCTAATGTGGCCAGTATTTAATTCAGAAAAAACTTAACTGTGTTACTGGGTGGAATACTTGAACTGATTTTGGGATTCAGCTTTGTCAAAATGGGACTGCAGTTTTCTACAATTCTTTAATGAAAGTTTGACTATTGTGAGGTTTTGTGTTATTTGCCATCTCACTTTTATTGGTTGGTTTTTCATTTGCTGTTTTTATAAGTTTTATAAAATTACAATGGTTTTGTACATTATTTAGAAGTGTATGAAAAATAAAAGCAATGTTTCTTTTCAAATGAAGTAAATGCATGTTATTTCAAACTTCTCGGTGCTGACTGCACAAGGGGAGTAAACAGTCACAAGGTTGCTGAATGTCTGGAGTAGCTTTTTTCCTGTCTTTCTTTCCAAGTCTTTTTTGCACATTCTAGATTGTATTTTATAACAGTGACTTTTCTTCCATGACTGCTATTAGAAACTTTATTCCATTTCCTGTTAATCACCCTCTGAGCATCATCTTTTTCTCTCTAAGGAGTTTCTGGTCCTGTCACTGTAGGATTTTTTTCTTTGTCCAGCAATACAGTGGGATAGTCATTCTTTAAATGATGAATTCCTGCTATTTTCCAGCTCCACCAGGTTCTCCTCATGCTGTCCTCTCACCTCCTGGAGTTCCCAAGTGCCCCAAACCCCTTTCTGCTCCAAGGCAGCCATGCCCTCTGCCAGCTCTTCCTTTGCTTTTCAGCTGCCTGAATCCCACCTGCTTTTCCTTAGTTGCTTGATTCCTAGTTTTTAGTGGAGATTCCTGTTTCCAGTTGCTAGATTGGGTTTACATGAAAACCTCTCTTTTAACATGGCATCTTTTCTCCAGGACAAGTGATGGCACCCAGAACATTCTATTTGTTTGCATGTTAGTGGAGAGGAAAATACAGGAGGTGCTCTCCACATAGGCAACTTAATGAAGCCTTCATGAAAAATCTTTTGTTTTTAACCACTCTCTCACCCCCACATGCCTTTGCTTCTGAGTGTTGAGAATTTCATGTGTGCCTGAGTTCACTTTTTTTTCCATTCAGATAATTTGCAGGGGGTGGTGGTTTGTTGTTTTTTGTTTTGTTTCGGTTTTTAATAGAAACTTGCACCTCTGTACCCCGCTGGGCGGTCTGTTCAATGTATCAGTGTTACAGTGGGGGGGAGTGGCTGTTGCCAGAGACTCTTTTTCAGTTCAGAGATTTTCAGTTAATTTTTTTTTATCTCAGGCTGATTTTTTTGTGAGAAGTGTTTTAACCATCTTAAAGAACAGTAAGATTTCCTCTGCACGAATACCACGGGAATGTTTTGGTGACTAATCATTTCAGGAATGCAAGATACGTTACTGTCCTTGTGAAAGTCTTCCCAAATACCATCACTGACGTACCTAGGAAAATTGACACTTGCAACTTGCGTGTGATCTGTGAAGATTTGCAAGAGCTCACAAAGCCAAGTCTCCAGTTTTCACTTCAGTGAGTACTTTGTGACTGAGCCCGTACTTGTCTCCTCTGTAAGACAACTCCTGAGACGAAGCAGAGTACGCGTGTGTCAGTCTTGCCGAGCTGCCATGCAGGCCCCACCCCAGGATTCCTGGCTTTTCCTAAATAGGGATGCTTTCAGCTGCTTTTTAACTAATGAGCTGCAATATTTGAAGTGGGTAAAGGAAATCTTTCTTTCCTAAAATTTCACTGGCAGAACTCCTGGAAGACAGGAGGTTTAAAGAAAAAAGCTTAGTGATACAAATGCAGGGGAATAAAAGCAATGAGGTGGGTTAGGGAAAGAAGCTGGTGAGATTCTGTTTGGGAAAAGGATAGAGACAAATTTGATGGAAGCTGAGGAGAAAGCAGAAGAGAGGGTGGAAGAAAATGACTAAAGTGAAAGCAAGGGAAGAGATTTGAGTTGGATGAAAACCAACTGGTTTTGAAAAAGCAAAGCTAATTTAAAAAAAAAAAAGTAGATTTGCAGGGTGGATGATGCACCAACAGCATGGTGATGCTGTTGTAAATGTGTGCATTGTTGAAATGATTGTCATAGAGCGGTTTAAGTTGGAAGCACTGTCAGAAGTTACCCAGTTCAGCCCTGATCAAGGCAGGTCTCATTAGACCAGGTTGCCCAGGGCTGTGTGAAGTTGCTTTGAACACCTGCAAGGATGGAGAGTCCATACCCTGTCTTGGCAACTGTTCCTGTGTTTGACCACTCTTACAAATGCTGTAGCAACAATATCTCTGATAGACTGACCCTTTTCTCTGCAACACAGGCCACCTCTACATCTGTCCTCCTCCTCAGAGCTCATAGCCCTCTCTGGTTAGTCGGTGCTCTCCACTGGGGACAAGGAGGAGAGGCTGGAAGGGGGCAGCACATCCACTCTTAGCTGAGGGTCATTGTCCCTGCACAGCAGAGAGACAGCAAAACTGCTGTGTTCCCGAAGAGTGACTGAAAGCTGGGGTTGCTGTTTGGGAAGGTCCCAGTGCTCCAGCCTCTGTTACGGGGGATGTGCTCCCAAGGTGCGTCAGAACGTGACCTGTTGCCACAGAGAGGCAGGAGGGGGATGGACAGTGGGGTGATGGGGACACAGAACAGACCAGCAGTGAGACAGACTTGGGACTAGTTGCAGAAGGATTTGGTATGGGAGTATTGTAGATTATTCTGACAAGAAGGATGGGATTATATTTGGGAAGAGGCATGTCCTGGGAATTTGATAGAGTGACAGGACCACAGAAGAAAACTGGTACTTGAAGGAGAAGGGATGGAGATGGGGATAAGGAACTTAGTGGGAGGACAGAGGGTTGAGAAGAGGATGTATTGAAAGTGACCATTTAAAGGAGCTAGAATTGGGAGAAACACAGACTGCATTGCTGCTAAGTTACTGTGTGAGACTGGATGATTGTCCAGGTCGTGTGGAATAGAGGGAAGTAGTAGACGGTGATCTGTGTGCAGCAGCTCATTTGGGTGGTTCTTCAGTGTGTGATGGGTGATAGTCAGCCCTGCCACAGTAGCAAACACTGTGAAACAATTTAAACAAATGCTATTGCTCCTTCAGCCCTAGAATTTATCTGGCATTAGGTTTTTCTTTCAAAGCAGCTACTGACCCCTGAAGCAGTTGTTTCTGCTCAGACTCTGTCAGCACTCTGCAGCTTTCTCCCTTGACTGGCTCCCTCTCTACTGCCCAAAGGTGAGAGAAGAGCCATAATTCTGGAGGAAGGCAGATAATATTAAAGGTGCTGGGGATTCTTAGAACATCCTTGGTCTGAGAGAGGGAGTACTCGTCAAGTAGACCCGAGCTGAAAGGCCTTTGAGGTGCAGAGCCTGCTGGAATTGGTGCACTCTGTAGTTCTAGCCAAAGGCAGTGGTTGTGCAGCCTTTCTTCTCTGCCCTGTGAGATGGGCTGGCTGTTTTGCAGCCTGCTTCCATGTGGTGTCCTGAAAACCGAGTGAGTGGAAAATACTGACAATACAGACCTCTGTTAGCAGTTCAGAGGACAGCCAGCCTCTGTGCACCACTAGCATGTAATACCATAATTAGTTAATTTAGCTTGCTACGAGCCGGCAGGACCTCCAGAGAAGCAGCCCTTGCAAACTGCTCTGGATAAAACTCTTTGCTGCCAGTTTATTTTTTATTTTTAACTGCATCAATTTTCTGATCTTATTTGCTGCATAGTACATGAATGCTGAGTGTAGGGCTGCTTTGCTTCAGTTGATTAGGCTGATTCTGTAGCTACAGCGTGTTGATTTTTGGTTTGTGAACAAAGTGCTTCCTCAGTGAATCTTTTCTGCCTATTTTGAGATGGGACATGATAAATGAGTGGTAGGGAAAGAAGTGACTTGTCCAAAGTCACAGTCATGGGCAGGGCAGAGGATGAGGTTGGACTCAGGATCTCTTATATCCTCATACAATTTCTTGTCCCTTAGTTGATAGTATCCACAATAAACTTTCCTATTTCATTTTCTTCAGAAACATGCATATAAACGTGATTTAGTCTGGGTGGCTTCTCTGCACTGGCTCTTTTTCTGTTGTATTACATCTCTTTTAGAGGCCTCATTTTCTGTAAAAGCTTCTTCTCTTGAAAGGAATGTTGGGAAGAATTACCCATCTCCCCTTGGATGTTAAAAAAAATCCCTCACACCCATTTTTTAATTATATTTTGGTTTCTGTCATAATTGTATCTTTTTTGATGCCACAGTTGTTCAGGGTTCAAATTCCTTATTACAAACCAGTATTTTAATCTCCTTAATGTTCCAGAGAGAAATTATGGAGGATTTTAATCTTGGAAGGTGTATTTCTTACAGAATTATGAACTGATCATTAGTAATGTTGTTTTTTTTCTTGTATGATTTTCAATGTAACTTATGAAAAAAAGCACGAGGCTTAGAACCTTCCCAAAGGTACCCTTTATTTCCTTTATTAAACTGTATCTGTTCCATTAACTGCAAGTAAGAAACTTAGCCTGGAGCTCTGGGAAATAGTCTGCCTCACTATGTACACTTGGTGGATGTATTTGGAAAATACTGCTTGGGTATAATTTCAGCTACTAAATTAGGGTGGCAAACTTCTTAAATACTGCAGGCACACTGGAGTACCTTCATGGTCTAATTTTGTGCTCCTTATTCTTTAGTTTTGACAGAAGCACAATTTTCTCAGTGGTCTTTGAGACTGTTGATGAATTGCTTATTCATGAGCAGATTTCTGGATTGTAGAGGTAAAAAGAGTTAAATGTGTTTATAAAGGTAATCATAAGTAAATTAAACCCCCTCTATTATTCTTTTCAGCCTTGAGTTATAAAGCAGCAGGTCACAGAACCACACTAGGATTAAAAGCTGTGATGTGATGTGATCTCCCATATTGAAACATGCCTGGGTGAAAATATGAGTATCCAAAGGGATGGCTGTGTCTGGTTGTGTGAGATACAGCAGTCACTCCCTTATCACTGTCCTCCTGTCTAATTAACACATTTTATCATGAGATACTTCATTATTTTCAAGGACAGATTGTTTTGGTTTGGTTGGTTTTTTGTTTAAACAGAAATGTTTCTGGAAAATCTAGGGAAAGAGTTGAATTGTTCAGTTAGACTTTCACAGTGTGTCATAGTTTTTAAACCTCTCACTGGCACTGGAGAGATCTTTAATTTATACAGATAAAGCCCTGCTGTTGTCATGGGTGACTGTGGGTGAATTGTCAGCTTTAATTCTGGGGACAAAAAGGTGTCATCACTTATACTGCCACTACCACCATTATTCTTTATACATTGGTTAAATAGTTTATGTTTAACTGAAATTTAAATGTGGTTGATGCACTTTAATTTAGTAATTGCTACCTGAAACCCTTAACATCTGAGTTAATTGAGGTAGTAATACTTATCTATTTCATAAAACTTTTATTCTTTTGAAGCATTTTCCACATAAATCAATCATTCTTTGCATCTATTTTATGCAAAACATAACATTTTTGTAGCAGCTGTATAAAAATCTCGTTAAACTGGGATGAACGAGTTCTGGTTCTGTATGTAAATTTTCTTTTTTTTGAATACTTTTTCTAGGTAGACAATGTTATTAGCTCAGATAAATCGAGACTCTCAGGGAATGACGGAATTTTCTGGAGGAGGAATGGAGGCCCAGCACGTGACTCTGTGTCTAACAGAAGCTGTAGCTGTGCAAGGTGAACCTTCAGGTTAAAATCTCTACATTATTCTGTCTTTTCTCTTTGAAACTCAGATAAAGCACTAAAATTCATGTAGTGTATTCTAAATTAAAAGTCCAACAGAAAACAGTTAACTGAGATTGATTAAATTCACTAATTTAAGCCTGAATGGAAATTACCTTTTAACTAAGGCAATAGAAGTGTAAATGTGCCAGAATATATGAAATAGAAAGTGTGACTTTAGTCTCAGTATAATCTTATTGTTTTATACTTTGTAAAGTCAGTTTACATCTAAGTATGTATTAAACAAGATGAGTTTTAAAAGGGATTAATGACTTGAGATTGGCTTAAACTTGATGTTTCCTGGCAGCTTTGTTATGATGTAATGTGATTGCAAACTCTTTCCTAAATCTGTATTTTAATCTAAATAGTTTTGTGTGTATTAACAACAGGTAGTGTTGTACAAAACAAAATTCTCAGTACAAGTATGTGTGTCATTATTTCACTGTTGACTGTCATGAAAGATCTCATGGTTCTGCTAAAACCTCAGCTTTGTAGCTGTTTATTCAGTGACATTGTATTGTTTTGAATTTAAGAAAGTAAAATTCTAGCTGTCATGTTAACAGAGCAAAATGTTGAACATACGACCCTGCTGTGTGTTCAAGGTTCAAAAACCAGGCAGCAAGTAAGAACTACTTGCTATTATTTGTCAAATCAGTGTGCTTTGAGGGGATGTGATAATTCATGCAGGTCTTTAAGCTGAGATTTCTAGGTTTGGTGCTGCTTATACTGAATGTGAACTCTTTTCCCTGCTAGATGGTGACAACTTGGAGAACATGGAAGGTGTAAGTTTGCAAGCAGTGACCCTGGCTGATGGCTCCACTGCTTACATACAGCACAATTCTAAAGGTAGGCAAAGGACCACAAGCTGATGGGTATTGAAATTATATTCTCCTTTTTAACACTCTCTTTGGATTGTAAAGTCAAGCAAAATCTGTACCATGTTTCTGAAGTTCCAATTGCAGTTGGAATTCAATTACAGTAACACTATAAAATAAATATTTTATGTTTTCTACTAATAAGATGCAAAAATGAAATTCAGAACCTAAGTCCAATGAAAGTAGAGTGATCTTTACGGTTCCAAGGCAGATATCAACATTCTGCCTAACAGATTGGACAGCAGACCTTTTCTGGTTTTTTAATCCCAGAATTTTAAAGGCTCTGTACAGTCACACTGTGCTTACTATTTACCAAACATTATTTTGTGGTGATATTTTATTTATATTTTGATCCAGAAAGTATCAACTGTGTGTTAAAACTGTGATGTGTTACACAATTAGAATTCTTAAAAATATTCTGTATATTTCAGATGGTAAATTAATGGATGGCCAAGTGATTCAATTAGAAGATGGTTCTGCTGCTTATGTTCAACATGTACCTATGCCTAAAAGCAGTGAGTGCAATAATACAAGAAGTATGTTATAAAATAATGTATTACTGATAAATATTGATACTAAGTAATTAACAGTCATGATAATAGCATGATTTCTTATTTTAATGGAAACAGTCATGAAGAAATCTTAGGTATTTTGTAACCCTATGTATTTAGTGTTTAATCTTTCCAGCTAATGGGTTCTTTGAACTCTTGCTGAAGTGCTGTAATTGCTTCTTTGAGCAGGGGACAGCCTGCGTCTGGAGGATGGACAAGCAGTTCAGCTGGAAGATGGAACCACGGCATTTATTCATCACACCTCAAAAGGTAACTGTTTTCTCAAGTGTGATTTATTACATCAGTGTTCAGCAGAACTTCAGCAGTAGAATATAGGATGCTTTCTGAAAACTATGACCTTACTTAGTGGGATTCCCAATGTAGATTATGTGTTGGTTTTACTTCGTGACATCTGAAAGTTGTTGAAATGAAGCTGGTTCAATTTTTTTACTTGGGCCTCATGTAACAGTTATAAATGTAATCAAACCCAGTGTATTTCACTTTTTTTAGCCCAGGATCACGTTGAAGTAAGTACATACCATTAGGTAGAAGGGCAGAAAATGTGACAGCTGACAGTCAAGAATGCAAATGTATTTATCCCAAATGATAACTTGCATTTCTGCAGATGATGATTACAATAGTCTTGGAAGTAGTACCACTTCTCTAGAAAAAGTGATCAAGTATATATTTTAAGTCTCTTTAAACCAGTGTGACAATTACATTTTACAATCAGCAGTAAGAGGAAAGAATGTAATAATTTTTTCTTTAAAAGTCATCTTATATTTTGTGTTTCTTTTGCATATTTGCATGATTCTCTTTTTGAAATGTGTGAGGCCTGTGAATTTGAAAATCTGAAGTAATGACAGCAGTACATGTGTTACATTATTTTCTCTTTACTATGAGTGGATTTGAAATGGAAAGCATATTTGTGTTCCCGGTTTCCTTTGTAAATAAAGCTAGACCAATATAAGTTTTCTTGAACTTTTTAAAGTGCAGAAATAGAACTATGAGAGGTGTTGTCTTGAAAAAAAATTTCTCAGTACTATTCATAGTTGTAAGTGTTTATCATGCAGTGGTGGTTATATTTCTCATGTATTTCATACGTGTGACTTTGGGAGGCATTTCCCGAAGAGCAGTAGGTTCTCGTGTACCATGCAGACATCACTGTTCCTTTTTGAATTCTAACACTTTGCAATTTCATTCCTCAGACAGTTATGACCAGAGTGCACTGCAGGCTGTGCAGCTGGAGGATGGAACCACTGCCTACATCCACCACACGGTGCAGATGCCCCAGTCAGACACCATTTTAGCCATCCAGGCTGATGGCACGGTGGCAGGGCTGCACACAGGGGATGCTGCCATCGACCCAGACACCATCAGTGCTTTGGAGCAATATGCAGCCAAGGTACACTGGAAGGCTTTCTCTCTACCCATAATATTTTAATGTAGCAGCACAACCTATTTGGCAGGACAAGCCAAATGTCTTCTAAGAAATAAAATTATAATTGAGAGTCTCAGACTATTAGAGGAGAGAACACCAAATTGTCATTACAGTGCTTCACTGTCATGAGCAGCTCCAGTGTGTAGTGTTGCATAAAAAAAGTAAAGATTGAACACTGAACTGGAGTCAGATTTAAAAAGCAATTTAAACAGCTAAATAATCATCTTCTCTATAATATAGTATAACAAAGGAGTCTCTTGAAAGGACACTGGAAAGAAGAACAAAGTTAGATTATTCTTATTCAGGCATTATTGCTGGGTTCTTTTTTCTTCCTGGATGGGAAGACTATGGCCTAGTGTACTAGGCAAGGACAACACATGGTATGAAATATAAAAAAGACAATTAGTAACTGAGTTCAGAAAAAACTTCCTTGATTTATACTTTCAATAGTAAAAATGCAATATGATGCACAAAATTCACATTGTGCATGCCTGTACTTCTGTAAAGCATGATGTAAGTATAGTAATGGGTGATGCAACTTTCATGACTCTGTAGTTCAGCAGTGTCCCAGTTGCTGGATAACTGCCATCAGTGCTTGTAATGCTCTGGAAAAAGAGTAGAATAAATTTTAAAATCTGTCCTCTAGTATTACTGAGAGTTGTCACATTTTGGGAGAAGGCCAGTTAGGATAGTTAAATAGCTTATTCACTCTTCTTTTCATTATGTTTCTGTCTGTTGGAATTGAGAGATCCTAAGGCAGCCTGTCAAATTATGTTGTGATTGGCTATGCCGTAGCATTTCATGAAATAAAATGTAATTCAATGTTAGTTGAGCTGTAATGACAAGCTGTTACACATTCCATAGCTGCTATTACATTGAGATTTAAATCGATCATAACTTTGCCCTTCTAAACCAGCTGCTGTATTAATCATGATTTCTGGTAAGTTTCTGTTTTGAGATGGTGAAGAAGAAACAGAAGAAATGCAAATAAATTTGCATTTTCATCCTGTTTAACTCTATATGTGTTTTTTAATTCTATAATGTGAATTTGTTTTCTGTAGTGCACTTGTATGTTTGTGTAGTAAAAATTTTGTTTTCTTTAAGCTTTCATCTCAGAACCTTGTTCTGAAAGGTACTGCCCTAACCTTTAGGGACAGTCAGTAGAAGTGAGTTTCCAAGCACTACACCTGGTTTATGTACAAAACAAATAATAGCTCGATGGTCAGGACCTGCCTTTCTCTTAAAAGGAGAAAAGTGGTTTTGTGATTCTTCTCCATGTCCATGCACACTTCATAGTGAGGCAAGGTACACTTTTCATAGCAGCTGGTGTTACAGACACTCTGAAAAAGGTGTAGAAGAAATTAAATACACAAGGTAAGCATATGATCAACTCTTACAAAATTTTCAAGTAGCACAAAGAAGAGTGGTGACTTGTCATTGTCTGTATGAGTTCTGGAACTGGGAAATGTCAGATGAAACAGTCAGGTGAGGAGTTCAAGAAAAACAAGGGAAGAGGCCTTTTTCAAACAGCACAAAGTTAAGCCACGACACTGCGTGTAGGATATTGTGGATACTAAGATGTCCTTGGATTCCAAGAGTAATTATAATTATATAAATTCATAGAAGAAAAATGTGTCCATGGCTATTAGGTAGAAACGTGACTTCTGGTTCAGGAAGTTCACAAGCCACAAATTGCTTGGAGGATGGGAGAATATTATGGGGAAGGCATCAGTACATGCTTGGCCTGTTTGTTTAGTATTCCCCAGCATCTGCTACTGGCAGCTGTTGGAAGCAAAATGGTGCACTAGTGTGGCCTTTAGTTTGACTCAAAATAGGTGTTCTTGTGTTTTTAATAGAAGGCTAAGTCTTTCTCTAGCATAAAAGAGGATATTTTAGGAGGAACTCAAAGATCTGCCCTGGAATCCTTCCAGAATTCCCACAATACTGCAATAGAGAAGTTTAAATTTGGGTGTCTTTTTTTGTTTGGGTTTTTTTTAAGGTTTTCTTTTCAAAAATTAAAAGGGCAAAGAAAATTTTAAGGGTGGATTTGGAGAGTGGTGATTCTTCTCTGTTTCCCTGTCCTATGTAATAGGCAGACACAGGAAAGATCAGTGGACTGCCCAGGATCAGTGCAGAATATGAGTTCATACGAAGAGGTCCAAGGAGACTGCACAGAAGCTCACTGAAGTGGTGGAACATGTACATTTTTCATTGTCCCTCACTTCTCCTTCAGGCATAGTGCTACTTTCCCACAACATGCAGAGCACATGCAGACTTAACAAGAGCCCTCTAGTTTTGGGCTGAGTCAATGCCACCATCCTCCCAAAGCAACCAAGGATAAACGAGATCATTGCCCTCAGTGAAGTCAGAAGCTGGGTGATGGAATTGGGAAGAGGTTACAACTCATACTTTCCTTCCATAGTCTGTTTTCCTGTGACATTGCAGCTGCTGGCAAAGTACATTTCCTGAGATTTGTGCATGTCTCAACACATGCACACACATTCTGTTTGGATCACTTGTTTCCAATGATTGATGAAATTCTAATTTCATGTCAGCAGTTCTTTTCTCAACCAACAACAGGAAGTTCAGATTAAGTAATTCAAGTCTCTTTTCTATGCAGGTTCTTGCCCCTTTAAAAATTCTGCAGGAGAAGGTCCCAAAATGGCTACTGTTTCCTTTAAAAAAACCCACCCAAGAATTACCTACTTTGGGACTCTCTTTGCAGTCTCTTTGTAATGTAAACTTGCCTCTTCTTGGGCACCTTCCTCTCTACTGTTTTAGTTTGAAGTTCACAGAAGTATACGGGTCACAAATGTCTAATTTAGAGAGAGAGTACAGTCAGAAAACTTCTTGTGGCATGAGTTCATCCCAGTCTCCAAGCAAAGTGTTGGTGGCTGGTGCTTTGGGCAGGATGCTTCACACAAGTACCAGTGTTCTCAGGAGCCTGCTGTGGCCTCTTGGGTGAAAGGGCATGAGCAGCCCAGGGGAGGGAAGGGTCCTGCCAAACTGTTTTAGGGAAGAATAGAATCCCTTAGTCTAGGCTCAGGTGCATCAATCGCAGCCTTGAGCACAATGGATGCAGAGAGTGTTGTGAATGCCTGTGCTGAATACAGACACAATTAAGGAATGGTCAACTATGCAAAGTATACTTTTCTTTTGTCTACAGTGACTAATAAGATTCTGTTCTTTGAGATACTGTATGTGAGAGAGTTTGGGGTGCTTTTTAAATGGGGTAATTATATTTTTATTTGAATAAAAGTTTCGTATTAGCATCTAACAGTCCTTCAAATATTTTTATAATCTCCTTGGAAACAGCAATACCTTTCTCTTCCTGGAGACTGTTTTGAGAAACAAACCTATGTAGCAATACCCAAGTCCTTGCTTAGTTGTAATCTGACTAGTTCAAATTGACATGTAACACATTGTCTTAGGTATTTTGATTCAAAAAGCAGTTGTTCTGTTTGAAACAAGTAAATTCTGCTTAACAAGGAGTGAGAGATATATCTTTATAATAAAAAGTAAATGCTTGGGGTTTTTTTGTCAGAACTCAGTGTTGTTAAATGTATTGAATTATTTTATTACTTTTGTCAGTCTATTAATTAAACATATTTAGTTCTCATGGTCTTTCCTGCCCTGTAATAAAACAGCTTTGCTATGCTCACTTTGCCTGTTCTGTAATGCAGGTGCTGCAAGTGGTGATTTTTATGTAAGTTCATGTACTATAGGATAACCGTATTCCAAGAGGGAGCTAGAGAGCTATGAAATAATAAACCCCCAGGAACTGTCTGTAACACTCTGTTTCTCAGATGAGTAAAAATAACCTGTAAATGCTTTTCCCGTTTCAATTTTGTTTTTCAGGTGTCTATTGATGGAAATGACACTGTCAGTAGCACAGGAATGATAGGTGAAAATGAACAAGATAAAAAAATGCAGGTATGTGCCCAGTACAAAATCATTAAGTATATTTCTTTCTTCTGTGCTCTCTGCCCAGCAAGGTGTGTGATAGGGAGTCCTGTAGCCATGAACTAAGGTCTGCTGCTACCCTTCAGGAGTTTTAGATCTCACACCTATACAGGTAGATTATATTATCTCACCCTGTACAGGATCCTGTCATAAGATTTTTAAAAGGTATTCTAAAACTTACTGTTTTCTAGGGGTTTTTTCCTGTTAAAACGTAATATAAGATTATATTGGCTTTCTGAGATTTTTTCAAGTTGACCTGAGTATTTCATCAGTAAGAGTGTAAATATTCCAGAAGTTCTTTTCCAGAGAGGGAGCTAACTTTTGATACTATTTAAAGCAGAAAGAATGCTGTCTCAGTAAATTTCTTCTAAGAGAGACCATTCCAGGCATATGTCTGGAACTGTTCTCTCTTTAATCACTTGTTTTGATTCCACTTGCCCTGTGAGGGTCCCTGACTTTTACTGCAGGTTTTATAAGAAATCAGTAGATTAGAGTGTTGTTCCTAGAGAATGCTTAAAGACAGAAAAATACTTCCTTTTCTTTTTCTGGATTCCTGTTGTTAGTACATTGAAAAGGTTTTTATATTTCTATGTGGAAAGTTTAATTTAGAAGTTCAAAGGTCATTGGCAAATACAGGTGCAATTTACTAAGTCTCAAGCTTTTTGTCTCCAGGGATCTATAAAATTATGTAAAAAGAATGGTATTTGACATTTTAATATATTTTATTAAGGGAAAATACAAAGAAAAATGTTTTCTGGGCTTCAAATATACAACAACAAAAATAATACTAAACCCGCTATACCCTCACATGTTCAAATGACAAAATAAAAAATTCATTGCATTGAGAAAGGTTTGCCCAGAGAAACCCCATTTTTCCTTTTTGTTTAATTTAAGAAATAATGAACTAGACAGGGAGGAAGAATGTCTTCCAAGATTAAAATACATTATCTGTGAAAGGAATAATTATAGACTCACCTCTGACAGTTAGCTCAAATTTTCTATTCTTAGTTTTTTACAAGTTAGGTCCCACAATATTTAAAGCTGCAGACACTTCACTTTTGCCTGTGTGGCATGACTGTGGAAGGAGAGAATAGCTAATATATGCATTATTTACTGTATTGGACTATATTCCAGAAAATGAAATTAAGAAACTCAAAGGGTTTGCACACTTGTAGGTTGGAATAGGGATGAAATTCCAGGAAGAGTAAGATATAATCTTGTTTTTACCTGAAAATAAGAGCCTATTAAGCAAAATTACCTGTAACCAGAATCCCCTTAAATACTGATTTTGGCCTCAGACCCAAAGCAAACTGAATACAGAGGTGGTTTGATCTTGTACATATATGGCAACATATGTGCCATATGGAAATGTGCCAATCTTATGGACCATTGTATGTTCCAAACAAAACAAGATCCAATATTTCAAAAAGATATTGAGGCTTAGTCTCAAATTCTGACCCTTATAAGGTGACTACAGTTGGCCTTAGGGGCCCAAAGCTATCAATTATGTATGGAAATATAAATCATTCTTGTATCTTGATTGAAGTAGATACCTACCTGTAAGTAATTCTGTATTAATATATAATATATTAATATATAATATATACAATAGTCGTATATTTAGATGTAGAATTTAAAAAAGGGTATATTTATAAACCTTTTAAGTTCACAGGTAGCAGAACAGATGTTGTAATGCTAAGCAGTCACTCAGACTTGCATGTGGTTACTTAGGTGTTTCACCAAAGAAAAAAACATAAAACCTCTTTGTGATTTCTGCATGGGAAAACAAAAGATGCTGTGTGCCCAAATGGATATCTCACTATTTCCTTTCAAACGTGTCATACCCATCTGTTCATAATACAGGCTTTGGTTATATGATTCTGTGTTTATGTATGAACTAGAAAATCTGATCCAAGAGCTTTGTTTCTCTCCTGTGTTACCTCTCTGAACTCAGGATGCGTTTGTGGTCTCTTCAAATTAGGGGATTTCTAATTCTGTCTATTTAAAAGTATTTTGAAGTACACAGTTCCTCTCAGTGAGTTTCACATTATTGTACAAGTACTGGGTTTGCTATGTTCTTCTGACTTTGTGCCTCCTAACGTGAATTTTTAAAATTTCTTTAGTGTATTGTCTTTTAAGAACAGTAATTTTAATACTATATATCTGTTCTTGTTGAATGATACTGAATCCTTAATAAATCCTCAAGTCATGCCAACTAATGTATTAGTTGGTAAAGAAACACTGTTGCAAACAGTTGTTTGAACAAACCAAAGCTTATGATGTTAAACTGATTTTCTCCTCAGTGTTCTGTTTATTTTCCCACCCTTTTTGTATCCATCTTAATATTGGTAAGATTGTCTGGCTGCTTCCTTACAGATATCAACACATTACAGAACTGTTTTAATTTTCTTTTAAACTTTGGCATTCTTCAGCTTTATAGCAGAACTTACCAACTATATACATATTTTTATGTGCTGAAATAGCAAAGAAGTAGCAGGAGGTTTACTGATAGTAAAGAGGAATCACTGCTTGAGAGCAGGTGCTCAACCAAGTGTATTCTTCAGGATCCTTAATGTGTTGAAGTGACTTCAGTGATTCATGCTGTCCTAGGTTAAGCAATAGTATTAGTAATTAGTTCAGCTTTCATGAAGTGATTAAAAATTGTATATTGAACTTTGCTTCTTTAGTCTTCAAAACAGTCTGAAGGTAGTGGGGAGTATCCCATCCTTTCTGCGGAGTTTGTAGGAAAGTTGTTGCCAGTCAGATTTCTGATTATCTGAATGAGGAAACAGAGGTCTGTGTGCTATTGCGGGGCTACAGCCTCACTGGCATGAGGGAGGTGTGGGGGGAGAGCTCAGAGGAGTGAAGTGCTGGGGATGGATGCAGATGTGGGAGGAGAGGAAGGGGAGCTGCCCTTCATGTGGGAACAGCAGGAGTGCACAGGGCTGTGGGGTGGGAGATGGCTCAGAGCAGCATGGTGGTGGCTGCCTGCCACAGGGTGTGTGATCAGGGACAAGGTGAGGCCTTCAGACAACTGCAAGAAGCCTCGTGTTCACAGGCCCACATCCTCATGGGGAATCTTCACATCCTCGGTATCTGCCAGAAGGGCATCCCAACAGGGCACATGAGGAGTTCAGGGATGCCAGCTGGCAGTGCAGAGCAGGCTACTGAGCAGCTGGCAAGGGGAGACACTTTGCTGTGCCTCAGCTGCCTGGAAGAATTAGGTGGGAGCATGAAGGTTGGGGGCAGCCCTCAGGAGGCTCCATCCTTAGAGGTGTTCAGAACCATTTGGATGCAGCTGTGAGCAACCTGCTGCAGCTGACATTGTTTTATCTCTTCATGCATTCTGTGAAATGTTCTTTTGACAGTCTGGAATAGAGTTGGATCTGTAACAAAAGGGACGTTGTTTAAAAGGACAGACCTTTTAAATAAGTCTCAATTATTTTGCATACAGTTGTGTCAGATTGCTTGTATTTGGGCTTCTGCCTCTGTGTTCAGTCTGTATGAATGTTTCTTATATGTCAGTGTATGAAGAAACCTTTATAAGGGGTTTAAGTTGCCTCCTGAAGTATTCTGTATATCTGCCTGTTTTCATGCCAGAAGGGAGAGTAGAACCTAGCTTACGTTGCTCCAGTTAGTTTGATCAAAATACGTGCATTGCAGATCAAGTACAAAATGCTTTCCTTTGTTTTCAAAAAATGCTGATTCTAAGTACATTTAATTATTGTTTGGCCTTTCCATGAACCTGTCTTTGAAGGTGGTCTGATTTATGGCTAATCTCCCTTAAGAACAGATCTAATGCTTTAGATGTAATCTAAGACTTGCCTGTCTACTAATTTTGTCATTTTATCACTGTGCTTAGATTTTTGAATTATTTGTCTTTGCTATTTGGCTAATTAATGTAAGCTTTTAAATTTGCTAAGTAAATATGTTTTACAATTTCCACCATGAGAGTGTCATTTTCAGTTATTTATTTCCAGTTATTTCTTTTTAGTTTATTTATTGAGGACTCAGAAATACAGGACATAGCAAAGAGAAACAAAAGCAACCTGTCAGAATCAACTCTGGCTTGATAGCAAAATAAAGTGTGTAACTTCTCTGATCCATTTTTGTTGGTTTTTTTTAGCGTGTGGTTTGGTTGGGGTTTTTAAAAATTTTTTTTCTCTTTCACTTAAGATTGTTTTGCAAGGACATGGAACAAGAGTGACTGCAAAATCTCAGCAGACTGGAGAGAAAGCCTTTCGCTGTGATTATGATGGCTGTGGAAAACTGTACACAACAGCTCACCATCTCAAGGTGATGAGATGTAAAATGTGCATTGCTATTTTATGGGAATGAGGGTTTTTGAAAAATTATGTGGTTAGAAGTAACAGAAATTAAGAGAGAGCCAGTTGCATTGGGGCTGTTTTGTCAAATGTTTATTGGATTGGTTTTACAGTAATTGGTTGTCTCAAGTGCTCAGCTGAGTTTGTTTAGTGTTCTGGATAGATGCAGGTGTGGGGTCACGTGAAGCTGCTGTATTGCCAGCATTTTGAGGCTGTTTCCACCAGCAGTGTCACAGAAATTCTGAAATCAGTGTTCACTTCATCAGCTTTACATGTATGCATGGTCTAATTTTTGAAATATTTCACCAGCATAGTACAAAGTCTGATTCTTCAAAACAATCTAACGTTCAAAGTGAAAAGCTGGAACATCTTTACAGATGGCAACTCCTTAATTGTCTTGATTTTTTTTTTTAATGAAGCAAGGAGTTACTGAAACAGTAAGGGAGTAGGGCTGCTCACATTCCAGCTGAGGCTGAGACAATCCCTTGCCCATGAGGTAATGTCCTTGCAGTGCTGCCTTGTCTCTGACTAAATACAGGAGTCAGTGAGTAATTGGCTTTATGAGTCACTTGCTAAAGTGGTGTCCTTGCTTTAGGGGTTTTGTGCAATCCAAGAGCATCAGTCAGTGGAGTCAAGAATCAGAGTGGGCTCTGAGGCATGCTTGCCTGCTGTCTTTAATGTAGTTGCATGATGCAAACTCTGCATGTATTTACAGAAGTGTTTTGTGCAAAACTGACTGGAAGGATCAGGTTAGACCTTGGAAAGAGACACCTTTAGTTTTAGGGAAAACATGGTTACCATATTTCATTGTGTTTTCATCACTGATATAAACAGACACTTGAATGTGAATCTTAGTAGGATAAATAAAATGTGTTGACTTTAAGAATGAGCTGTTTCTATGCTGAAGTAAGCAGATAGAGCATTTCATTAAGTCACTGTACTGGCTGTCAACAGGTGCATGAAAGGTCTCACACAGGAGACAGACCCTACCAGTGTGAACATCCTGGATGTGGCAAAGCCTTTGCAACAGGTAATCTTTGCACACTAGCTCCTCCTGCTTGTTAGTATATGTCTCTGAATAAAGTAAGTTTTTAGTGTTGCCTTTTTTAACTGCTAAGTTGGTTGGAAGAATTGGAAAAAAAAAAAGTCATCTTTTCAGCTAGTGTACCAATAGAAAGAACAGAGGATTCAGCTCTCATTTACTGAAGGGGGAATGAGGTGAAGTACTCAACCCTTCCCTTTTCACTTGTCATGCTGTCAAAATTTGACATGCTGTCACAGTCAAATTTTATGTTAAAAAATAGGCCTTTCTTACCATTAAACTAAGAGCAAAAGTTAAATGAGGTGATAATAGCTGAACCTGTAGGCTAGAGGCAGATTGCTGATCTTCTGGTCTAAATTTGAAAGGAACTTTGATGGAAGATTCTGGTTTAAATGTTCTTTATTGAATTTGTGACATTCTTTATTGAATTAATGACATCTGTCATGAATTGAACTTTTCATTTTGTCCAGTTAACTCTGCTCACAAATTATGCTCTCCCTGAGATGGAATTTGTGCAAAATGCATTTATGAGTAGTGAAGCATGGAAGAAAGTGGAAGAGCAAAACTTGTTTCAAATTTTATTCTTTTATTTTAAATGTAAATTAGTACAATGCTTAGAAAAGTCAGGCTGTGTTTTTTTTAAATAAGGTATTTTTAAAAGATCTTCAACTGATCTAGTATATTTAGTACTATTTCTTTGAATAGAAACAAGAAAAATAAATGCTGTTGCAGAAAGTCAAAAGGGAAACCACCACATTTTTAAAAGGATGCATATAAGTATAATTGCACAGTGTTTGTAAAGGGTTTTCAAAACTATTTTCAAAACTATGTAATGAAATATTCTCTTCCTTTGCAACAGACTGCTGTATGGCTCTAAACAGCTGTTTGTCTATCAGTACTATATTTTTGGTCAGAGCCATTTCACCACTGTATTTCAACAATCCTTGCCTTGGACAAAGTTCACTTTAAGTACTGAATGCTCTTGGTTTAAATGTTAATGGGTTGGATCATGAAATTGAGTTTGTTTTAGATGAAAAAATGATTTAATGATCAGTTTGGTTCACATGCTTCACGCTTTTAAAAACATCAAGAATAGGAATTTCAGTTGTTTTGGGGAGAACACTGTGAAATTAAAGCAGATGCCATTTTGTCATTTTCTTGTAGACTTTGTTTTGTAGAAGTGTTTACATCACTTGTGGGCACAAGTGACATTCAGGTTCATTTTCTAAAATGGCCGTTTCAGGCTTCTTTAGTCGTTATAGTTTCAGGAAAGTGCTGAAAAAAAAGTCTTGATAAAATCCTCATTGCAAAATGATTAACAGAGGGCCTGAACCAAAGTTCACTTTAGACTGGTAGAGTTTTTGGTTATGATGATGAGTTTCTAAAAGTAATCTTAAAGGGAATGAGTGTCTATGACTGCTGCTGGTTAGCACCTATATGTGTTATTTTACTGCTGACTTCATTAGTGGTACTGCTTTTCCTAGGAGCCAGTAATTAAATGTCATTTTGATGACAGTAGTGGGAAGAGATAAAAATCAGATGGAATGCAGAGCATGTGGCTTTCTCAGAAGGCAGAATAAATATTTGTCCACATTATAATAATTACAGTTTGTCCTTCTGAAGGGAAGGAGAAGCATTCTGGAAGTGTATTTTCTTCATAGATGAAGGATGAAAAAATTTCTGAACTGTTATCCAGAGTTCTGTTGCTCTGTACAATGAAGAGCTTGTGAAGAGTGAAAGAGCAAATTTTGCTCATCAACATTCTTGTTTGGAAGTGCAAGCACAACTTTTGATGGTGATGGTTTATAAGTATCCTGATTTTGTGGTTCTGATAAGATCCTTTCTGATCTCCAGGGTATGGGTTAAAAAGTCACGTCCGAACACACACTGGGGAAAAGCCCTATCGGTGCACAGAGGAGAACTGCACCAAATCCTTCAAGACTTCAGGAGACCTGCAGAAGCACATCCGAACCCACACAGGTACTTCTTCACCCAGTACTGTTTTGTTAATTCACTTAGGTGGATTTTTGTTTTTTGCTCTTTGCTCATTCTGTGACTTTATACTTACGAAATCAGCCTGTGTATATTCTCTTTCTGAAGCCCAGTGAGCTCAGCAGCATTTCAGCATGGTAAGCATTTACTGCAAATCCAGCATGCTTTTCTTGGAAAAAGTGCTTAAGCATTCACTGCTACTGCAAATGCACTAACTTTTAGCAGTGCCTCACTTACTTGTCACTGAATCACTTGTTGCCTTTACAGTTTCATCTGCAGCTGTAACAGAACAAGGAACTTCTCCTCCCTAATATCTCTCTCCTTTTAGAAATGGCTTCAGTGTTCCTCAGTTTTGGTGCTTTAATATAACTCGCATGCTGGCTTCATGAAGGTTGATATTCTGAGCTTGTTATCCCCATTTCCCTTCTCTTCTTCCAGCAGAAAAACAAAAATATCATAGAAAACCAACTGTTGCTAAAACTTGCAAATACATTAAAAAAAATTCTTACATTTTGTCTAAAAACATTAAACTGAAAGCCAAACCACAAATTCTAGACAGCATATGCTACACTCTGCAAAACTCTGTGGGTGCACACACATGTAAACAAGTTTGCACAATGTCTCCTTTGTGCCTGTGATCTTCCAAGAAAAAAAAAAAAGGAATAAAAAAGAAAAACAACCCTTAAACGTAGGAAGTACAATCTATCACTTGCTAACCTGTTCCATTAAATATGTTTATGTCTCTGCTAGAACACTGACAAGTTTTTCCACTGAACTTTCTGAATCTTAGTGAGTCAAGATGACAAAATAAAAGAAATAGGGTTTGGGGTTTTTTTCAAATTGAAAATAACAATATGAGGTGGGATGTAAATACAGGCAATAAAGATTGTAAAAACTCAAGATTATATTAAGATGTTTCTGCTTTCTTGGACTTCCATGTTCAAAGAGAGGCTGTTGGGATTAGTGCTATCTTGATTTTTAATCAGGACAAACATGTAAATGTCATCTCATCTCAGTTCCAAAGAGAACTGTTGACATGTACTGCATCAGGTACAGACTATGAACTGAGGGGTTTCTGTAATATGGATAACTTCATCAGCTGTGGACTGTTTTCTTTACTTCTTTATTGCCACAGATGTGTGGCAATTTAATCTCTCTCTGTTTAGCAGTTGAGACAAAAGACTTGAGCCAGCCCTATGCAACCTACCCATCTGAGCATTAGTAATACAACCATAATCTCCAGCAGTCCAGGGCCAGAGTGCAGGGGTGTCTTATTTTAAATTGATGAGTGTTTTCAGGCAGCTAAAGAATGAGAAGAAAATTGCACCCAGTCCTTTGTGCAGGTGGATGGAGCAGCGTATGCTCACGCCTTGTGCAGGCTGGAGCAGTGCACCCGATGGAGGCAGCTCTGGGTTCTCCCACTCTCACATGGCTCAGAAACCTTTCCCATCCTTTACTGCTTAGATCAGGGTGGGCGCTTTCTTCATTTGCTGCCTGTTTTAACCAAGAGTGACTTTTCCCTCTCTTTGAGTAGCAGTCAAGTCTCACTGTCAATGCCATCAAATGCTTGCCTCGGGTTCCTCTGTGACCGCCCCAGACACACAACTCCGGGATCAGAAAAGCAGCCGTGGATGGTACCTCGTGCTGCAGTGGGGTAGAGCTTTGCGCTTGTAGTGCTGGAATCCTCGGTCACCTGGAAACGGGCCGCTTTGCTAGGAAGCACATTAGAATCTGAAAAGGCCCCTTCAGGGACCGGTCGGGTGACATTCCTGCGGGCATTCTTTAAGAGCGATCTGTTTTGGTTTCTAGTGCAGGGTCTGTTGCTGGGTGGGGTTGGCTCTGCAACCCTGCTGCTTTCAGGCATGTTTGGGGTCCTGGCTGAAGCGGGGATTAGGGGAGCCATGGTAACACAACACTGAGGAGAGTAGGGGGAATACACACTGCCTTGGCAGGAAGCTGGAAAACCTTCCCCAAACAGCTGCCCCAAGGAGTGAATAGTAGTTTCCTCTGCCAAGGAGCGAACTGCTTTGGAGTTTTGTGCTATTAACGTCTATCAGGACTTGTTCTTTTATTTCTAAGTGCCTAATGTTGTATCTGTAGTGGTGATCTGCCCTCTCTTGCTCTGGGATTCTGCTCTTTGGTAAGCAGTACAGTGTGTGGAAAGTACTTGGCTGTAGAAGTGGGAAATTACAACAGGACAGCCTGTCAGTGGCTCAGACTTCTCCAAACTTAATCCCCTCTGCTCTCCTCTGTGTGCTTTGATAGATCCGAAAGGTCAGGGTTACTGGGGTATTAGTGGTTGGCCTTGTCTGCTATTCACAGTGAAATGTTTTGGTGCAGTGATGTAAGTTATTGTGCTGAAATTAATATTACATGGATGGACTTATTTTAAAAGAACCTGTATTTGTGATCTGCTTTGGTTTTGGGGTTTGAAACTTGAGTGTCATGGCTGTCTCTCTTTAGAAAATTTGTTCTCCTCGTTTAAGATTAAGTGCTTTCTGCAACGACTTTTACTAATCCATGTTTATCCTGGTTATATGTTAAATCGTGAAGGTATTTTTTGTCATTTTAAGAATTAACAATTGACAAATGTGCCAGTGGTGTGATGCACTTGGTTTGGATCATATATGTATGAGTTGGGGAGGATGTTAAATAGTTGTTAGATCATGGACAGTGTGGAAGCTAATGAGTCCATTCTATATGTGTTAAAGTACTAATTTAAATGCTTCATAATTCAGCCTACAGACTCTGATTTTCCTGAATTTTGCCAGTTTTGGCTAAACTAGAACACTCCACAGTGGCATGTTTATGGTATTTCTGACTGAGAATCTCAAAGATAGAATTAGGTAGCTTTAGATTCCTGCATTCAGTCTAAGCATAATTTAGGATTTTTGTTCTTATATAACTGTTGCATGTGTACCTTTTTTTGTCTTTTTTTTTTTCAGGTGAAAGGCCCTTTAAGTGTCCCTTTGAAGGATGTGGCAGGTCATTCACAACATCTAATATTAGAAAGGTTCACATCAGGACACATACAGGCGAAAGGCCGTATTACTGTACAGAGCCAGGATGTGGGAGAGCTTTTGCCAGTGCAACTAATTATAAGAATCATGTGAGAATACACACAGGTATATGAATGATTTATGGCATTTTGAAGTGGAGTCTGCTTGGCAGAAACTGTGTCATTCTCTTTGTGAACAATGTTTTGGTGTTTCGTAATTTGGTATAGTCATGTTTATATGACTTGGCTTGGTACTTCTGTACTCCTTGGTACTTCCTCTCCCCTCACCTGAGGATATTTAAGCAGTTAGATTTCCCACCTTGCTGTCAAGGCAGAATAATTTTGGTTTGGATACAATGTTTTTAAAAACATGCAAAACCTATCTTCAGTGGAAATTGGACTAAATCCTTACTATGAATCTGGGGCTTGCCTCCCTTGTGAGCTGTTTCTTAAATAAATACCAGTAAAGGACAAGTCTGAGCTTAACTTTGGCTCACTGTTATGAGTCAGCCTTTCATCCCAGCTGTATTTTCCTTGCTGCTGGAACTGTGGTCGAAAGTTCCTTTTTATAGTCTGGATGCGAAAATACTTCTCCAACTTGATTTCCAGGGTTAGTGAGCAGAAATAATAAGTACAGATTTGAAGATTCTAAAATGAATAAGCCAGTGATAGCCGTATCATCTTGGTAGCATTATGTATTTCACAGAAACACGGACAAGCTTTGTAGAGGGATGTTTTGTATCTCAGTTTATATTTTTAGTTTACAGTGTAATTTGGACATTTGTTTCGTTGATTTGTAAATGAAAGGTGTTTCTGTATGAGACCATAATGGTTTAAACACGTTTCCTATGGATTTCTTCAGAGTTTTAAAGACTCAAAAGTAAGGGATACTAGTGAATCAACATATCTGAGCATTGAGGAAAAGTATGGGACTTCAGTACTAAAAGAACAAAATTCTCAGTACAGTGACAAACTGAAATTGCAGCTTTCAGCCTGTATCATTTTGTCTTTATCAGAAGGACGTTTCAGATGGAATGATAGGGAAAAAATGGGCTTAACTTTTGCTGGCAGTAGTTTTTAAAAAAAGACATCAAAATATTACATTCATAAACTTTGTGAGGTTGAGCTTCACTGTTGCCTTTGAAATTGAAGCATGGTCGGTAATGAAGGTGTCTCACTGAACATCATTCGCTGGCAATTTTTTCTGTGCATCCTGAATTGAGTTCTCTTTATCCCTTCTGTTTTTCCACGCAGGGGAGAAGCCCTATGTGTGTACAGTCCCTGGCTGTGATAAACGTTTCACAGAGTACTCCAGTTTGTACAAACATCATGTTGTGCACACTCACTCCAAACCGTACAACTGCAATCACTGCGGGAAGACGTACAAGCAAATCTCCACCCTGGCTATGCACAAACGGACAGCGCACAACGACACAGAGCCCATTGAGGAAGAACAAGAGGCTTTCTTTGAGCCACCTCCAGGTTAGAATTTCAGGCTTGGAATCTCTTGTAAAAGAAGAAGCTGGATTATATTTTGCTGGGGTTTTCAGATAGCCAAGGAAATTCAAGCATAGATATAAAGTTGAAGTAATTAATAAAAATAGCTCAATTTCTCTGTAACAATTTTTGGTGTGGTAGGCAACTTGTAAACAGAAATTGAGAGAGTAATTGGCCAGATAATAAACTCATTTATAGCAGTCATAGGATTAAGAGAGAAATTTGAGTTGCAATCCCTGCAAACCTGCTATAAACATGAATGTGGGGAAAGGACCAGACAGAATTTAAACTAATTGCAACCTATCAGATTTTTCTTAGGGATTTTTTTGAAGTGTGTAAAAATAGCACCATAGCTGGTGACAATCTTTTGTGTAGGAGTAAAGGCTCTTCCTTGAGGAAGAAAAATCTGTTTTTTACAGCACACTGATGTGGGCTGGTTCTGCTGTGATTTAGAGCAGTTTCTGTAAACTGTCCTAGAGGCAGAGATGAAAATAAGCTTCTGTGCTGCAGTGCTCCTCAGACTAGTACTGAATCCTGTGATTATACAAGACCAGACTGAGGGAAATACTGTGATACAACAAATACCACTTGTCAAATAAGGATTTTTAGATGTGACTGAAGATCAGAAATATCCGCACAAACTGTTCTGGTCAGAAAAGTTGTTTTGCTCCATATTCGTGGGAAACTGGACTGAGTGCCTCAAGCAGATTTGCTATAGCCTAATTCCTTCTTTTAAAGGAATGATAAGATTCATTTGCTGAGGTTAAACATTTATGAAGATAATGAACTTACTTAAATCTTCACACAAAGGCATCGTTGTGTTCTTCTGTATATTTGTTAATCAGTAACTTTAAAAAAAAATCCCAGTTACCTTTGCTTGGAGTCCCTTGTATGGAGAGGTTAACATTTAATGAATAAGTCAGAAATGTGTATCACATTTTAATATTTGCTTATAAACTAAATGTATAGTTTCTTTATAGGTAGTATTTATGTGTCTTAAAACTCATTGCTAAAAGATTATACCCCATGTTCCCAAAATAACAGACTTTCTGACTTGCTTTTGGTATCTTTCCTTCTATTTTTCTTATCTTCCCACTAATTGTCTCTCTGGGAATGTTTAAAACCTTCAAACAAGTCTGGGGCTTAATCCTTGTCCTTTGCTCTCCTGGCAGCATTTAGAGTGTGTAAAGTATCCTCTTGCCTTCTGTGTATCAAATAGGTCAAGGTGAAGATGTCCTGAAAGGCTCCCAGATCACCTACGTGACAGGTGTAGAGGGAGAAGATGTCATTTCTGCACAGGTTGCTACAGTTACTCAGTCAGGATTAGGTCAACAAGTAGCACTAATATCCCAGGATGGAACCCAACATGTGAGTAACCACAGTGCAACTGAAACCAGTTAGGATTCTTGATAAATATGATTGCAGGTTTCGTAAGGAAAGAAGCTTCTTTGGTGCTGTGTCAGGGTATGTTTAGGGTTGTGCCTCCTGTGGAATACCTAAATGGAACCACATACTCTGATGTGTGAAACTGTATTAATACAAAGTTAGGGGATTGGTCTCTCCTTGTTACCTTTGTCACTCTGAAATATCTGTTTTAACAATTGTTGTATATACAGCCTGTTTCTGAGGTTTCTCAGAATTCCCAGATTATGCTATTAATATCTCATGGTCATCTTCACTGTTGTCTTGTCTGCACACACTTTGGGAGGTTGAGGGGTGGGAAATCTTTTCAGTCTAGGTGCCTCCTTTACAAGCAGTTTGGTAGTATGTAGTTCTTATAATTTCTAACATAAACTAAAGCATAAGGAATGCTTTGATACTATTTTCCACTTGAAAATTGCTATGGCTGTATTTTTTTTAAGGATTTCCATGGATATATATTTTTAAGGATTTCATATGAAGTTTCACTAGAAGGGGATTTCAGCACTATTCTCTTGATTCATTTTGGCAATATATCAAAGGCTTATTTGGAAAAGTTTCTATCTCAGCTGGCAGGGCAGCTGAAATTCCAGTAGCATATGAAAGATATATTCTGAATTTAAGCTGAAATGAAATATTCAAGGGGGCTGTTATATTGCCAGCTCTGGACATGGCAGCAATATTAAGCAACTGGCATTTTTACCCTCTAAAATGAAGGCCTGCAGAAGCCTTGACACAGAGTTCTTGCATTTATTTAAATTATCCTCCAGCTTGAATTCAATTCTGGGATTTATTACCTTGTAAATCAGACAATGCCCTAATGCATTTATACTGGAGACATCAGTAATTTATATCATTAGTTTGTTATGGATTGTTTATTTGTGGTTTAAATTTTAATCCCTCGTAGGCCTCTTTAGTATTTCCATCAAGATCAAAGTATGTCAGGTGGTATAACTTGAATCCCATTGACCTCTGTGTAAGACACGTGCATAGATAATGTATCATGCTGGTATTTGGGAAACTCTCTGATTAACATGGAGTTGTAGGCTCTGGGATTAAGTATGCAACCTCTTTCTTACTACCGAGAGCCATATTTTTTTCTGAAACCAGATAAGCGTATCTGAAAGGTCATGACCTGTTAGATCCCAACCTGTAAGGCAAATGGAATGAGGGCTCTGACTCAGCAGCAGTGAAACCTTTGTTTGCCTCAGGAGCTGCTCTGTGTTGCAGGTGAACATATCCCAGGCAGACATGCAGGCCATCGGCAACACCATCACCATGGTGACACAAGATGGCACCACCATCACCGTCCCTGCCCACGACGCCGTCATCTCCTCGGCAGGAACACACTCCGTGGCCATGGTCACTGCAGAGGGCACCGAGGGACAGCAGGTGAGGCACTGTCCTGCCCAGCTGGCACGTCCCTGGGAGCTGGCACAGCGTGGGCACCTGAGCCATCACAGCTCTGTCTCTGATGGAGATTTAGCCAAGCAAAGCAGTTTGCACCACCTGGCCAACACATGCCCCTCATAAGTGTCTGATATCTTCTACTCCAGTGCTACACAGCAGCATAGGGCAGAATGTTTTAAAAACTATTGGGCACCGAGAAAAAATTCTCAGGTACCAGTCTGATAATTCGTTTAGATGTATGTAAAATAAGACCTAGAAATGCCAAGCATTTTCCCCAAAGTCACATAGACAATCAGGGGCAGAACTAAGAATAGAATCTAGTATGAAGCATAATTTTATTGCTTCATATTATGGGACTGTAATTTATTTAGCAGATGGGAAACATCTGTGTAAGTGTCTTATCTGTGGGTTGGTTTATAATATACAGATAAAACTTTTTAACAGAAACATGATACAATCTCTAAGTTAAAATGCTTTCTGCTGTTCTAAAAATGTGCCATGTGAAAATGAAGATACTTATTAATCCCTGTGTAGATAATCACAGGTCTGTAGGTGCATTTATTGAATTGCTGCAGTCCTGAGGATATTTATATTTTAAGAGCTAGTAGATAACTCGGAGAACACAGTTATGGCAACTTTTCTTTTGCACAATAAAATTACACTCATGAATGCTCACAGCTTTGAATTTAACTGTGAAGGCAGTGGTTGTAGGAGGTCAGGAGCAGTAACAATCTGCCATCCAGGTCATCCTTTCCTTTTGGTCTCAAAGGTTGCTATTGTGGCCCAGGACTTAGCAGCGTTTCACAGTGCCTCCTCAGAAATGGGACACCAGCAGCACGGACACCATCTAGTGACTACAGAAACCAGACCTGTTACATTGTTGGCTACATCCAACGGGACACAAATTGCAGTACAGGTAAGGTGGGGATACATTGCTTTTGGAGTGTTTTTCACTTCTGGAGTCGGGAGCTCCTAGTGAGGTAACAAAATGATTCAAATAAGCTTGGTTTCCCTGAGAAAAACAGTCCATAACCATGTGATCTCATATTTTAAATAATACATAGGGTTAGAAGGGGAATAAGCAGCACTTGATTTTCCAAACTGCTTGTAGAACTTCCAAAAAACAGGAAGGCTGGGGGAGGGCCACACTTCAGGTTAGCTGAAGGTTTTTAACAGGTTTTCAAGTGAAAAAGTGTTTTTGTTCATCCCTCACCTTTACATATAGAGCTGACACATACAATGCCCAACTATCAAGGGTAAATTGCTATGAGCTTATAAAAGTTGTGAATTTCTTTTATTTGAACCTTGAAACACTAATAGCAAAAAAGAGCAAACAGTTATATAGAAAGGTTAATAATCAGAAATCTGTGGAAATAGTGACCTTCTGTGTATGTGCCAAACCAGCACAGAACAAGCAGGCTCTGTAAATAGTTCCTCACATTGTTCAAACACTGTCAGGAAAAGGTAATTTCTAGGTATGAAAGAGCTCTTAAGAGCCCAGATTGAAAGGAACAGTATTAATATTCTCAAGCAGAAACCAGAGATTGTTGTTTTAGCCTTTGTTAAATGGAAAGTAGCAAGACAGGTGCTGCTGGAAGAGCAGTGAAAGTTGAGACATTCTGAACTCCTCTCTTTTGAGCGAAGTTGGCAGTAATCAAAACTGCTTGTAAGAGAAACCGTATCAGAAGGCAATTGTTTGCATGAGAGCAAGAAAAAAAGTAACTTGCACCCTCAGCAGCATGTCCTTTGAATGAAAGAACAGGCACTCTGCACATGCCCCTCTTCTGTTTCAGCAGTGCAGCACTTGGTTAAGTCTCTTTACATTATTTAAACTTAAAATATACAAATAGAAGAGAGAGAGAATTAAAAATTAAAATACTGTTGATTGTTCCTGAAGTTTTGATTGGTTTTTCTTTTGTACTTTGATACTAATAAATTAATCCATTTGGTTTCTAAGTACTGGTAAAGCCAGTAGGCTGATAGTCAGATTGGAGCCCTAATGAGGTGATAACAGATTCATTTGAATGGCTTCAGAATATGATATGCAGTGACTGTAAAATTAACAAGTGATGCTTAGAACTGTCCCTTTAGGTCAAATAATGTGGTTTTGGCCAGCTTCACAGCTTTTTGTGAGGTTGAGGCTGTCTTCAGTGTACCCATCATGGTTGTACATGCATGATGTACATACTGTAAAACTACAGGGATTCCCTTCCAAAATTGTGTCAAGTTGTCTTTATTAGGGTTGTTTATGTTGCTTCTGATAGTACCAGATACATTGATGGCTTTGTAGTTGCACCTACAAGATTATTTCTTCTCTGAACTAACTGTAGAATCAGTGTCATCACAACAGGCTGGAATATGCAATAAATACACACTTTTTCTGTAAATTAATGTCAAATTAATTGAGGTTCCAAAGAGCTGACTTTGTTAGAGAATTAAGAAAAATGAAGATGTTTATTTGCTTTACCAGTGATAAAATGTAAAACAACAGTCCCCATGACTTCTGAGAGCCTTGTCTTGGCTTTGTAATATCTGCCAAGTTGAAATATCACCTACTTTGTGGGTCACGAAGTGTGTTTGTCATGCAGAAGTTCTTTGAAGCAAATGTATTTTGTAGTTACATAGAAACTCAGTTTAATCTCTTATCAGCAGCTATCTTAATTGTCATGCTGCTGAGATAGCTGCTGGTATATATTACCCAGGAGAGGTGTGACAATACTGATCACGCTTATTTGGGCTAAAGCATTGTTTGATATCTAGATCTTTGCTTTCGTGTGTTTTTTGATGCATGTGTTACTCAAGTGTAACATTTTGGATTTAATTCTGTTTAAATGCATTTGTTTCAGCTTGGAGAACAACAGTCTCTGGAAGAAGCCATTAGAATAGCCTCCAGAATACAACAGGGTGAAACACCAGGGATTGATGATTAACTTCTAAAACTGGTACCAGAACAATAGAGTGAAAGGTATTTTATTTTCAACCAACAAAGGTCCATGCCAGCAGCAGCCCATAAAAACTTTGAAGTCCCCCACTCTCTGATACTGTGTACACATTTTATGCAAGAGCGAAGAACATTTTCTAAGTTTTGTGTACATAACCCTTGGAATGGACTGACATCATCTACTTCCAACCGTTGTATTCAGGAATATGGAATTAGGATTACGTAGTAAACTTCTTGTCATCCTTTCATCAGACTTCAGACTGGTCTACAAGCAAGTAAAAAATAGGAGTATTGGAATTAATTTTTAATGTCACGTACAAATAATGAAGGCATTACTGAAGATTTCGACTGTTTAAATAACCATTTCAGGAACCCTTACAAGTAATAAAGGCAACAAAGCCTTTTAAATTGCATTCCATCAAGGGAAGAGTTTTGGATTTTGAGCCTACTACTGTAAATCTTCGTATTTTGATTTCTTTCATACAGATTTGAATACTCTTTAGATTATCTACCCCATCTCGTTCATTGTAAATACAGACTGTTAATGCTGGAAGTGCTAATTATATTATCTTTAAATTGGATTATGTACAAAGAACTGGTTGTTCAATATTAAAGAAAGTAAATCTAATGATTTTGTTTCTTTACATATTTTACTTAAGATGTTACTCTCAAATTATTATGCAATAAAAGATAGCAAGATTGTATTGTTTAGATAGGATGATATTGTTGTGTGACGTATTGTTTTACTTCTTAAGGAGACTGAAGTTCAAATTATTTATTTACGGCCTTGTATAAATTTTTCCAAAGTTTATTTATCATAAACTTAATTTTTTGACATTAATTTTGATCGTAATCCACTATAGTGTATTAAGTAATTACTGGTAATAGTTATTTCAGACATTCTAAAACACTACAAGAATGACTTTCACTAAAAGGTGAAGTTACCCATTTTCAAGAGAAGTATTTTCCAATGGTGCATTTGCAGCGAAAGTGCAAGTACTAATGGTGTATTTTCAACAGTTCTGAGTGCCTGCTGCTACCATTCAGTACCTAGGATGTGCTGATAATCAGTGCTTTTGAAAATCAGGACACAAGTTACTAGCAAAAAGGGATTAATTAATGGTGATGTAAGTATAATGCTCCTCTCCAACTATCATTCTGTAAAGGAAAGAAATCCATTGTAGATATGTCTAACACATGCAGCAAAATGTAACTTTCAATTTTTTTATATGAAGAAGTGTTTTTACTCTTGTCTTGTTAGCAAGCTGGTTAAGCAAGTTAAATTTTTTTGGCTTCCTGTAAGATTCAGTGCTTATTTTAGGTTAGTGTCAAAGAGCACTTCTGAAACTGAAGCCTCACCTTTTGCCTCTCAAGGGAAGGATTAAACATCTTCTGGACAAAATTTTTATCAAGTAATCACAAGTGTTGTGAGGTGCACCTTCTACATGAAAAAATGAAGTCCATAACTAAGTACCTTGAGGTATTTGACCTCAGAAAGGCCAAGTTTGAATAGAATGAGCCAATTTATTGTGAATTACTCTCAGTGTGGGTTGCAGCCTTTTATGTTTTTTACACAGAGGCCAACTGTAAAGTGCAGTGAGAGAATGCAGTGTACTGTGGGACAGATGGGGACAAAGCAAAGGCTATTCTCTGCATAAATTACAAAGTAAAACTTGGAAACATTTAGGTTGTCTGTAACTTTTGTGTAAGATTGAGGTTGCTTGCTCACTTAGGTGCCAGTTTTCCTGAAATGTTGTAAATCTTGATATCCCATGGAGATAAATGTACTATGCAAGGAGGATTAATTGCCTGTCAACTAGATCAGTTTCTTAGTACTTATCACCTTTTAGAAATTAAAGTTGTATCATTTGACATGAATGTTCAAGGTTTTTTTTTTTTTTTTCTTACATTTCATTGCTAATAGTTTCTGGAAACGGTGGCTGGAACGGTGGCTTTGACTTAGCAATAACTTCAGTTCTTACTTCTTCTCATTTCCCAGGACATTTTCTGACCACTGTACAAATGTGAGTATTTTTTTTGTTTCATACAAGTTGGTTTGCTGCAAGGTGCTTATTCACAACCAGCTCAGTCAGGAAAAGCTGTCGTATTTTTAAAATTATTTCTTTGACTGTTACCTTACCAGTTACTGCTGCAAAACTCCCAAGTCAAAGATGGTGCTTCCATGTTTTGCTAGCTACCTCTACAAAGGAAAACTTACTGAATAAATAAGGTAGAGTGGCTTAGGCTGTTTAGTGTTTAAAGAGAAGCTGAGGTGATTATGTGTGCCTTGGCTGCAAGGCCTGCCCTTCTAACAGACTCGTCTTCAGCGTGGAGTGACCTTGGTGATTTTTCCATTCTGCTTCCACTCAATTCAGACAGGACTGGAAGGAGCTGTTTGTGCAAACTGATGCTGCCTGTTGGCATTGGAAGGTCCTGTAGGGGCGTTTAGACAGGATAAAATCAGGTTAGATAGGAAAACGGGCAGACAGGATTTCAGGAGGAAGCAAAGAACATGACAGAAAGGACTGGGTGTCTGACAGTAGAAATCTCTCTACCCACAGATTTTGCCCCTTTTGAAAATTCTGTCTCAAAGGGAATGTTTTGGCACACTAGAACGAAGGAACTTGTAAAAGATGAACCCTTTAAAGTAAAGCAGCTCAGCGTATCTCAGCCTCTTACAAACTGATTCCGACATTTCCAGTCACAATTTTCTTTTCATATTTGAATTCCAGGCCTACACCAATTCTCCCCATAAAGGAATAAGCTCAAAGTCTCTCTCGACCTCGCAGGAAACTTTTCCCTTTTAAGTATTCCTACAGTTTTTCACCACGGTGGACTTTGCTTTACTGTGGTTTAGAGCCTCTTCTGGTAGTAAAAGAGACGATGATTTTCGGTGCTCCAGGCTGATGACCTGTTGTGCCAGACACGCTCTGCATAACAACAGGACGGCTTTTACCCCCAAGGGCTGCTGGTTTTCATAAGGGTAAATGCTGCTGCAAACAGCCCTTAGCCCCGCTCAGCTGCCGATAGCGCAGATCCCTGTGCGAGACAGGCACGGGGTGTGTGCTCAGCGCCCGGGGCAGGGACAGGGCGCCCAGTCCCGGTAAACAACGCCTGAGCTGGGAAGGCCGCTCTTGCTAAACTTTACTGCAGTGCCTCAGCCCCCTCACCCCTCGCAGACTGCCGGGTCTGCCGCGCTGGATGCTCTGCTGCTGTACTGGCGTTGCAGAAATCCCTCTGCATGGCTGCGTAGTTCGCAGGGCAGCCAGGGAGCCATTCAATCGCTGCTCAGGCACCAAGGAAAGACGGTGTGCAGTAAGGATGTGATCAGAAGTCTTTCTGAATCTGGCATCTACAGCTGCTGAGCTTAGTCAGACTGTACACCTTTAGCTGACCATAGCTTCTACTTACCAAGATGCAAAAGTGCCCTGAAACAAACTCCAGTCACTCTTAGTTTGTCATTCAATTAAAACAAATTTACTGTAAAATTTCCTGTGAAAATTTCATGCACACATGAGATTTCACTAATAGTTGAGTGGGATGCAAACTGGTTTTCTTAAGCAGTAAGGTGTTAAGACAGTGGAAATTACAGGTAACTTGTGTCCTGTTCAGCTATTAATTAACAGATGTTTGGAGCTTAAAAAAGTTATTTATTCAGCATGCATAGTTTTTGTCTTGAAAAAGATGTAAATTGCCTTGTCTTTGTAAATGCATAAAATGAAACTCCAGTTCATTGTTTATAAAAATGTACTCCTTTTTATTTTTTTTTTAATTTGCAAAGTATATATTTGAACACTGTATTTCCCCAAAGTATCTTGTGCTCTACTGATAGGAACCTTCTAAAGCATGGACTCCTGTGACAACAAAACAAAAATCGAGCCATTTGCAGTTCTTTTGTAGTAAACAGTAAACTCAAACAGAGGCATAGAAACAAGCATTTTTCCTTGTGTTATGTGTATTGTCAGATGTCCCATCAGTTTGGCATTCCTTTGATTTTATTTATCGTTCTGCCAGTGAAGTTCACTTGGCCAAAGGAAAATCTCTAACAATCCCATTAGGCCATTACCATTAGCACTAAGTGGTTGACACCTTATCCTATCAGGAACAGGATGATACCAGACTTTCCCAACTTTTTAAACTCATTTCAAAGCAGACTTTAATTATCCCAATAAACATACAAGCTTATATCAATTATCTCAATAAACATACAAGCCTCTATCAACAAGTGAGCATTTTGTCCTACAAAGTCTGTGTATTTATCTCTGCTGGAAATGTGACCCCCTTAAATGCCACCCATCTCAGGTTCTGAAACAATAAGAGATTTTATTAGGATTACTTCTGTTCTATTTAATTACTTGTAGCATTTTGCTCAAAGGAATGGCAACACATTTACACTTTCAGGGCACAAGTGATTGTGTGGAATTTTTTCTATAACAAAAAAGTATCTTATGTTGCTGTCTAAACCCCAGTGTTTTACCCTTTCCTTTGTTTAAATCCATCATCAGCCTTTAGGCTGATTGGCTGCTGCTGCTTTTTACTTATTTTTTAGGAGAGTGTTAGACTCTCCATCATGTTACTGCTTGATTCCATAGAATTTGCTGAGAGGTTCCTGAACAGGCAACTTAGTGAGGCAAGACAAGGAAAAGAAGCTGACCTCCCAACATCTGGCAGGTGCGCTGGCATAACAGAAACCACCACATGGATGCAGAAAGCTCCTGGAGATACAACAACAGTCCAAAGCTACACCTCCAGCAGGTTTTTTCCTTTGGTCTAGTGCTAATTCAGATTTGAATATAGGTTGTAATGACTGCAAAGTCAGAAGGTACAAGAATGGTTTGTGGGACAGAGAGGATCAGCTGCTCTTTGTTTTTAACAGATACATTCAAGACAGTAAGAGACAGCTTTTGGAATGTGTGTAGGTTCCTAAGGCCAATGTTAGTAGGAAGAAGATTCAGCTTCTTAAAACTCTTATTAGACTTGTATCTCTTTATCTGCACACCTGAAAACGTTTGCAAAATGTCTTCCCTTAAATGATGTGCATAAAAGATTATTAAAAGAAGAGTAGCAGATTTGAAAAAAAGGCTGAGTATCTCTTTTATGGTTTTCCATGTTCCCTGAAGGAGAAAAAGGAAACAAGTTAGTGATACAGGTAAATTAGCACTGTAGTGGCTACTTAGTTTCTGTGCATTAGACATTTTGAGGTTTTTAATTGCTGGTAAAAAAATCTTTCTATTTTGGTCATTTTAACGTGGCTTCAACAGAGGAATGGGGTGTTCTAATTGTACCTGTTTCAGTCATGGCAATCATTCTGTCTCTTCCACTTTTCAGATGTTTTGGAGGAAATTTCTTACCTGAATACAACTCTTAGGAACAGATTGTTTTGCCATTTTCTTGTTAAGCAGAGATTTCAAATGTTAAGAGGTAGATTTACAAGCAAAAAGGGAGTCACCAAAAACTGTCATGAGTGTGTGCTTTCATAGCCATCAAGAATTACTGAGTTGTATGTGACTGCTTGGCAGAACCTGTGCTTTTTTAATATACCTTGTACATTTTAACTTCTGAGTACCTTCAGATCTTCCCTTAAATTCCTAGATTTTGGGTCCAGAAGCTGTTCTTTCTGTCATGGAAACTGTGGCCCTGTCGAATTCCCCATTCTATTCTCCACCTTGTTCTCCTGCTGTTATTATGTAGGGTTCCTGGGTGAATACATCCCTGAGAAATGTTCTCTCTGCCTGCAGACTATAAAGAGAACAAGGACTGGCAGCATCACCTATTGGCATGTCCTTGAATATACAAAGTCCGTTTTTGATGGGAAACTCAATTAACTCTGGACCTTGTAATGAAGAAGAAGAGGTTGCCAGCTAACAGCAGCTGTTAGCAGCACAACCCCAGATAAAATAATCTTTAAACTGCTCACCTTTAAGTTGTCCCTGGCCTGGAGGCAGCATCTCCCAGTTGGCACAGTACCACTGGGACCTGTTGGCCTGCATATGCCAAGCCTTGTGTGAACACTGGAATGCCACCACTGGCACTGGTGATAAGCACACTGGTCCCTGGGTATGTGCTGAAACCCAAGATAAAGCTGGGAAAACAGCAAAAATCTACCTCTGCTTTCAGTTCTCTGCCAACGGCCTTGGCACAGGTGGCTGTAGTGTTTCTGGTTTTCATAAAAGCAACTTGACCTTCTTGCTCTTCTGCTTTTTCACTGCATTTATGCCTCTCATAATAAGGTGAACACATCATAGACTGTGCTGGCTGATGTAGAATGGTTTTCATCCAGATTTTGCCAAGAACTCTTCCAGTTGGGTAGAAGTGGTGTTGGAGGACTGCACAGGAACTTGCAAGTGCTGGAATCCTGACAAGATGGCAATGTATGCACTTCTGTGGCAGTTTTCTCTGACAGCCAGACAAATTGGCTATTGTTCTATTTCTTCCCCATTCATCATTATTTGAGTTCCTCTGCCACCCACAAAAGTTGGGAACAACGGTTTCCTTGAGCTTAAAAACCCCTGGTTAAAAGCAGCTGTTTGTCTGTGAGTGTGTGCTGCCCCAGATAAGTATTGCTGGTAGCAAAATCTCCAGTGCACCATATAAGAGTGTGTGTGTGTATATATATATGTATAAATATAGAATTTAAAAGAAAGTATTGTTTTCAAAAGCCAATTTTTCAAATATATCCTGAAAACCCTTAACTACTTAAATTTGCAGGACTATCAGCCAGGCACCGATCAGTTCATGTGCTGTTACATCTATTTGCAGATTTGGGGCTTTGGTTTGCAAGGTCTGTAATGGCTCAAAGGTGCGATTTAATCAGCTTCAGAGAATTTGGGAGGAATTTGGCTCGGAGAGTGTGGCACAGTGGAAGCCTGCAGAGCTCTTCCTCACTCACCTCTCTTCCTCCTGTGGTGATATCCACTGCTCAGTGCTCTCTGTGAGGGAACTGGCTCGGTGCTGCCCTCAGTCAGGCTGTTTATAGGGCCCCTAATGCTAATTACAGGGTGGCACAGGGGACAGGGGAGCTCAGTTGCCACACTCAGTCTGGGCAAAAATCATCTCTTCAATACAACTTTTGATGGTCCTATCAGGTTACAGCAAAAGTACAACTGATGCAAATTCAGAACAGCATTCACACAGTGCCTGTGAATCCTTACACAGCATTTTGTTAGATACATATTTATTCAGTACTTCCGTTTCTTAATTGCTTTCCGTTTGGAAATAAACTTTCTTTCAAAATAATTCTGTTACTGTTGTTTCCTTTTTTCTTTATTCCTGTTTTCCTTTCCTCTTTTATCTGTCTTCAGAGATACTTTCTTTTCTATACCAGCTCTGAATTGTTCCACTTGCTCTTGTCCCACTTAAACTGTTCCAGTGATTAGCAATTTGTTAGTTAAACTCGATTACAACGGGGCTTCTGAACTTCACTTTGCCACTGCTCTCACTAAATACCTGTGTCTGTAGACTCCAGAAGGCAGCACCAGTTATGTCTGGGCTCAGTTTGGGAAGGAAACTGCAGCTTTGACATTTATGGGAGGAGGAATTTATTGAAAGCTTACACTCTTCAAACTTTTTTAAAGAAAAGGAAACTTCATATATGACTGAAGCAAGCCACAGATAGTGGCTGGGAAGTTTTGAGTCGCCGTAAGAATTGCTTTGCATCTCCCTCTGTGGGCTCTGAACTGAGACAGAGGTGGAGATTGTATTTTTAAACAGCCTTCTCTTACATCATCTGTTCCAAGACTTGAATGCTTCAGTTAGTACTTGCTATACAGTGCATCTCATTTTAAAAAATCAGTATTTTTAATGGGATATTACTGTGATTCTAAATAAGGCACACCTAGTGTGTTTACACTTGGCTTGATGTAGCCCTATCTCTGTCCCATTTTCATAGGTTATGTTGGTTACTTTCAGTTTTCTGAAACTAGTTTTCACTTGGTTTCTCCAAAATGCAGCTCTTAAAACTTGTGTTCCTGTGGCTTGTCGCTTCTTGTCCTGAAAACAGGACAGCTCTCGGCAAAGACACGGGTGTTTTCAGGCAGAAGAGGTTAGAGAAGGAGGAATTGCTAGCGGAAGTGGAATATGGGACACTGGCATCCCTGTGGGTGCGAGGTGCTGCTCTCACAGCAGCGTGCCAGGGCCAGCACATGAGGATTTGTCCTGCAGGCAAGGAGCGGGAGCTTTGGGGAGAGGGAGGCAGGAGCGGGGCTGTGCTGCAGCGTCCGAGCACCCCCGTGCCCTCAGCCCTGAGAGGGGACTCCTGGCACTGCCTGCGTGTCCGGGGAACGCTGCACGTGCCGGGAGAGCCTGCGGGAGCAGGGAGGCACTCAACACGGACACGCACCTGGCGTTCTTTGGGGCTCCTGCGCCTGGGAAAAAAACTCAGTGTTTTCATGTGCTTTGCTAGCCGAGGGGTTCGTTTTACGGCGATTCGGTCCAGGGGCGAGACGGGCGGGTTTATTTGCTGGGTGTTACCAGACGGAAAAGGGAGCCAAGGGGCAAAGCGGTGACACCTGCAGGGAGGCGGCCCGTCTGATCCAACAGCGCCCGCCGCCCATCAGCTTTGCTGTGCCGGGACTTGGCATTTGTTTGGAAGCGTCTTGGAGGAGTGAACAGCACGGGCTGCTCGCTGTGAGGCGCCTGCACTTTAAACCACGTGCATCAGGTTATCGGAAATACATTGTTTGCCTGAGCTTAGAGGAAAAAAAGGCGTCTTTAACCGGCGCAGAAGGCGCTGTTATTATGTTATTACTATATATTAAATACTGTATTATTATTATTATGGAGATTTTTGTGCACTCAGTTCTAGCAACCCAACGGGAGCGAGACCACGTTGCAGAGGAGCGGCACGCTGGCAGAGCAGCGCGGTGTCCCGCAGCTCCTCGGGCGGTGTCCCCAGCGCTGCCCGGGCAGGGCAGGGCGCCGTGCCTGCTCCCTGGGCGGCGATCCCGCGGTGTTCCCGACGCTCCCCCGTCGGCGTCC